>JAWHQI010000344.1:282500-882500 GCA_033032865.1 Dactylorhiza incarnata
CAAAGAACGTGAAAAGCGCCGCTCACCGTCGCCTACGTTTGGAGATCGTTCTACTCATTGGAGTTGTCGATTTCTTCCAAGAAGGGTTCGATTGATCCATACTCAGGTTCTACATTCTCTATTGGATCGTTTCGGATTGCCAAAGACAGATTTGAAGGATCGTTGTTCTTCCTCATCGTTCTCAAAAGCCATTCAAGAAGAAGGAAGAAAACGCTTCTGTTATTCAGATCTGGTTTAGTATTGTTCAAACCCTTTTCAATCTTTTGTAGGAGTTGTTATCTCCGAGTTGTAGGAGAGGTTGTTCTCCGAGTTGTAGGAGAAGTTTTCTCCGAGTTGTAAGAGAGGTTCTCTCTGAGTTTGTAGGAGTTTGACTCCGAGACTGTAGGGTCGTTCTTGATCCGAGATTTAGTGAAGTAGTCAATTCTAGCGGTGGTGCTAGATTGGCGAGGCCGGCAAGTGGAGTACCCAAGAACGGGGAACCACTATAAATTTCTTGCTTCGTCTGTGATTGTGTTTTGCTTTATCTGTGTTCTTTATCATCAAGATTTTAATTCCGCAAAAGACGCAATTATCACCTATTCACCCCCCTCTAGGTGATTTAGGTAGGCAACTAGATACTTCAATTGGTATCAGAGGGTCGTTGTTCGTTGCTAGGTTAACACCTTGAACAGGATCCATCCTTCTAGTTGCTAGCAAGCCATGGATAGAGTCAAGGAATCCTCTCTGAAATTGCCCATCTGCACTAAGGCCAACTTTCCTATGTGGAAGGAAAGAGTCCGTTTTTATATGGAAGCTGCAGATCCCAGAATCTTCCAAGTCGTGGAAGAAGGTCCCCATGTGCCAATGACTGCTTCGTCAACAAATCCTACTGTTCAGATACCTAAGAAAATGATGGATTTGACTAAGGATGAGATAGCTCTTGTTGCTCTTGACAAGAAGGCTAAAAACATAATTGCAAGTGCAGTGGACGATTCCATGTTGCAAAACTTAATTCACTGCAAATCAGCCAAAGAGATGTGGACATCCTTAATTGTTCTAATGGAAGGTACTGACGAGGTAAGAGAAGATAGAAGGTCTCTACTCAATCAAGAGTACGAGGCGTTCAAGCAGAATAAGAAGGAGTGCATTGCTGATGCGTACGAAAGATTCTTCAAGATAGTCAATGGTTTGAGGAACTACGACAGGGAGTTCACAAACGGTGAACTAAATGACAAATTCTTGCGTTCCCTAACGAAAGACTGGGATAGCAAAATTGTTGCTATTAGAGAGTTTGGAAAGCTGCCAAGTCTAGAACCTCAAAATCTGTTCGGGAAGCTGTTGTCTCATGAATTACAAATGAACATCCGAAAGTCTGAAGAGGATGTAAATCGAGCTTCAAGCAAAGAAAGAACCTTAGCTTTGAAGGCAGAGAATTCAAAGAAGAGCAAAGCAGTGATACCGATCAGAGAAAAGGAATCTGATATTGAAGAAGAATCGGAAGCCAGCTCCTCCTGTTCCGAACTGTCTGATGGGGAGTTCTCTTTAATCTCCCGTCAGTTTAAGAAACTGCTGAACAAGCGGAGGCACATGAACAACAAGCCGTCTTCCTTGGATCATAAATATTCTCGTCGTGATGGCGAATATCACAGGATGGGCTCAAGCAATAATGACAGGTATAAATCCAAACAGAACAAACATATTTCTTCTGACATTATTTGCTACTGTTGTAATAAGCCAGGGCACATGATTGCTGAGTGTCCCTATAAGAAGAAAGAAGGTGGAAGAAAAGAAGACAAGAAATCCACTCATGGAAAGAAGAAATCAGATAGAAGCTTCGTCGCTAAGAAAGCCAAAACTCTGAGCGACAGTGACTCCGATGAGTCAAGTGATGAAGAAGAAGCTTACTTCGGTCTGATGGCTATGTCTGATGATGAAGAAGCACCCCCGTACACCGGAAAGGTAAATGATCACACCATCCTATCTGATTCTGATTATGCTTCGGCTGAACAAAAGGATAATCTCTCAGACGATGAATCTGAGCTCATGTCTCAATATACCAAAATGCTCCAAAGCTTTGACAAGTGCCGAAAGGTTGTCAAAACTCAGGGTAAGGAGATCATGGCTCTCAAGGAGGTGGAATCTAACTTGAGAAAAGAAGTTGAAGAACTTTCTTCTCTCAAAGAGGAAGTCCAAGCCTTGAAAGACAAGATCAAAAGCTCGGAAGAGACTCTTGCCTTGAGAGACAATTCGATAAAAGTCTTGGAAGAACAGCTTGCGGCTGAGAAGAAGTTGGTTGAAACATTCTCTCAACCTAAAACTGTTCTGCCGATTATTGGTACTTTTACCACAAACGCTAAAGGAAGCGGTATTGGACATGAAGCTAGCACTAGCAATTCTTCAAAAAATACAATTGCTAAGAAGAATGGTCTGGTTGCTAAGAAAGCTACTACCAAAGAAAAAGGGAAAGCTCATCAAGAGCCTGTAGCATTCAATAGAGTCATATTTCCTACGAATGCTTATGATTTGGAGAGTTCCTATGGTCATTTCACACGACCAATTCCTTTTTCATCTGTGAATGATCATAAGGAATGGGCTCCTCCCCGAAACTTTGGTGATAGTGCTTTTCAAGCACCCTATCAAGAGATTAATCGGAAAGGGTACGGTCCATTTGTTCATGGTCCGAGTGCTAAGAAAGCAGGAGAGTGTAAATAGAAGGTACAACCGATTCGACTGTTGGTGCTGCGGTAAAATTGGTCACTTTGCCGTTGATTGTTGGTTTAACACAACGTATACTAGGAGACCACAAGTGAACGTTGCAAGGCAGACCACTCGCAACGTTAACATTCATCGTGGTGCTCAACTGACACGGGACCAAGGACCCAAATCTGTTTGGGCTCCTAAGGCGAAATGATTTGTTTTTGTAGGTATGTCCAAAGGCCAGTAAAAATCCTATCTGGTACTTGGACAGTGGATGCTCTCGGCATATGACCGGGACAAGAAGCCTTTTGCAAAACTTCATTCCAGTTGCAAACGGTCCAAAAGTTATTTTTGGCGGCTCAGACAGAGGAATAACTAAAGGCTATGGTATGATTTCTAATGGAAATGTATCTTTTTCCGATGTGGCTTATGTGGAAGGATTAGAACATAATCTGATAAGTATAAGCCAACTCTGTGATAAAGGATACATAGTCGACTTTTGTAAAGATAAGTGTCTGATTAAGTCGGCAGAGAATTCTGAAATGATTTTATCAGGGACTCGTTGTAAGAATATCTTTTGCTTAAACTTTCTTTGTTTATCTTCTTCTACACCAGTGTGTCTATTAGCCAAAGATAGTGCATCTCTTGTCGATCAATGGCACAAGAGACTAGCACATATAAATTTTAAAACTATTAATAAACTATTTTCGCAAAACTTATTGCGCAATGCGCCAAATGTTAAGTGCGTTAAAGATAGACCTTGTCATGCATGCATAAGAGGCAAGCAAACAAGAGCTACCTTCAAGAGCATCATTGGCAAAGATTCTAACAGGTGTCTATATCTGCTTCATATGGACTTGTTTGGTCCGTTGCAAATTAGAAGCTTAGGAGGTAAGTCTTTTACATTGGTTGTTGTGGATGATTACTCACGTTTTGCATGGGTATTCTTTCTAAAACACAAGTCAGATACTTTCGACACTTTCACAAGCTTTGTTAAGCAAACCCAGAATGAATTTAACTGTTCAGTGGTCAAAATCAGAAGTGATCACGGAACAGAATTTGAATCTGGAGCAATGACAGACTTTTGTGAAAACCTTGGTATCTTTCATGAGTTTTCCTCTCCCCGGACTCCACAACAAAATGGAGTAGCCGAGAGAAAGAACAGAACACTCATTGAGGCTTGCAGAACTATGTTGAGTGATTCGTCTTTACCAGAATATTTCTGGGCCGAAGCTGTCAACACTGCTTGCCACGTGCAAAACAGAGCACTCATAAATAAGAACCATGAAAAGACTCCTTATGAACTTTTAAAGGGCAAGAAACCAACCATTTCTTATTTCAGAATTTTTGGCAGTAAGTGCTTTGTACTTAACAATGGAAAGCATTACAAGACTAAGTTTAGCGAAAAGAGCTTTGAAGGTATTTTCGTAGGCTATAGCAGTCATAGTAAAGCTTATCGTATTTTTAATAAGAAAACTCTGGTTGTAGAAGAGTCTATTAATGTTGTATTTGATGAGACGAGCATGCTTCAAAGCAGCTCTTCTAGTTCTTCTATTGAAGTTGCAGGTTCAAAGTTGCAAGATACACACTTGCATAAGCCAGTTAAAGACGACGCTCAAACCTTCGTCAAAATCTCTCCTCTAACCTTAGCTGAAGAGGAAATTCACCTTGATGAAGAGCCAACTCCAGTGGAAGAATTTGTTCCAGTTGAAGAAGAAGTAGTTCCCGTTGTTCCAAGCGATGCGAGGATTCTTGAATTCAGACACATGAGGGATCACCCTATTAATCAAATCATAGGAGATCCTCATGAAGGGATTAGAACAAGAAGAGGTACTACTAACGAAAATTTGCATTTGAGCTTTCTTTCACAGGTAGAACCAAAGAAATTTCAAGAAGCAAATGAAGACCCACACTGGATTATTGCAATGGAAGAAGAATTAAACCAATTCAAGCGTTGCAAAGTCTGGACACTTGTTCCAAAGCCTAAGGATAAGAATGTAATTGGAACAAAGTGGGTGTACAGAAACAAGTTGGATGAAGATGGAACAATCATCAAGAATAAAGCAAGACTTGTAGCTAAAGGCTACAGACAAGAAGAAGGAATCGACTTCGATCAAACATATGCACCGGTAGCAAGACTCAAAGCGATTAGGCTATTCCTAGCCTTTGCTGCATTCAAGGGTTTCACCGTATATCAAATGGATGTCAAGTCCGCTTTCCTAAACGGAGACATTAAAGAGGAAGTATACGTTGAACAACCCCCAGGTTTTGTTAATCCTGATCATCCCAATCATGTTTATTTATTACAAAAAGCTTTATATGGTTTAAAACAAGCTCCTCGAGCTTGGTATGAGACGCTGTCTAACTTCCTTCTTGAGAACAAGTTCACAAGAGGAAAGATAGATAAGACATTATTTCATAGGGAAGTAAAAGGCAAGATTTTGCTAGTGCAAATCTATGTTGATGACATTTTTTTTTTGGCTCAACCGATGACAACCTTTGCAAGAAGTTTTCAAAACTTATGCAGGGGAAGTTTGAAATGAGCAGTATGGGTGAGCTGAAGTATTTCTTAGGACTTCAAGTGAAACAATCTGAAGATGGAATTTTCATCTCTCAGACGAAGTTCACCAAGGAGTTGATTAAGAAATTTGGAATGGAGAATGCAACCTCTATGAGGACTCCAATGAGCTCAGCTATGTCTCTGAACAAGGACGAGAAAGGGAAACCTTTTGATGAAACCAAATACAGAAGCATAATTGGCTCTTTGCTCTACCTTACTGCCAGTAGACCTGACATAATGTTTTCTACATGTGTATGTGCTAGATATCAGGTGAACTCTAAGGAATCTCATTACACTGCTGCAAAGCGAATCTTGAGATACCTTAAAGGCACACCAAATCTTGGCTTATGGTACCCAAGAAGTAATGATAGCGAACTAATAGGCTATTCAGATGCAGATTTTGCAGGTAGCAGAGACGACAGGAAAAGCACTTCCGGAACATGCCAATTTCTCGGAAGACGACTTATATCCTGGAGTAGCAAGAAGCAGAATTGTGTTGCAATTTCAACCGCCGAGTCAGAATATATTTCTGCAGGCAGCTGTTGCGCACAACTTCTATGGATAAGGAATCAACTTCAAGACTACAATATGAAGATCAAGAATATTCCAATGTTTTGCGACTCTTCCAGTGCAATTGCTATCGCAAATAATCCAGTCTCTCACAGTCGGACAAAGCACATCGAGCTACGATATCACTTTATCCGGGAGCATGTGGAGAAAGGTGACATCAATCTGAGTTATATCCCCACGGATAAGCAAGTTGCAGATATATTTACGAAGCCGCTGGATGAGACTAAGTTCTCTTTCTTCAAGACGGAACTTGGAATGCTCAACTTGGAGTAATGCTTAAAGCAAGAAAGAAAATGAAGTTTCTAAAAGTTATATATCTATGGAAAGCAGGAATCTGTCCTTCAGAAAGAAAGAGGTAGGAAATTTCTAAGTCTTAACAGGATTTCTCGAGAAATGACATAGACTTTTTCGAGAAATGAAAGACTTCTCGCAAAATGTACCTGCACTTCTCGAGAAATGGGTTATCCCTCAAGAAATGCTTTTTCAAAGTCAGAAAATCAGAATTCTGGGAGCTCTCGAGAAATCAAGATACTTCTCGCGAAATTAAAATAGTTCTCGCGAAATCAGTATATCTCTCGAGAAATTGCGTTCAATATTCAGAATTCTAGTCTTTATTTTCCGGGATACGAAAGGTCAGGTATGCGCGTTTTTATTTTCTTTATCTGTAAATATATCTCAAATAATTGTCACATCAAACCAAACTATAAATAGACAATCGAAACAAATTAATTTTCACGCGAGTTTCTTCTTCTTCTTCTCGGAAAAGCCGACGCTTCATCTTCCTCTCACGCAAAATCCAGTCGACTGTCTCACGATTTCTTTCTCTCTCGCTTTCGTTTCTTCCAATCCAATCGATCATGGGAGCGCATTCCAAGTCCAAGGTCGGTGTGGGAAGCGAGCTAGTTCGAGAAGGCCTTGTTTCAGTTTCAGATGACTTCAAGAACGTGTTCTGCATGCTCGAAGGCGCTGGTCTGTCTTTTCTGGCCGAGACCCCTTGCAAAATCCTTTTTACAGAGGTAGAGGAGTTCTTCTCCAATGCTACAGTAAATAAGAGTGGTCGGAAATTGAAACCCTCTATTGGTTCTCAAAAAGTTAAAATGACTCCTAAGTCAATTTCCAAATTTCTGAAGTTGCCCCTAGTAGCACAAGAGGACATCCTTGATGATGATGATTGGGTCAAGGCAGTGACTTTTGTAGGTTTAAAAACAGCTAAGACACTACGGAGACAGCAGATGAATGATGTTGGAAAACTTCTAGTGGACATTATTTCCAAGGTGCTGCTGGGAAATACTAAAAGCCTGGGATATGTCTCAGTAGATGTGTTCAGTTTAGTCACAGCAGTAATTTGTGGAAAGAAATGCAGCTGGGCAGACATAATGTTCAATAAGATCAAAGAGAGCATTTCTAGTCCTAATTTTGCAAGGATTATAACTCTCTATCTGAATCAATTTGACTCTCAAGTCTTTGATATGTCCAAAGGGACTATCATTCATCACTTGAAAAGGTTGGATGTGTTCACTCTCAAAAAGTGGAACATCAGGATAACTAAGCCTTCAGAAGGTGGTCATTCCCAGGGGGAGCCTTCTGGTCAGCAGGATGTGTATTCATCTCCTCCTCCAGACTCTTCAGCACAGCATCTAGCTCCTCCATCTCCAAGTCATCTTCCATCTCCAAGTCAGCAGCATGTCACTCCAGCAGCAGATTTAGTTCCTCCTCTTACATCAGATAATATTCCATCAGATCAGGTTCCTCCAGGATCAGAGATTCCTCCTCCTGATGTGAACACTGTAGTTGATGATGAGCAGAACTCCAGTGATCACAATGCAGGTTCAGGTGCAGATTATGAATTTCATCATGATGATGATGATGTTTCTGTTCACAATATTCCTTCTCCCCCAGCAAATACTGAGGGGGAGCAAGAGTCCTATATGGAAATAAATGCAGAGGTACAGGAACAGCCTGTAGTTCAAGTAGATGAGACTGTGAATCTGTCTTTTCTTCCAGAGAAAAGTACAGTTGTTCTGGAATAAATTCCTGAACCAGTCCAGCCAACCCCTATTCCTAGTCCTCTCTTTTCTGAATCTAGCTTGATTGGTCAAATTGAAATGTTACTCCAAAGGCAGAGTGCCAAGATAGATTTATCTTTCAAGAAAGTGCATGCCAGGATATCAGATATAGAGAAAGCTATGGATAGAAAGCTGAAAGCCTTCCAAGATAGTTCAGAAGAACTCAAGAAAATTGTCATTCAGGGTGGAAAAGCTATTAACCACACCATTGAGGGTGTTGGTAAGGTGTTAGAGCAGTTTATTGAAGTCAGAAAGACTCAAGAATCTATGTATATCAAGGCTGATGAACACTGCTTCAAAATTGTTGATGAAGTAGGGTTGTTTAAAGAATCTGTTCTCCAAACTCTTCCTGTAGAAGTCAGAAAGGGGGAGGACAAGTTGATAGGTTCTATTGATGAGAATCTGTTTGCATTTCATAATAACATGAGTGAGAAGTTTGATCAACTGTCTCAGGGAGTCCAGAAGCAGGTAGCTGATGTCAAAGAATTCACACAAAGGTCTACTGCTTGGCTCCACAGTGAGATCTTTCCAGATTTGGGCATTGACCCTGCTGTTCCCCCTCCTCAGCATGAGGCTCCTCAGTTCTCTCCAAGACAAGATGTGTCTTCTGATGTAGAAGTTGCTTCTTCTAAGCAAGGTTCAAGAAAAAGAAAATATGGTGAAGGACCTTCTGCTAAGAGATCAGTTCCTGAATCTAGTTCAGCAGGCTCTGGCAAAGCTGCTGCTACTGATCCTGTGAATTATCCAGAGATTTGGAGTCCTATTTCAAAGGCTATTATTCTTGATTCACTCAGATTAGTTGAAGAAGGTGGAATGCAAGTTCAAGACTATTACAGCTCTTCTGAATGGAAACTTTATCAAACCAGCAAGACCAAAAGGAGATTACATTACAGGACATATAAGTACAATGATCCTACAGCTCCTCCAGCTCCTCCAAAGTACCATCCTAAACCTTTTGCATACTTCAAAAGACAGGAACAGAAAAGAAGAGACAATGCCAGAGGTTGAAGATCATCAAATTCTATTGTCATATGCTTATGTGAACATTAAATCATAAGACAATCTGAAATCTATATATAGTTTTGATTTTGATGTGATAATTATCTTTCTTTTATAGATTTAATCTTTGATGCTCTTTCCTATCTGTCTCTATTTAATTCCTTGTATATCATGTTGTGTATTATTTTGTTGCAATTCATCTTGGTAAGAAGGGTTCTGACTTCTACAAATAGGGGGAGATTGTTGGGTATTGTATCCACAATAACCTTGATTTGTAGAAAGTCAACTATGAACCAAGATTGAATTGCTTATGTATTTGATATGTTTCTCTAGTTTTGTCTTGCAGGTTCACATTGCTAAGTGTAAACCAATGTCAGGTCACAGTGGGTCAATGAGCACAGTCTCTTACAATGTAATTCCTCATTGTATGAGATATGGTGTTGACTCATATGTGATCTCTCTATTGGGATGCACTTCATGATCAAGACAAAGGAAGCTAAGGTCTTGGAGGTGTAGCTATTCTCAGAGAAAAGTTTAAAGAATTTGTTCTAAGTGTATTTCTCGAGAAGCTAAGTGTTTTTCTCGAGAAATATGAAGAGCTCTCGAAAAATCCCTTTGATTTTCTCGAGAAGTTCTTTTCAGCTTAAGTCTTCGTAGGAAATCCAAATTTCTCGAGAAGCTATCTTTATTTCTCGAGAAGTCTGTAGTGCTCTCGGAAAATCCTTTGATTTTCTCGAGAAGTCTTCTTTGCTGATATTTTCCGAGAAAATCTTTCCTCTCGAGAAGTTGATTCGATTTTTCGAGAAGTTCTTGTTTCTTCCGAAAAGTTTATTTTATCTTATTTCTCGAGAAGTTCCATGTTCTCGAGAAATCCTCTTTTCTTTCTCGCGAAGCTCTGTCAATTTATTTGAAAGCCTTTTTCCGAGATCCAGCCGTGATTTCTCGAGAAGTCTCCTTTCTCTCGAGAAATCTGTTTCTCGTTCCTTCAATCTATTTTTGCCGACTTCTGTTTTCCGTCTGTTTGACGTGACTCCTTTTCTAGCTTAAGGCTTAAATATTCTATTTAGACCTTCTCCTATAAAAGGCCCTCTCTCTTAAGATTTATATAATAATTATTCTTTTGAGAATCGTTCATGACCTAATTTCTCTCCCGAATCGCAAAGAACGTGAAAAGCGCCGCTCGCCGTCGCCTACGTTTGGAGATCGTTCTACTCATTGGAGTTGTCGATTTTTTCCAAGAAGGGTTCGATTGATCCATACTCAGGTTCTACATTCTCTATTGGATCATTTCGGATTGCCAAAGACAGATTTGAAGGATCGTTGTTCTTCCTCATCGTTCTCAAAAGCCATTCAAGAAGAAGGAAGAAAACGCTTCTGTTATTCAGATCTGGTTTAGTATTGTTCAAACCCTTTTCAATCTTTTGTAGGAGTTGTTATCTCCGAGTTGTAGGAGAGGTTGTTCTCCGAGTTGTCGGAGAAGTTTTCTCCGAGTTGTAAGAGAGGTTCTCTCTGAGTTTGTAGGAGTTTGACTCCGAGACTGTAGGGTCGTTCTTGATCCGAGATTTAGTGAAGTAGTCAATTCTAGCGGTGGTGCTAGATTGGCGAGGCCGGCAAGTGGAGTACCCAAGAACGGGGAACCACTATAAATTTCTTGCTTCGTCTGTGATTGTGTTTTGCTTTATCTGTGTTCTTTATCATCAAGATTTTAATTCCGCAAAAGACGCAATTATCACCTATTCACCCCCCTCTAGGTGATTTAGGTAGGCAACTAGATACTTCAATTGGTATCAGAGGGTCGTTGTTCGTTGCTAGGTTAACACCTTGAACAGGATCCATCCTTCTAGTTGCTAGCAAGCCATGGATAGAGTCAAGGAATCCTCTCTGAAATTGCCCATCTGCACTAAGGCCAACTTTCCTATGTGGAAGGAAAGAGTCCGTTTTTATATGGAAGCTGCAGATCCCAGAATCTTCCAAGTCATGGAAGAAGGTCCCAATGTGCCAATGACTGCTTCGTCAACAAATCCTACTGTTCAGATACCTAAGAAAATGATGGATTTGACTAAGGATGAGATAGCTCTTGTTGCTCTTGACAAGAAGGCTAAAAACATAATTGCAAGTGCAGTGGACGATTCCATGTTGCAAAACTTAATTCACTGCAAATCAGCCAAAGAGATGTGGACATCCTTAATTGTTCTAATGGAAGGTACTGACGAGGTAAGAGAAGATAGAAGGTCTCTACTCAATCAAGAGTACGAGGCGTTCAAGCAGAATAAGAAGGAGTGCATTGCTGATGCGTACGAAAGATTCTTCAAGATAGTCAATGGTTTGAGGAACTACGACAGGGAGTTCACAAACGGTGAACTAAATGACAAATTCTTGCGTTCCCTAACGAAAGACTGGGATAGCAAAATTGTTGCTATTAGAGAGTTTGGAAAGCTGCCAAGTCTAGAACCTCAAAATCTGTTCGGGAAGCTGTTGTCTCATGAATTACAAATGAACATCCGAAAGTCTGAAGAGGATGTAAGTCGAGCTTCAAGCAAAGAAAGAACCTTAGCTTTGAAGGCAGAGAATTCAAAGAAGAGCAAAACAGTATACAAATATATAAATATATATATATAAGTATATATGTGAATATATATATAAGTTTGTATATAATATATATACATATACATATACATATATATACATATACATACTTATATATACTTATATACTATATATTTATAAGTATATATATATATAAGTATATATATAAACATATATATATATACTTATAAGTATATATAAGTATATATATACTTATAAATATATATATTTAAAGGTATATATATAGTATATATACTTATATATATACATATATATACTATATATATTCTTAACGATATATATATATAATTATAGATATATATATATATGTATGTATATATATAAGTATATATATATATAAATATATACTTATATATATATGTATATAAGTATATATATTTATATAATATAAGTATATATAAGTATAAATATGTATATATATACTTATATATTAGTATACATAAATATAAATACTTATATATATACATAAGTATATATATATATATAAGTATATATATATATATATATATATATATATATAAATATATAAGTATATATACTTATATACATATATATAGTATGTATATATAAGTATATACTTATATAAGTGTATATATATATAGTATATACCTATATATATACTTATAAATATATATATATAAATATATATATACTTATATATATACATATATATATTTATATAAGTATATATAAGAATTTATATATACTTATATATATATACTATATATATACTATATATATAAGTATACATATATAAGTATATACTTATATATATGCATATTTATATACTTATATATATAATATATATATTTATAAGTATGTATACATATATACTTATATATATAAGTATATATATTTATATATATATACTTATATCTATATATATTAATATATATATATACTTATATATACATACATAAGTATATATATATATATATAAGTATATATTTATATATATATATATACATATATAAGTATATATACTTATATACATATATATAGTATGTATATATAAGTATATAATTATATAAGTATATGTATATATATATACATATTTAAGTATATATATATTTATATAAGTATATATAAGAATATATATATATTTATATATATACTATATATATAATATATATATATAAGTTTACATATATAAGTATATACTTATATATATATACTTAAATATATATTTATATATATAGTATATATATTTATAAGTATGTATACATATATACTTATATATATAAGTATGCATACATATATAAGTACATAAGTATATATATGTATATACTTATATATAATTATAAGTATATAAATATACTTATTTATATAAATATATATATATACTTGTATATATATACTATATAGGTATATATAATATATAAGTATATATATATATACTTATATACTTATATATATATATTTATATATATGTATACTTATATATATACTTATGTACTTATATACTTATATATATACCTGTATATGTATGTACAACCCCGATATTCGCCGGATAAAGAAATCAAGCGAGACGGGAGTGGCGAGATCCAGACCTCGCTAAGATCAACCCCCAGCCGACGAGACCTCAGCAGACCACCACCATGGGCTGGCACGGTCCTCGCAAGGCAACCCTCCAAAGGGGATGCCGCTGGCGGCACTCGCGAGAGAGCTCGCGAGAGCTCCTTCAACGGGGTTCTCGCAATGCAACCCCCGCGAGGAGGGGTCGCGGACAGGATCCGCGAGAAGGCAGGCGAGAGCTCCGATCGTAACGGTCTCAAGCAGCGGAGCTTGGTTGTTAGCAGACCCACCTGGGGTACAGTTAGCCATTTTGGGGTACAGTTAGCCATTTTGGGGTGCGGATAGCCACTTTGGGGCTTGGCCGGGTCGCAATTGGCGAGCCCAACCAATTGAGGAAGGAGTTCGCTAGGCGAGCCCGCCTAGAGTTAGAGCGGATAGCCATCCTGGGACTCGCCGAGGAGGTGCAGGCGAGCGAGCCATGTAAGGTGTCGATAATACCTCTGGGATTCGCTGACCCAGAGGCTCGCGAGCTCCACTCGCGAGGGAGGTCGCGAAGCGGGCTGGCTCGGAGGTCTGCGTTTAGCCTCTCCGAACAGCGGAGTTTGGCTGTTAGCAGACCAATCCGGTGTGCGGATAGTGAGAATGGACAGCGGGTTTGGTTATTGACAGGCCACAAAACTAAAATCTATAAATAGACCTCAAAGGGCACCTTGGAAGAGGACCGGTTCATTTATTTTTGAGCTCTTCTCTTCCTAGGTCGCTTTGGTTTGAGCTCTCTAGCTCTCCAAGGTGCCCGAGTCTTAGCTTTGGCTTGGGAGGGGAAGCGCTCAACGATCTTCCGGGTTAGTGGAGGGACCTCCTCGCTGAGACTAGGGTCTTCGTTCTTGGCTCGAGTCATCAACCTTACCTCTCCCGAGGGACCGGTAAGGGCTAGCTGCCCCTCATTTCGGTGAGGGCCCCGAGCTCCACTCGAGATCGAGAAATCGGTTTCAACATTTTGGTGCGGTGAGCGTGGAGCGCGGCTGGTTCAAGAAAGTCCCAGAGAAGAGTTATGGCTGGAGATGAAGAGCAGGGCGAGGAGTTCGGCGAGACCCCTCAGGAGGCCATGGCTAGGATGTTCGCGGACTTCAGGAAGGAGGTGCTCGACACTTTGGGGTTCACGGTCACGGCTCTGCGGAGCGAATTCGCGACCCCGGCACCTCAGGCGACCACTCCCCCAACAACAGTCGGCGAGAAGGCACCAGGAGGAAGGGCTGGAAAAGAAGTTGCCATTGAACCAGGACATGACAGGGAAGGGCGAGTGTTGTTCGCCAGTCCGGCGAGCCCGGTGTTAGCGAGCTCCGCGCCGGCGAATTCGGCGCCGGCGAGCTCTGCCCCAGCGAGCACGACACAGGCGAGCGCACGCCAGGAAAACGCGACGACAGCCGGGGTGGTTCAGGCGAGCGTCGCCCTCGCGAGTGCGATCCCGAGCTTGGCGAGCGAGCTGGGTCCGCGAGCCGAGCGAGAGAAGATGGTAGGAGGGGGAAGCCCCTTCTGCGAGTTAGTGTTGTCTGCGCCCGTTCCGGCGGGATTCGGAGAATGGGATAGAGTGTACTACAATGGCAGAGATGACCCAGTTCAGCATCTGCAGTCTTTCGAGGACTCGGTCTCCATTAGGCCGATGTCCGATGCCTTCAAGTGTCGGCTCTTCGCCGTCACTCTCAAGGAGAAGGCCAGGGACTGGTTTCATTCGCTTCCGGCAGGCTCTATCTACGCGTTCGAGGACCTGCGCCGAAGTTTTCTGTTAAGGTTCTCGACTTCAAAGAGGAGGAAGAAGGACGCTGACTCTCTTTTCGCGGTGAAGCAGGAGTCCCGGGAGACGTTGGCTCAGTATGCGGATCGGTTCCAAGAGGAAGTGCAGCTCACTCAGGAGGTGCCTGGGTTTGCACTTCAACTCGCTTTCACGGTCGGGTTGAAGGAAAGTTTCTTCAAGATGGCGTTGAAGAGGAAGGCCCCCGTCTCCTATGAGGAGTTGATGGAGAGGGTGGCGGAGGAAGTAGCGAGCGAAGAAGCTAACCCCGAGCTCACCAAGAGGCTTGCAAAGCTCAGTGAGCCGGAGTTGAGGCAGCAAGAGGTCAGAAGAAGGGAAGAGCCCCGGGCCCCGGAAGGGGGATGGAGGCCGCAAGGTGGAGGAATGCAGGGGCAGGGAAGGGGTTACGGCCCAGGAAGGGGTAACCGTTTCGAGGGTCAGTGGAGGCCCCCCCAGTTGGGGTGGAGGCAAGGCCCGATGCAGCTACCTCCCCCACCTCAACAGACCATGGCGATTGGCCGGGGGAGAGGAAGAGGGAGGGGAGGAGAAGCGGAAACGGCGGCCGCTAGGAGAAGGAGAAATAGGGTGGCGGAGGCCGAGGCCAGGGAAACGGCGGTGCCCTACTGCATCTTCCACGATGTGGAAGGCCACTCCACGGACACCTGTCCGGAGTTCCTGGAGGTGAAGAGGGGTCGAGCACCCGCGCCGCCACCGCAACAGCCATTAAGAATCGTGGAGGTGGAACCTCGGGAGGAGGAGGAGGAAAGATGTGAGGATAGAGCAGATTTGGGGAATAGAGGAGGGATCGGAGTGATCCATGGGGGGGTAGGGGTGGAGGCAACCCGCAAGGCTAGCCTCCATACCATCTACCGCCGGAGCGTAGCGTCAACATCCACCGCTCCACCCCCGACCGAAAAAATTATTTTCACCCAAAAGGACATGCCGAGCTACGAAGACCCGTTCTGCGACGCGCTGGTCATCCAGACGGCGATCGAGAACTTCACCGTCTCCCGAATCCTAGTGGACAATGGGAGTTCGGTCAATGTCATCTTCAAGAAAGCATTCGACAAAATGGAGGTGGAGCCCAGAAGGGTGTTGGCCTCGGATGGCCCTCTGTTCGGATTTTCGGGGGAGAGGAAGGAAGTAGAAGGAGGGGTGGGGCTCCATGTGACCCTGGGTGGGCAGTCTCGGAACTGTCGCTTCGTCATAGTGGACGCCCCGAGCAGTTACAGCGCCATCTTCGGACGGCCACTCATCAGCGCATTCCGTTGCGTCCCTTCCACTTTCCATCAGTGCCTCAAGTTCAACGACGGAGGGGTCCAGGTGCGGGTCAGGGGGGATCCCAAGGTGGCAAGACAGTGCTACGTGACGGCTGTCAACACCATCTCCTGGATGGGAGAGGCCGAGGAGTGGGACAAGGTGATGGAAGAGGTAGCCGAAGTCGGAGGTCTGGAGGTGGCTGAAGAGAAGAAGGGAGGTGAAGTTCATGCCCAGGAAGGGGTGGCTGAGATACCCCGGGCGGAGAGAAAGGAAGAAGAGGAGAAGGCCCAGGAGGAAAGGGCGGAAGGGCGGATGATGATAGGGAAGGAGGCCGAGGAAGAGACTCAAGCTCCCGCTTGTGCCGGGGAAGAGAAGGCTTGGGGGGAGCAGTCCCGGTTGGAGGCCGTGGACGAGGTCGTGGAGCTCGAGGTCGTCACCCGGCTGGGGGTGGTGGAAAAAGTCCGGGTCAGCGGAGGACTCAGCCCAGGAGATCAGGCGGAGATTCTAGCCTGCGTGCAACAGAACGTGGACGTCTTCGCTTGGAGCGCCGCCGAAATGCCCGGGATCGATGCAGAGGTGGCGTGCCATCGCCTCAACCTCGACCCCGGTGCCCGTCCCATCCGCCAGAAGAGGAGAGCCGTCGCAGACAAGCTAGAAGGGCCCATCCGCGAGGAGGTGGGCAAACTCCTGCAGGCCAGATTTATATCGGAGATCCAGTATCCAGGCTGGGTCTCCAACGTCGTTATGGTAAAGAAGGGCGGAGGTAAGTGGCGTATGTGTATCGATTTTTCACTTCTTAATAAAGCATGCCCGAAAGATTGCTACCCCTTGCCTAGAATCGACGCGCTGGTTGACTCAGCCGTCGGTTTTACTGTAATGTCCTTCTTAGATGCTTTTTCAGGTTACCATCAAATCCGCATGCATCCCCCGGACATTAAGGACGTTTCCTTCATCACGGGGGATGGATGTTATTGCTATAAGATGATGCCCTTCGGGCTCAAGAACGCCGGGGCAACATACCAAAGGATGATGGATAGGGTCTTCCGCGAACAGAAAGGAAGAAATTTAGAGGTCTATGTCGACGACCTCATGGTTAAGAGCCGGGACCTCGGGACCCACCTCCGAGACCTCGAAGAGACATTCGGGACCCTGCGGCGGTACAAGATGAAGCTCAATCCCTTGAAGTGTGTCTTCGGGGCAAGCCGAGGGAAGTTCCTGGGCCATTTGCTCACCCCCACGGGAGTGGAGCCCAACCCGGACAAAGTTAAAGCGGTAATGGAGTTAGAGTCGCCGAAGAACCCGAAGGAGGTCCAGAGCCTCACAGGGAAATTGGCTGGGCTCAGTAGATTCCTCTCCAAGGCGGGAGAGAAATGTGCACCTTTTTTCAAAGTACTGCGGGGAAACAAGAAGTTCGAATGGACCCCGGAGTGCGAGAGGGCCTTCCAAGCCCTGAAAGAACAGCTCACTAAAACCCCTCTACTCCAGGGACCGAGACCGGGAGAGGACCTATCTCTATACCTAGGGGTAGGATCCGAGGCAGTAAGTTCCGTGCTAATCCGAGAGGAGGGGAAGAAACAGTTCCCGATCTACTATGTTAGTCGAGTGCTGAAGAAGGCGGAACTCCGATACCAAATCCTAGAAAAGTTAGCCTTCGCCTTGGTGGTATCGGCCCGGAGGCTCCGGCCTTACTTTCAAGCCCATTCAATTAAAGTGGTGACCGACCATCCGCTCCGCAAAATCATGGAAGGGGTGGAACACTCAGGAAGGTTGGCAAAGTGGTCCGTGGAATTAAGCGAGTTCAATATCACCTTCGTACCCAGGACATCCGTCAGGGCTCAAGCAGTGGCAGACTTCATGGCCGACTACGCGGCCGAAGTGGAGGAGCACGAGCCACCTTCCCCGGAAGCATGGAAGATGTTGGTGGACGGAGCGTCGGGAAAACACTCCTTCGGGGGGGGAATAGTCCTAGTGAGTCCTCAGGGGACTCGGATTGAGCAAGCCTTGAACATCCATTTTCCAATTACCAACAACCAGGCGGAGTACGAAGCAGTGATAGCGGGCCTTCGATTGGCCCAAGAACTGGGTGTGCAGGACGTGGAGGTCTCCACGGATTCCATGGTGGTAGCGTTCCAGATCAAAGGAGAGTTCGAGGCAAAGGACCCAACCCTCGTGCTATACCTGGAAAAGGTTAAGGGGGTCATCGGACAGTTCCGCACCTTCTCGATTAAACATGTGCCGAGGGAGGAGAGCACCCAGGCGGACCTCCTAGCCAAGTTCGGTCCTCGGGCAGGGGGTACTACCTCGGAACTCTTCCGGCCCTCTATCGAAGAGGGAGAGTCGATGGAAGTGGATCAGCAGGCCTCATGGATGGATCCATTCATCACCTTCCTATCCTCCGGACAGTTCCCAGGAAAGGAAGTGGACAAGAGGCGCTTCAGGTATAAATCTGCATATTACTCTTTGCATGCAGGGGGGCTACATAGAAAAACTCTCTCGGGACTCCTGGCTCGCTGTGTCTCCGAGAAGGAGGTCCCGAGGGTGCTGGAAGAAATCCACTCCGGGGAATGCGGCAGTCACTCCGGGAGTCGGACCCTGGAAGGGAGGGTGTTGAGACAAGGCTATTTCTGGCCCACTCTCAGCAAGGATGCAGCAGAGTTCACAAGAAAGTGTCAGAAGTGCCAACTCTACGCTCCGCTCCAACTCCTCCCCGCTCAGAGACTCCGGACCATCACGGCTCCCTGGCCTTTCGCCATATGGGGGTTAGACCTGGTCGGCCCCTTCCCCCAAGCCAGCGGTCAGAGGAAGTTCCTGCTAGTCATGATTGACTACTTCTCCAAGTGGGTAGAGGTGAAGGCGCTAGCTAAGGTAACCTCTCAGGTTGTAAGGAATTTTGTGTGGGGGGAAATAATCTGCAGGCACGGGCTCCCACTAGCCATAGTAACAGACAATGGGCCACAGTTTGCAAGTGAAGAATTTGTTAGCTTTTGCACCCAGCTCGGCATTGACCTCAGGTTCGCTTCGGTCCACCACCCAAGGAGCAATGGGCAAGTGGAGGCCGCGAACAAGATAATCGTCAACCTGCTCAAAAAGAAAGTGGAAAACCTACGAGGAAGTTGGGTAGAACAACTACCCTCCGTCCTCTGGGCCATTAGGACTACTCCGAATACCGCCACCGGGGAGACTCCATTCAAGCTCTCTCACGGGTCAGAGGCCGTCCTCCCCATAGAGTTTGAAGTGAAGACCCCCCGGGTGACCGCTGCGAGCGAAGGGGATGAAGAGTGGCTAGAGGGTAATAATGCAGAACAGAGGCTGTCCTTGGACCTGGTGGAGGAACTCCGGGACTTGGCCACCATCAGGCAGGAAGAGGTCAAGCGGCGGATGGCCCGATATTTTGACAAACATGTCCGGATCAAGCACTTCCAGAAAGGGGACCTAGTCCTGAAAAAGGTCGATGCGGCCGGAAGAGGGGCCGCAGTGGGTAAGCTTAACCCAAACTGGGAAGGCCCGTATATTATAAGCGAGGTGCTCAAGTCGGGGGGGTATCACCTCCAGGATGTGGAAGGGATGTCCCTTGACCGAGCTCGAAGTGGGGATGATTTGAAACGATTCTACCCTTAAAAACTTTATTATGTCAATTCAATCATTATCTTACTTTCGTTCGTTGTGTTTCTGACTGCTGCTGTGTCAAGATTGGATATGTTGGTGCTGGAATGCCCCAGATCGATTCCGCTCCCGGGCTCTCATCTAGACGGGGGGTTCTGGTTGATCTCTGGAGAGGCTGGCAAGGTTGGATATGTTGGTGCTGGAATGCCCCAGATCGATTCCGCTCCCGGGCTCTCATCTAGACGGGGGGTTCTGGTTGATCTCTGGAGAGGCTGGCAAGGTTGGATATGTTGGTGCTGGAATGCCCCAGATCGATTCCGCTCCCGGGCTCTCATCTAGACGGGGGGTTCTGGTTGATCTCTGGAGAGGCTGGCAAGGTTGGATATGTTGGTGCTGGAATGCCCCAGATCGATTCCGCTCCCGGGCTCTCATCTAGACGGGGGGTTCTGGTTGATCTCTGGAGAGGCTGGCAAGGTTGGATATGTTGGTGCTGGAATGCCCCAGATCGATTCCGCTCCCGGGCTCTCATCTAGACGGGGGGTTCTGGTTGATCTCTGGAGAGGCTGGCAAGGTTGGATATGTTGGTGCTGGAATGCCCCAGATCGATTCCGCTCCCGGGCTCTCATCTAGACGGGGGGTTCTGGTTGATCTCTGGAGAGGCTGGCAAGGTTGGATATGTTGGTGCTGGAATGCCCCAGATCGATTCCGCTCCCGGGCTCTCATCTAGACGGGGGGTTCTGGTTGATCTCTGGAGAGGCTGGCAAGGTTGGATATGTTGGTGCTGGAATGCCCCAGATCGATTCCGCTCCCGGGCTTTCACCCAGACGGGGGGTTCTGGTTGATCTCTGGAGAGGCTGGCAAGGTTGGATACTTTGGAGCTGGAATGCCCCAGATCGATCCCGCTCCCGGGCTCTCATCTAGACGGGGGGTTCCGGGCGGTTTCGGGAGAAATGGTAGGCTGACGTCTTTTGTCGGCAAACCGTCTCGCTCGTCGGACATGCTCGCTCGGCCAAGAAAGGCGTATAATACTACGCAAGTAGCGAGGATCAATCTCATACGATCCCAAACATCTAGTCCTCGGCAGAAAGGTCGCCTGCACTAGGTAAGAGGCGAGTTCTCGCCAAGAGAAAAAATACCCTACGAGACAGATACCCAAAAGCGCAACAAGCCTAAGGCAAACGGCGAGAGATCCAAGCAGCCGGAGCGTCCGGAGCGCACCTACCCAATAGCGTGCGGCGCGAGAATGACCTCCGCGAAAGCGAAGGATGAGATAAACAATAGCGGGACATTCAACACATAAAAATAACAATACAAAAAAAAGAGAGGGGGCGAGACGATGAGCAAAGCAAAAATTTATATTCAACACTTTAGAGTTTGGTTACAACTTCTTGGCAACCTCGCCAATCAAAAATTACAACACAAAATGAGAAAGTCGGCGAGCCTCAGGAATCGCCTGCGGATCCTTCTTCATCATCGCTGTCCTTCACTGGCGGGAGGGGGAGGAAGAGCTCTGGAACGATGTCTTCCAGGGTCATGTCAGCTGCGTCGTCCGCCAAGAGGCCAATCGCCTTCGCCACCGAGAAAATGTAGCGAGCCGACTCTATCGACCCCACGCGGATTTCTTCGTCTCGCGCTCGCCGGTCTTCCTTTACACGACGAGGCGAGGGGGGGACAACGGCACGGGTAAGGTCGCTGTTCAAAGCCTTCAACCCGGTCACCTCGCTCTCCAGATCCTTGATGCGAGCGTTGGCCCTCCCGGCGTCCTCGACATCCTGCTAGCAGGTCCGGTTAGAGAGATGAAAGGGCTAAGAGAAAAAGGAAGTTGGAGGTATAGATAACTCACCACCCCACCCTCCGCGGCGAGGAGCTTCTCCTTCAGCTGCGTGTTCTCGGCAAGGATTCCCTGGTAGGCCCTCGCGAGCTCCACGTTCTGAAGCTCAAGCTGTAGACAGCGCCTCCCCGTCATGTGGGCGAGCTCAGCAGAGCGCAGTTGGGACCTCGCGCTCTCATAGGCGAGAGTCCTCGCAGTCTCATCCTTGTAGGACCCCGCGTCTTCGCGACCGTAGAGAGCGAATGAGAAATCGAAGGCGTGGCCACTGACGGTCTCCTTCTCCACCCAGGAGGGGAGGATAGAAGAAATGTCCACCCGGTTGGTCTCTGGTTTCCAAGTCACAAGGGGCTCGCCAGTCTCGTCTCGGCGCCTCTGGCCGAGCCCGAAATTGTAATGATTCACCGGGATAGGGAGGACCGAGGTCCTGGTCGGCTCCTGGCCAGGCTCTTCGTCCTCGCCCACCGAGAGACCAGTAAGGTCAAACTCATCAAAGGCAGCCTCGCGAGGCTCCTTACCTTTCGGTGCAGCAAGCGAGGCTGCGCTTTTCTTACTCCTCTTTTTTGGCGGAGACTTTGGGGGCGCGCCGTGACCACCGGAAGCTCCCTGCCTCTTGCGAGAGGGGTGCTCGGCCGGGGTGGCTTCGCCTCGGCAAGCTTCGGCCCCCATGGTAGCGAGGGACATGAGAGCATCAGGTTTCCGGTTGCTCGCGTAAGGGGGACGGAGGGGGAGATCTCGCTCGCCTATAAACAGGTGCATTAATATGACAAACTTGCGAATTGAGGCGGACATATTAGGCAAAAATCCATACCTTCTCCGGCGAGAACCGGGAGCAACGTGTCCAGGTTTTGGCGGAGGTAGGCGACTTCGAAGTTCTTCTTGTTTAGGAATTGATGGAGGAGGGCTTCATGCCCGCCCAGGGCGGTGGGCCGATAGGTGGTCTCGCCATGTTGGACCGGCGAAAAGGGAACGTTGCCGAAGTTCCCCCTGACGATGACGAACTTTTGGGCCCAGAAGTGGGCCTTGTTGACAGTCTCAACCACTTTCGGGCCCGTACCCACAAAATACGCGGTCCCATCCTTGTAGGCGCGGAAGGAGAACGCCTTCCTGAAGACGGGAAGGCTGAACTCTATTCGCTCTTCGCGGAGGTAACAAGCGAAGGCAGTAATCACCGCCATGGCGTTGGGTGTGAGCTGACCGGGAACTACGCCGTAGTGCTTGAGCACCTGACAGAGAGCGAGATTAATTCACGCGGCGAGCGAGACTAGAGTGTCAAAATGAGTAAGAGGTAAGCGAGAGCGAGGATTACCTGGCGAACCTCCGGCCACAAGGGAAGGCGCAAACCAACCGCAAAGTGGGCGATGGGGATGGCCAACTCGTCGACCAACGGATCGTTGATCGTGTCATCCTCGCTGGGGCGGCGCGCCTCGAATGGGGGGGTGACGTAATCAGCGACCGCGCTGAAATACTCCTCGTCTGTTAGGTTGCAGTTAAAGAATCCGTGTTCGGCGAAGGCCTTCGCAATCCTTCGCCGACCCTCCGATTCCGCATCACCACCCATCTTGCGAACCTGCGAGAAGCGAAAAAAGGCGAGAACGAGAAATAGCGAGAGCTCTGCAAAAGGAGAAGAAGAGGATCAAGAATAAATGCGGTGGTTGGCTCGATAAACACCGCTTATTTATAGCAAAAGCAAAAAGGCGGGAAGAAGTCCAAGCGCCGGCGAGCACGCATATCAACAAAAAAACATCGGGTCATGTCCGCGAGGGATAAATACCTGCAGGATTAGCGTAATCAACACTTTCAAGACATATCTTTGGCAAAAATAGAGGGTTCGCACGAGCAATGTAATGTGAAATAAAGCAGACTAGCCAGCAGCCGAGCGAGAAGTCATAAAGAACAGATACAACTTAGTCAATAGAAATAAAGCCAATATATATAAATGGCAATTACGCAAGTCACCCACAGTAGCGAGATATTCTAACAACAAGCGACATCCATTGCAATTAAATCCATGACATAACAACTAGCGGGAATCGTGGGGGAGCCATTTCCACCGACCACCACCCCGCGACCCTGACCTCGGCGGAGCCCTAGAGTTATAATATTCCTCCGCCAAACGACCCTCCCGATCCGTGAGAAAGGCGTAGTCCCTCATCCTCGCTATGTGTACCTCCGGCGTCGAGGCGATCTCATCCTGATCACGGTGTCTCGCTTGACGAAGCCTCGCACATTCCTCCATCAGGACCGCATGTCTATCCTCGGCAGCTTCCCTGTCCCGTCTCGCCTGCATGCTGAGATCCATCAACATTCGCCCGTGCTTTCGCAAAAGCTCCGCGGCCCGCCGTTTCATCATCTCAGGATCTCGCGGATCCCCTAAGAAATCTTCCACCTGATCAGGAAGGGGGGACATTTCGTCGTCTCCCAGTTCAGAATCGGTGTGCGGGTTCTCGGCAGAATCTGCGAGATCTCCAAAGGTCAGGTAATGAGCGAAAGATCACGTAAACCGTCGGCGAGGTCATAACACTTACCTAGAGGGGGGCGAGAACCCGAAGGACGGCCCTGAAACACGTTTCCATAATGGGGGTAGAGGGATTTGCCCAGTCCGGCAGGATGAGCTGTACTGTTGGTCGGGGGAATCTTTGGCGGTGCGGGGCCACCCGTCTCCTCGCTCGTGAGGAGCTGGAACCCGGGCTTCTCTACGATTTTATCTGGAGGCAGCGGAGATGGGGGTCGCGACGACGGGCGGATCGGGGACTTCAGAGGCGGGACTGTAAGAAAATAGTAACAGAGATCATATGTTTAGACATAAATATTACAGCATGCGAGATCCAGATCGTACCAGTGATGTCTTTTCCTGCGAGATTCATGTCCACCTGAGGGCTTTTCCGAGACACCTCAGCACGTTCCTCACAAATCTCGCTCGGCAAGGTATCCTGCGGGTGAAAACGAATGAAGAGCAATTTATAGACGTGAATTCGAACAACTCATACCTTCGCGGGGCGGCGATCATCCGGGGAGGAGTCCAGCGTCACGGAGTCGTCTCCAGAGAGGCGAACCGCCTTCGCCTTCTTGGTTTTTGGCGACTGGGCAGGAGGCTACGCCCGTTCTCGATGCGTCGCTGCGGGCTTCGCCCGTAATCAAGCGGGCTTCGCCCGCTTGGCATTCAAGCAGGCTTCGCCCGTAACCAAGCGGGCTTCGCCTGCCCCTGGCTATGTATCTAATTTATTTAAATATCAAGTTCACAATATAACCAGATATTTCATAACCATAAAAACTGTGGAAATCACCAGGAAACTAAAATAAAATGTAAACATTTCATATCATCCTTGTAAATTCATGGGAATAATTTATTTGGTCTTTGATTCTAAATGAGGCTTAAATGCAAGCTGAAGACCATATTTAGCATTATAAAACTATTGAAATTAACCCTACTGCTGGTAGGTCTACAAACACCACAAATTTTGGTTTAAAATCAGTCAGAGTTCAGTGTAGTTTACTAAAGTTCAGTTTAGTTTAAAATCAGTCAAACTACACTGTAATTCAGCAAAAATGTAAAAATTTAAGCATAAAATAAGAAACTTGATAAGTTTTGGATAACATCCAATCTTAAAATATGAAACATAAATAAGCATCAAATTACCATTCCACTTGATAAGTTTTGGATAACATCCAATCTTAAAATAAGAAACATAAATAAGCATCAAATTACCATTCCACTCCTCTTTGGCCCTTCCAACTCTTTTCGGAAAGCTAACAAAAAACTTAACATAGACTAAAATCAATAGAACATGGCCAACGATGTGCAAAAAAAAGTTGTTATGAGTTAGAGAGCGATGATATAACTCTTCTCGTGTATGCACGCCACACTGTAAATGCATCTAAGCAATAAGTATGAAAAAAATTACACAAAATAAATCTATCTACTTAATCTGTAACTTTATATCTTACACTTGATTTTGTGGCTATGATAGTCCAGAAATCAATAAATATGCACAGATAATCCAAAACACAATGACCAACAAAGCTTCAATAGTGTGCTTGCCCTACTCTTTAAATCAAAAAGCATATAGGTAGTGTATACCATAAAATGAACAAATGATCTAAAATCTAAAAGAGTGGTTTCTAAAACAAAAAAATGAAATGAGCAACTAAGAGATGGTAAAAAGCCAAGAAATTGACAGCTTGGCTGCACGTTTGGTCAATAATTTCAAAACCTGCGCAAGTGAGATGACCCCCTTGGCTCCACGAATCAATGCCTGGATGTGGAACACAAAAAAAAAGATCATTTGCCACCTGCTAGAGAAGGATTGTGATGGCAAACCTTTAAGCTTGGCTGCACGTTTGGTCATATGAGAAGGTGTCAGCAACCATGAAATTTTATATCATTCTCCACCATGGCAACACCTTTCACTGTCCGTTTTTTGCTCATTGCAGTCCTCCTATTGCCTGCAAACTGAAATATTTATAAAATGTCAACATACAATGCTTAAATCACTTTCCAAGCTATCAAGTTCGTAAACCAACACCGAATATATTAATGTTGATGAATAGACAACTGAACATAAGAAATCAATGCAGTCCTGTTAATAGGACACTAAATTAAAAAGGAAACTGGTATTGCAGTCCAAGTATAAAGGCAGTTCACACGACATAAAAAACCACTGAAAATCCAAATACGAAGAAGGAACATGTTCTAAAAAATTATGGCTGGAATTCACAAAAAATACAATTTTAATAAAGGCAGTTGATACATCTAACTGGAAGAAATCCTTGGGAAGAGGGAGGAATATACCTATATGTTTAGGTTGTTGGATACTAATGGAAATAGAGTGAAGGGTTGTGCCGAAGAAGAAGGGAGAAATGCCGATGTCGTTTCTGCGCGAATTAAGAAAAGAGAAGAGTTAGTAGGAGGAAATTATGCATCTTATTCTCAACCAAAATTAAGTGCATGTGATGGAATAATCGACAATATATATTGTTCATGGAAGCAACAAAAAGAGTTTATTGGCTACCAAAGTGAGAATATATCTCATGGGCATCAGGTATATGAGATGATAGTATTTTAAATATAATAGTAATTACTGAAATGGTACGTAAATGCTGAAATGATAATAATTGAAATGATAATAATTGAAATGATAATAATTGAAATGTTAATAACTAAATGATAATCTGCATGATTAAAGCAAGAAAATAATTAGAAGCCATAACAAACAATGAAAGAGCATGCAAATTGAGAAACTAAGAACCACTTTAATTTGTCTAATAACAAATTTCAGCATATATAGTAGTTTAATTTCTTCAGTCTACATGAACTAATTCAATATATTGAACAATATCTTCATGTATATAATAGCTCATATAAACATCATTCGGATTTCAACTTCTGATTAAAAGATTCCTGTGTTTATAGACAGTTAAGGTACTTGCCTCTATTATATCCATGAACACATTATTTCCAACAACGTGCATGAGTGCTTCTTCCAACTCCAAGTATGTTGATCCTTTCTGATCACAACCAATGCAAACAAAAAATATTATTTTTATCCATAAAAGCATGAGAACAATAACAAAGTTCGCAAAAAGAAAATGTAAAAGAGGAAGGGACAGGCCTTATCTCCAACAGTTATCCCTGTCATTGGGTAACATTAATATGGCATTAAGATCCTACCATATGCAAAGAGAGAGCTTGAAAAAAATATTAATATGTATGCATAAATATAGAAGAAATACAATTATAGGCGGTTTTAGATGCACCCCGATTTCAATGAGTGCAATGATGTTCCTTCAAAAAAATGAGAAAAATTTGATTCTTAAGAGAACATTCCCAAACCCAAATCCCCCGCATATCCATGCAATCAAAATAAATCCTCACAAATTGCACTGAATTTGTACAATTTTGAAATATTTTTATTTTGAGTGGAGAATAATAAAATAAATATTACACAGAAAGCTAACCAATATAATTAACAATAATATTTGGTCAGAAGCTGATATCGGGAATTTTGAACTAATCTAACTGGAACTTGGTATGCAAATTTATACACAAATCTACCTGTAACTACTTTTCAAACCTACACCTAACATGGAATTTTTCAAAGCCAACTGATTAAATGACATTGTTTGAACAAAATTTGTGTCTATAATCTTGATTCATACCTTCACTATACGCTGATTTCATGAGGTACATTGCTTTCCATAGAAAAGGGCATAGTTTTCCATAGATGTTGTTCACTGGCAGCCTTCTTCATTAGATTTTGAATTTTTAGCTAGTGTGTAATTTGATCTCACGTCTCTAAAAGAGCTCTATAATAGAAATCTTCCATGTGCTGCATAAGAGTAGTTCCAGTATACATAGCCATTAACATCGAAATAGCTGATTTCATGAGGTACATTGCTTAGTTAGTACCAGTATATATTTTGCGTGCATGATGAAATTATGGCCATTTGGAGAAGCAGCAGAAGGAGGAATGCTAACCCGAGGGAGGAAAATATTTGCGTAAGCTGGCTTGAGGAACAGAGGCCAATGTTTCAAGCCAAAAGTGTACGATGTCTTGACTGTCGATACATGATATTGTGGTAGAGAAGGCCCAAGCAGAAGCCATGAAGTCCGTCAGTGGTGGAACTGTGGGAGAATGAAGGTAAACTGAGAGAAATTTTAAGATGTTTAAATACCTGAAGATCGCCGGTGCGCATGGTGAGAAACATGAAGTAGAAGAAGCAAAAATGAGGGAGAGTAATCAGACCTAGTTTCTCCAGGAAGAATCGATGATGCAGCCCTTATTTAAGAATACCTCATCTTGAATCTGTAGGATCTTGAATCTGTAGGATTCATAGTCAATAAAATCTGAGAGACAAAACGGCAGGGGATTGAAAGCTTCAAGTCGCTGGAATCTGCAAAGACAAAGAATGCAGAGGTTCTTGACCTAAAATGAAAGGAGCAGAAAATGTGGAAGATGGACAGATCTGAGAAAGGGGGAAGTAGAAGTAAATGTTTGTCTCAAACTATTATAATATTGTTCGAGAGGAGAGGATAGGAGAGACGTCAACCTCGCCGAGGATGCCACCACCAGAGAGACGATTGGCGAGGTCTGCGGGATGATACTCTGCGAGGATGCCACCATCTTCAGTAGTTCAGGAGACGTAGAGGAAATGTAGAAGCCACCGGCAGAGAGAAGAAGCGCTTCCGTGAGTTCCGTCGGCTGAGAGGAGCACAGCGAGGAGAGATATGCCCTAGGAAAATCTTGCGTGATAAAGTGCCGGAGAAAGGGGTGGAAGCGCTGTTTACGGCGTGAGGGATCAGTGAACTGTGCGCCTTTAGTGTTTTGGGCGGGATCGTGCGAGTGGACGGAAATAACCCTATGATTTCAAAAAAATTTGAATTATTACTGAAGGTAATAAGTAATTAAATTTATTTAAGAGGGGTATATTTGGAATAAGCAATGTTGCACCAAAGGGGGTTTCTTCTTTATAGAATAGTATAGATATATATAAGTAAGTATATATACTATATATATACTTATATATATATATTTATACATAAATATATTTATTTATGTATATATTATATTTATATATAATATATATACTTATATACAGATATATATATATATTATATATAAATATATATTTATTTATAAGTATAAGTATATATATATATATTTGTATATATATATACTTATATAAGTATATACTTAAATATACATACTATATATATGTACATAAGTATATATACTTATATACTTATAAATATATACTTATATATACATACTATATATATGTATATAAGTATATATACTTATATATACTTATAAGTATATATATAAGTACATATATACTATAACATATATATATATATATATTGTTGAAACCAGAAACTGGCCTCTTGTGGAGCTCGGGGCCCTCAATAGGTTGAGGGGCGACTAGCACTTACTTGTCTCTTGGGGAGAGCAAGTCGGGGTTCCAGAACTCAACACAGAACCTTAAACTCAGCAGGGAGGTCCCACCGCACACCCGGAAGATCTTTAGATTGCTTCCCCTCTTAAGCCAAAGCTGAGGCCCGGGCGCCTTGGAGAGCTCAGGGGAGTCTCGGCAAGGATAACCAGAGGAGAGAGAAGCTTCAAACTGGGACCTCTCTCCAAAGGTGCCCTTTGGGTCTTATTTATAGTTTTTCTGAACCGGTCTGCGAATAGCGGAACTCCGCCTTTTGAACTTACTATAAGCACCCCAATTTGGCCTGCCAATAGCCAAACTCCGCTGTTTGAAGGGGCTATATGCAGACCTCCAGGGGCAAGAAGGTAATTCTAGCTTCTAACCCTCCCTAAAAAGGGGAGATCTGCGGGACTACTCGAGTCTCTAGGTCTCGCTCGCTTTAAGCGAGAACTCCTGCCCTCTCCGCGACCTCGCGGGTCTCGCAGAACCTGTGGAACGCGCCACGCTTCCCGTCAAGGATTCGGGCGAGACCGATGTTGGTACTCTGGTCTCGCCTCCTTATAGCTGCTGAGAACATGTAAGTGGCAATCTCGCCTATGCTTCCTGGAAGACTGGCTTTGCGAGTTCTAATGGGAGGAGCCGGGCGAACCCCGGGTTGTACACAATCCCCGCTCTTTGCGAGTTTAACCTGAGCTCGCAAAGAATCATCCAACCCAAGGGTGTTCGCCTGGCGACAGCTGTCTTGTCAGGAATCTTTCTGTGGGTCCCATCGCCTGGCTATAAATACCACCCGAGCTGAAGTGTCTTCATTGTTCTTCTCCTCCCCATCCTTCTCTTTACTGTAGCTATCCTCCGATGCCTCTCTCCAAGGAAATGGAAGCTCGCCTGAAGGCCTCCAAGGCACAGGAGATGGCGATGATGACGAAGCCACCTGCGTGGATGAATCGCTCGTCTCCCTCTCCTATGCCGAGGAGGGGGCCGCGAGGTGGTGGTAGATGGCAGTGGCTGCCCTACTGACCCCGCGATTTTATGTTCCCTCTTTCATGAACAATTCGCTTCTGCTTTTATTGCAACAATCTCGCTAGGCTATGGTTTTTATTGATTCTCGCTCGTCACGAGCATCGGACAACTTATTAACTATGTTATCGCTCGTGGCTTTTATAATGCCGCTTTTCCTTTACCTTATTCCCGCATGCCTGTGATATTTCCGCTTGCAAATCATTTTATTCTAACTAATCCTGCAGATTGATCTCGCTCGCCAATGATTGGCGAAATAATTTTGTTTGGTGTTCCAGTGATGTGACGTTTTGTCTGACAGCATCCCGGCGCTTGGGCTTCTTCCCGCCATTTTCATTTTTCTATAAATAGCCTCCCCATTAATATCATTTACCTACCGCCTTCCTCTTCTCCTAGTTGCAGAGCTCTCGTCAGCTTTGTTCTCGCCTCCTTCTACACTTGTTCTCGCAGGTACGCGTGATGGTGAAGACCTCGAAAGAGCTTCCTGAGGCGGAAGGCCGGCTGAAGTGTGCTTGGGCTTACTGCGAGCACGACTTCTTCCACTGCAATATGAGCGAGGAAGAGTATCTCTCCTCCATCGCCGACTACATTCCTACTGGGTTCACCGCCCGCCGGCCCGAGAAGGGCGAGGTGATTAACACCCTTCGGCCCGATGAGATCGCCATCCCGATCTCGCACTTCGCCGTGGGCCTGCGACTTCCCCTCTGGCCCGAGGTTCGCCAGGTACACCTCCTTCCCTCCTTCATCACTCTTGCGAGATTGATCTTGCTTGCTTCAATTTTCTTTACGTGGCTTTTTAGGTGCTTCGGCACTACGGAGTTGTTCTCGGCCAGCTCACCCCTAACGCGATGGCGGTGATCACGGGGTTCGCCTGCTTCATGCGCGAGGAGCGAATCGAGTTCAGCCTTCCGGTTTTCCGGAAGCTGTTCTCGTTTCGCGCCTACTCCGAGGGCACGGTCTACTTTTTGGGGTCGGGCTGTAGGGTCATCGAGACCGTCAACAAGGCCCACTTCTGGGCCCAGAAGTTCCTCCTGGTAAAGGGGAATTTCGGCAACATCCTGATCTCGCCCATCCAGTATAACGACACCGTCTACCGTCCTCCACCTCTGGGCGGCCACGATGCCGACCTCTTCCAATTCTTCCAGAAGAAGAACTTCGAGGTGGTCCATCTCCGCCGCAACGTCGACAAACTTTCACCGGTTCTTCCCGGGGAAGGTAATGATCTCGCCCCCTTTTTTGCTTTAATTCTGATTTCCGCCATTCTTTCTAACACAACTCTTAACAGGTGAGCGAGACATCCCCCTCCACCCACCTTATGCGAGCAACATTAAACCCTCCTCCGATCTTGCTCTCGCAACCATGGGAGCGGCGGCCTGCCGAGAAGGTACCCCCCCAACTGCTATCACCTCTAAGAAGAGGTCGGGGGCTTCAGGCAGCCAGCCTTCCCGCCAGCCTACTTCAAAGAGGTCCAAGACAAACGAGAGTCTGCGCGCCTTATTAAAGGGAAAGCGTCCGGCCGAGCCCTCGGGTCCTGGGATCGGCGATTCCTCACTCCCCGAGGATCTGGAGGTCGAGCAAGCCGAGGCCATCGTTAGGACCTCGACACCGCCAATTCCGTCGAGTCATCTGCATTTCGGCCTTGGCATGCGAGCCCGAGATGAAACCGGCGAGCGCCTGGTGCGCTGGAATGAAGAGGTCAACCGGATCGACGTCACCTCCCTCCTTCCCACTTGGGTAGAGGAGGGCGCAGCGACTTCCCACGCCTTCAATTTCTCCTTCGTCATGTATGGTCGCGAGGACGCCGCAGCCTACAAGGATGCAACCGCACGGGGTCTCGCCTACGAGAGCTCGAGATCTCAATTGCGGGCAATGGAACTTGCCCATATGACGAGCAGGAAATGTCTGGAGCTGGAGCGCGAATGCGCGGGACTGGCCGAGTCCCTCAGGGTTTCCGAGGTGAAGGTCGACGAGCTAAAGGAAAAGTTGGCCACCGCCGATACCGGAGTGGTGAGTCGTTCGTTCTATAATGTTATCTCTGACTTCCTAACTTCTTCTCATACTAAGTTCGTCTATAGGATGCCGAGATGGCTAGGCTGTCGGACGCTCGGGTCCTGAGCTTGGAGGGCGAGGTCGCCGCGTTGAAGGCACTCAACTGTGATCTTGCTCGGGCTGCCGTTCCCCCTTCTCCTCGCCGGTTAAAGGAAGAGAAGCGAGATCGCGACGAAGCGCTCCGCGTAGAGTCCACAAATGCGGCATGCTTCGTCTTCCAGGCCATGAAAGGTGATGGGTTGCTGGTTGCCGAGGCCGAGAGCATGACGGTCGAGGATATCGTCCCGGAGCTCTTCAGGCCGCTCCCGCCGGTGAAGGATGGCGACGACGACGGGGGGTTCTTTGGCGAGGCCTAGAAGGCGATCTTTATTTTATTTTTTGATATATAAACTTTTTTGGGGTTGGCGAGCTCGCCGCCCATTGTAACTAAAACTTCTTCTTTGGAAAGGAATTTTTGCGCAATGCTTTCTTACTTCGCTACGCATTCTCTCTGTTTTTATTTTTACATCAGTTGATGCATGTGTCGGGGAATCCGTTTATTTTATAAGCACCGAGGACTTTCCTTCTCGTCCAGCGAAAACCTCCTTAAGCTTCAGTCTATACGTCTTGGGGGATGAAAGTCCCCGTTCTCGCTCTAGTCTCGTGCCGAGGACTTTCCTCCTTGCTAGGACGAGAAGTCGCCCTCACTTTTGAAATGTTTTAGTCCAAACACATTTTCCTCGTTATTTATGCCGAGGATCCCCCCTCTCGCCTAGCGAGAAGTCGTCCCCTTATTTTCGGAATGTTTTAGAGACCCAACACTTTCCTTTCATTATCTCGTGCCGAGGACCATCTTCCATCCCGTCGGCCTCTCCGCGAGATCAACCGGCCCTACCAGCTAATGAGAGCCTGGCAGCGGGATCGTCCGGGGCGGTCCAGCACAAAGAGTCTATCACCTCGCCAGCCTCTCCGCGAGATCAACCGGCCCTACCAGCTAATGAGAGCCTGGCAGCGGGATCGTCCGGGGCAATCCAGCACAAAGAGTCTATCACCTCGCCAGCCTCTTTGCGAGATCAACCGGCCCTACCAGCTAATGAGAGCCTGGCAGCGGGATCGTCCGGGGCGGTCCAGCACAAAGAGTCTATCATCTCGCCTGCCTCTCCACGAGATCAACCGGCCCTACCAGCTAATGAGAGCCTGGCAGCGGGATCATCCGGGGCAATCCAGCACAAAGAGTCTATCATCTCGCCAGCCTCTCCGCGAGATCAACCGGCCCTACCAGCTAATGAGAGCCTGGCAGCGGGATCGTCCGGGGCAATCCAGCACAAAAAGTCTATCACCTCGCCAGCCTCTCCGCGAGATCAACCGACCCTACCAGCTAATGAGAGCCTGGCAGCGGGATCGTCCGGGGCGGTCCAGCACAAAGAGTCTATCATCTCGCCAGCCTCTCCGCGAGATCAACCGGCCCTACCAGCTAATGAGAGCCTGGCAGCGGGATCGTCCGGGGCAATCCAGCACAAAGAGTCTATCACCTCGCCAGCCTCTCTGCGAGATCAACCGGCCCTACCAGCTAATGAGAGCCTGGCAGCGGGATCGTCCGGGGCAATCCAGCACAAAGAGTCTATCATCTCGCCAGCCTCTCCGCGAGATCAACCGGCCCTACCAGCTAATGAGAGCCTGGCAGCGGGATCGTCCGGGGCAATCCAGCACAAAGAGTCTATCACCTCGCCAGCCTCTCCGCGAGATCAACCGGCCCTACCAGCTAATGAGAGCCTGGCAGCGGGATCGTCCGGGGCAATCCAGCGTCATTACTTGTTGCTTGGAACTCATGATCAGTATAAAAACAACGCCCGTAAAAGCAATACATAGGAATCAATATATTCAAGAACTTCATGGATAGAAACGTTTCAAGTCATCCCCACTCCTGGCTCGGCCGAGAGGCTTCCCTTCCACATCCCGGAGGTGGTAACCTCCCGACTTCAGCACTTCACTCACAATATATGGGCCCCTCCCAGTTAGGATTGAGCTTACCTACCGCGGCTCCCCTTCCGGCCGCATCAACCTTTTTTAGTACCAAGTCCCCTTTCTGGAAATGCTTTACTCGTACATGCTTGTCAAAGTATTTGGCCATCCGCCTTTTTACTTCCTCCTGCCTGATGGTGGCCAAGTCTCGGAGTTCCTCCACTAGGTCCAAGGACAACCGTTGGCCTTCCTCGTTGTTTGCCATCCACTCTTCATCTCCTCCTCCTGCGGCGGCCACCGTAGGCGACTTGACTTCAAACTCCCCAGGGATGACAGCCTCGGATCCGTGGGATAGTTTGAATGGGGTCTCTCCGGTGGCCGTGTTCGGGGTGGTCCTCAGAGCCCAGAGGACCGAGGGTAGTTGCTCCACCCAACTCCCTCTGAGGTTTTCGATCTTTTTCTTGAGGAGGTTCACTACAATTTTGTTCGCCGCCTCTACTTGCCCGTTACTCCTTGGGTGGTGGACCGACGCGAACCTGAGATCTATGCCAAGCTGAGTACAGAAACTGACGAACTCCTCGCTGGCGAATTGCGGCTCGTTATCTGTGACAATGGCTAGAGGAAGCCCGTGCCTGCAAATTATCTCACCCCAAACAAAGTTCCTTACCACTTGAGAGGTTACCTTGGCTAGCGCCTTCGCTTCGATCCACTTGGAAAAGTAGTCGATCATCACTAGCAAAAATCTCCTTTGACCGCTCGCCTGGGGGAAAGGTCCCACGAGGTCTAATCCCCAGACTGCAAATGGCCAAGGGGCCGTGATCGTTCTTAGCCTTTGAGCTGGGAGGAGTTGGAGAGGAGCGTAGAGTTGGCACTTAGAGCACCTCCTGGAGAATTCGGCCGCATCCTTGCTGAGGGTGGGCCAGAAATAACCTTGCCTCAGAACCCTTCCTTCCAGGGTTCTGCTTCCCGAGTGGCTGCCGCATTCTCCCGAATGGATCTCCTCCAAGACCCTTGGGGCCTCCTCCTCCGAGACACAACGGGCCAGGAGCCCCGAGAGGGTCTTTCTATACAACACCCCTGCATGTAAGGAGTAGTAAGCCGATTTATACCTGAATCGCCGCCTGTCGACTTCTCCCTCAGTGAATCTCCCTGAGGTTAGGAAAGTAATGAAAGGGTCCATCCATGACGCCCGCTGATCCACCTCCATTACTTCTCCCTCCTCAATGGAGGTTCGGAAGAGTTCCGAAATGGTTCCCCCAACCTGGGGACCAAACTTGGCCAGAAGATCGGCCTGGGTGCTTTCTTTCCTTGGGACATGCTTGATAGAGAAAGTTCGGAACTGTCCCACCACCTCCTTGACCTTCTCCAGGTACCGCTGAAGAGTTGGTTCCTTGACTTCGAACTCTCCCTTGACTTGGCAAGCAACAACCATGGAGTCCGTCTAGACCTCCACGTCTTGCACTCCCAGCTCCCGAGCCAAGCGGAGGCCTGCTATCAGCGCCTCGTATTCTGCCTGGTTATTGGTGAGGGGGAAGTGGAAATGGATTGCTTGCTCTATCCTGGTCCCTTGGGGACTGACCAGGACTACCCCTCCCCCAAAAGAGTGTCTTCCGGACGCTCCGTCTACCAACATTTTCCAAGACACCAGATAGGGTAGTTCCGATTCTTCTACCTCAGTAACGTAGTCAGCCAGGAAATCCGCCACTGCCTGCGCTTTTATGGACACCCTCGATACATAAGAGATGTTGAATTCGCTTAACTCCACCGACCACTTGGCCAATCTTCCCGAGTGTTCTACACCCTCCATGATATTGCGGAGGGGGTGGTCGGTCACTACCCTTATGGAATGTGCCTGAAAATAGGGTCGAAGTTTTCGGGCCGACACCACTAGAGCGAAGGCCAGCTTCTCCAAGATAGGATATCTAAGCTCGGCCTTCCTCAGCACTCTACTTACGTAATAGATCGGTAGTTGTTTCCTCCCCTCCTCTCGGACAAGCGCGGAACTCACAGCTTCCAACCCTACCCCCAGGTATAAAGACAAGTCTTCCCCTGACCTCGGCCCTTGCAGTAGCGGAGCCTTGGTCAGTTGTTCTTTCAACGCTTGAAAAGCCTTTTCGCACTCGGAGGTCCATTCGAACTTTTGATTACCCCGTAACACCTTGAAGAAAGAGGAGCATCTCTCCCCTGCCTTGGAGAGAAATCTACTTAACCCAGCCAACTTTCCCGTCAAACGTTGGATCTCCTTAGCATTTCTTGGGGGTGCCAACTCGAGGATTGCCTTGACCTTATCCGGGTTGGGCTCCACTCCAGCCGGGGTGAGCATGTGACCCAAGAATTTTCCTCGACTGGCTCCGAAGACGCACTTCGACGGGTTGAGTCTCATCTTGAACTTCCGTAGGGTCTCGAAAGTTTCCTCGAGGTCGTGGAGGTGGGACTCGAGACCTCGGCTCTTGACCATGAGGTCATCGACGTAGACCTCCAGGTTTCTCCCCTTTTGCTCGCGGAAAACCCGGTCCATCATCCTTTGGTATGTAGCCCCCGCATTCTTGAACCCGAAGGGCATCATCCTGTAACAGTAGCATCCATCCCTCGTGATGAAGGAGACGTCTTTGATGTCAGGGGGATGCATGCGAATCTGGTGGTAACCTGAAAAAGCATCTAAGAAAGACATCATATGAAAACCGACGGCTGAGTCAACCAGCGCGTCGATTCTAGGCAGAGGGTAGCAATCCTTTGGGCATGATTTATTAAGCAAAGAGAAATCGATACACATTCGCCATTTACCTCCTCCTTTCTTTACCATGACGACATTGGAGACCCAGCCTGGGTACTGGATCTCCTTTACAAAACCTGCTTTCAGAAGTTTTTCCACTTCCTCGCGGATGGGGCCTTCCAGCTTGTCTGCAGTGGGCCTCCTCCTTTGGCGGATGGGGCGGGTGCCGGGCTCGAGGTTGAGGCGGTGGCAAGCCACATCCGCATCTATCTCTGGCATCTCCGCGGCACTCCAGGCAAAAACGTCCACGTTCTTCTGGACGCGGGCGAGGATCTCCGCCCTCTCCTTAGGGTTGAGTTCTCCGCTGACCCGGACCTTCTCCATCATCCCCAGTCGGGTGACGACCTCCAGTTCGATGACCTCGTCTACGGCCTCCAGCCGCGACTGCTCCACCCAAGGCCTCTCCTCCTCTCCTTCATTGGCGAGCTCTTGGGCTCCCCCTTCCTCCCCTTCCATCTCCGTCACCTCCTCCACCCTTCTCTCCTTAGCCTTCCCTCCCTTTTCTTCTCCTTCTTCCCTTCTCTCCGCCCAGGGTCCTACCTCGACCCCCTCCCGGGCATGAACTTCCTCCCCCTTTTCTCCCTCTTCTTCTTCATCTACCTCCATGTGCTCCCCTACCCCCCCTTCCGGGGTGATCTCTTCGTCTCCTTCTTTTCCTTCCTCCTCCTCGTCTCCCTTCTCTCCTCCTGCCTCGGCCACCTCCTCCATCCTCTTATCCCACTCCTCCGCTCCTTCCATCCAGGAGATGGTGTTGACAGCTGTCACGTAGCACTGTCTCGCCACCTTGGGATCTCCCCGGACCCGGACCTGGATTCCACCTGTGTTGAACTTTAGGCACTGGTGTAGGGTGGAAGGGACGCATCTAAATGCACTAATAAGAGGCCGACCAAAAATGGCGCTATAGCTGCTTGGGGCGTCTACAATCATGAAACGGCAGTTCCGCGATTGCCCCCCGAGAGTTACATGGAGTCCTACTCCTCCTTCCACCTCCTTTCTCTCTCCCAAAAAACCAAACAGGGGGCCATCCGAGGCCAACACCCTTCGGGCTTCTACCTTCATCTCGTCAAACGCTTTCTTGAAGATAACGTTGACCGAGCTGCCATTGTCTACCAGGATTCGTGAGACGGTAAAATTCTCGATGGCGGTTTTGATAACCAGCGCATCGCAGAACGGGTCTTCATGACCGGGCATATCCTTCTGGGAGAAGGTGATCCTCTCCACCGGGGGCGGGGCTTGAGATGTCGAAGCTACGCTCCGACGGTACATAGTATGGAGGCTCGCCTTCCGGGTTGCCTCGATCCCCACCCCTCCGTGAATCACCCCGATTCCCCCCCGGGCTCCCACGTCAACCCGATCTTCGCATCTTTCTTCTTCATCTTCCGGGGTGAGGACCTCCTCGATCCTCACCGGGCGCTGCTGTGGTTGTGGTGCTGGTCCTCTTAATCCCCTCATTTCTAGGAACTCCGGGCAAGTGGCGGTCGCGTGACCTTCCTCCTGGTGGAAGTCACAATACGGCAGCGGGGCCACCCTCCCCTCTCCTCCCACTCCTCTGTTCCTCTTCCTGGGACCGACTCCCCCGGCTCCCGTTCCCCTTCCTCTTCCTGCTCTTCCTCTTCCGATCTCCATCGCTTGATGAGGCGGGGGAGGGGGCGGCCTCGGGCCTTGCCTCCACCCCAGCTGGTGAGGTCTCCCCTGTCCTCCTTGGAAGTTACCTCCCCCATGGTGGAACCCCCTTCCCGGGCCCTGCATCCCACCACCTTGCTGCCTCCACCCCAACTCCGGGGCCCTGACTTCCTCCCTTCTCCTTCCTTCGGGATGCCTATTCTCCGGCTCGCTCAGCCGCGCCAATCTCTTTGTGAACTCAGGGTTAGCTGCCTCCCCATCTACTTCCTCCGCCGCTCGCTCCATTAGTTCTTCATAGGAAAGAGGGACCCTTCTCTTGAGATCCATCTTGAAGAAACCCTCTCGCAGTCCCACCGTAAAGGCCAGCTGGAGTGTGTGCCCTGGTATCTCTTGAATGAGGAGGACCTCTTCCCTGAACCGCTCCAGATACTGGGCTAGGGACTCTCCTTGTTTCTGCTTGATATTGAAGAGAGACTCCGGGTCTTTCTTCCTCTTCTTCAAGGTGGAGAAACGCAGCAGAAACCCCCTACGCAAATCCTCAAAAGCATAAATCGAACCCGAGGGCAACTGGTAGAACCAGTCCCTCGCCTTCTCTTTCAGGGTGGTGGCGAAGAGTCGGCACTTGAAGGCGTCCGACATGGGTCTGATCGAGACCATATCTTCGAACCATTGCAGGTGGGGAACGGGGTCACTGTTCCCAACATACAAGGTCATGGCTGGCTCCCTGAACCCCTCGGGGAGTGGTGCCGAGAGTACCAACTCACAAAAGGGACTTCCCCCACTCACCCTCTGAACTGGCTCTACTCTTCCTGCAGAACCTCCTGCCGAGGCTCCTCCTGCCGAGACCACTCTGGCCGGGGTCTCGCTCGCTCCCACTGGACTGGGGAAGAGCTCGCGACCCGCAAGATCTCGGCCTGCCTCCTGGACCGCTGCTTCCTTGCCTACTCGCTGGCCTGGGGAATTCTCGCAGCCCCCGGATGGGGAGCCATCTGAGGGGCCGGGGTAGCGAAACCACCCAGCGCCGAGGCGATGGCGCTCTGAAAGGCCCCAATCATATCCCTCTTGAGCTCGGCCAGCATATCCATCGTCACTGGTGGCCCTGTGGGTGGCGAGCCTCCGAATCCTGCATCTCGCTCGTCCTCGCCCGCCATGCTTTCTCTTAAAGACTTTCCTGCACTAGTCACACTCCACGCTCACCGCACCAAGAATGTTGAAACCAGAAACTGGCCTCTTGTGGAGCTCGGGGCCCTCAACAGGTTGAGGGGCGACTAGCACTTACTTGTCTCTTGGGGAGAGCAAGTCGGGGTTCCAGAACTTAACACAGAACCTTAAACTCAGCAGGGAGGTCCCACCGCACACCCGGAAGATCTTTAGATTGCTTCCCCTCCTAAGCCAAAGCTGAGGCCCGGGCGCCTTGGAGAGCTCAGGGGAGTCTCGGCAAGGATAACCAGAGCAGAGAGAAGCTTCAAACCGGGACCCTCTCTCCAAAGGTGCCCTTTGGGTCTTATTTATAGTTTTTCTGAACCGGTCTGCGAATAGCGGAACTCCGCCTTTTGAACTTACTATAAGCACCCCAATTTGGCCTGCCAATAGCCAAACTCCGCTGCTTGAAGGGGCTATATGCAGACCTCCAGGGGCAAGAAGGTAATTCTAGCTTCTAACCCTCCCTAAAAAGGGGGGATCTGCGGGACTACTCGAGTCTCTAGGTCTCGCTCGCTTTAAGCGAGAACTCCTGCCCTCTCCGCGACCTCGCGGGTCTTGCAGAACCTGTGGAACGCGCCACGCTTCCCGTCAAGGATTCGGGCGAGACCGATGTTGGTACTCTGGTCTCGCCTCCTTATAGCTGCTGAGAACATGTAAGTGGCAATCTCGCCTATGCTTCCTGGAAGACTGGCTTTGCGAGTTCTAATGGGAGGAGCCGGGCGAACCCCGGGTTGTACATATATAAGTATATATTTATATATATTCTTATATACTATATACTCTTATATATATACATATAAATATATACATATATATATATATATATATTTATATATGTACTTATATATATATACTATATATAAGTATATATATAAACTTATATATATATATATTTATATATACTTATATATACTTATAAGTATATATATATACATATATGTATATATATAAGTCTATATATAAGTATATAAGTACATAAGTATATATATAAGTATACAAATATATATACTTATACATATATATACGTATATACATATATATATTCTTATATACTTATATACATATATACATATATACATATATACATATATATATATATTCTTATATATATAAGTATACATATATAAGTATATACTTATATATATACTTATAGATATAAATATATATAAGTTTATATATATAAATGTATACATATATATAAATAAATATATATATATATAAGTATATATATACTTATATATATATAAGTATTTTAAAGTATATATATAAGTATATGTAAGTATATATACAAATATATATAAGTATATATGTATAATCTATAAGTATATAAGTATATAAATAAGTATATATACTTATATATATACTTATATAAATATGTATATATATTCATATATATATATACTTATATAAGTATATACTTATATATACATACTATATATATGTATATAAGTATATATACTTATATATGTATATATTTATAAGTATATATATATATATAAATATATACTTATATATATATTTATATATATAGATATATACTTATATATATACTTATATATATATATAAATATATATATATAAATATATATATATATATATATATAAATATATATATATACTTATATATATACATATATATTATATATATATACTTATATATATATATTTATATAAATATACATATGTATATAAATATATATTAATAAGTATATATATACATATATATATATACTTATATAGTATATATATTTATAAGTGTATATATATAAATATATATACACATATATATGTATATATATAAGTATATATAAGTATATATACATATATAAGTATATATATATATATACTTATATAATATATATATACTTATAGATATATACGTATATATATACATATTATTATATATACTTATATATATAGTATATATATAAATATATATTTATAAATATATATATATATAGATAAATATATATACTTATATATACTTATAAGTATATATATATACTTATATATATAGAGAGAGTATACATTCTTATATATATATTTATATTTATAAGTATATATATATTATATTTATATATATATAAGTATATATATACTTATATATAAGTATATATTTATATATACTTATATATATATCCTTATATAATATATATGTAAGACCCCACCCCCTTTTTTTTTTGAAGTCCGGGTCTTACCGCCCAGAACTGCCGTCTTGTGGTGGTACCCTCTCAAACATGGTCCCCACCACAACACGCCAATCCTGCCGGCTATTCAACTATATCCAGGCCAACCAAAATCTTAAAAGGAAGAGTGAATTAATAATACAAGTCCACAATAATCACTTCAAATAGGGAAACATGTCCAACAAGAGATATTCATATAAAGTAAGAGTACATCAGAGTGCGAAAATTAAAATAATAGTACAACATGGCCTAAGCCCGGTCCTCGGACGCTTTCTTCGCCTCTCTCCTGGCGAAGATATAACAATCTATGCATCCACAAGGCTCGACTCCTTCGATGGCATATAGCTCCGGCTTCTGACCTGGGTAGATGTGTAGCGTAGGAATATGAGGGGTCTTGCTTACCGGGGCTCTCCCGGCGGCAGCTGAGAGTCCGACTCCAGGCCTGTTCACCGTCTCAGGCACCACCCTCTGGGGGTTGACCTGCTCTTCCTGGTTCTCCTGTAATAATAGGGTCCACTGACCGTCAGTCTAAAAGACTCAGCATATTCCTCACCGCCTCCACCCGCGACTCCTAGGCACCGTGCGGGAGGAGGAAGCGGAGGACATCAAAGGGGTAAACCAAAGAATCAGGTGGCAGTGGCGAGACTAGCAAGTAAAAAGGTACTAAACAGGTAATGTAAGCATATCTACCCAAGCAGGAGTATGTTTATAAGCAAAAGTAAGAAGCAGTATAAGTAACAGAACAGTATAAGTGAAAGAGCGGTATAATTAAGGAGCAGCTACGAAAGTAACCTTAACTTATATGCACACACAATAGCACATAAGCTAAGGGATCTGGCAAGCAATAAACTCATCGTATAAAAGAGCCCACACTGATTTATACGATGAGGTCTCTGTTTATGCAGAAATGCTATGCTATGATATGCAATGCAATGATGCAATGTTTGTATTATTATTTCATACACATGCAACTCACACACACGACTCTGTACGTACAGACCTTTAGTTCCCACTTTTCGGAGGTAGCTAACCTCTCGGGCACCTCCCGTCGTGGTCAAACGGTGGCAGAGGAGCGGGCGTCTCCTCACCTAGGTGGGTAAGTCACACTACCAGACCTAGGCCCAAACGTACGCTGTGATACCGGTACCCGGTACTTATGAGCTCCTGCGTACTAAACTGAACTGGCCAGGCAGGGTTTAGGGAATTCGTCCCGTCGGACGCGCAGTAAAACAACCTGGCCCCAATACAACCACTAGCACTGCCGAGTCAACGAACTGCTGTCGGTGTGACGACTAAGACAGAACCGAAGACCCACCACATCTTATACACAAGCAGCAAGTATTCGCCATTTACTACCGAGCCTCCAACTCGCAATTCTATATCAACATTTATAAAGTAGAGCCTACCGCTCGCCAGTCTATTCCAGTCTTATATCCAAACTACGAGCCTACCGCTCGCTAGACTACACTAGTCTTGTATTTAAACTACGAACCTACCGCTCGCTAGACTACACTAGTCTTATATTTGGACTACGAGCCTACCGCTCGCTAAACTATCTCAGTCCTTCCTTATAACCCGAGCCTACCGCTCGCAGGACTATCCCAGTCCTTCCTATAACCCGAGCCTAACGCTCGCAGGACTATCCCAGTCCTTCCTTATAACCCGAGCCTAACGCTCGCAGGACTATCCCAGTCCTTCCTATAACCCGAGCCTAACGCTCGCAGGACTATCCCAGTCCTTCCTTATAACCCGAGCCTACCGCTCGCAGGACTATCCCAGTCCTTCCTATAACCAGAGCCTAACGCTCGCAGGACTATCCCAGTCCTTCCTATAACCCGAGCCTAACGCTCGCAGGACTATCCCAGTCCTTCCTTATAACCCGAGCCTACCGCTCGCAGGATTATCCCAGTCCTTCCTATAACCCGAGCCTGACGCTCGCAGGACTATCCCAGTCCTTCCTTATATATAACGTCCCGGTTCGGGATGGGAGTTAACTTGCCGAGTTCTCCTACTTAACTAATCTTGTCTATGATTTAGTTGAACTTAGAAGCTTTATGGTTAACCTTGGACATCCGGAGGGTTACCCTGTGAGGGGCTCGCAGCGGTACTAGGAAGTGTGGCGGGCTGACACCCCGAACTTCCTATTCTCAAGGCACTTAATCTTGTTGGTGTCTACCCCTTTTTACTTGATCCCCATTTTCCTCTCCAATTACATTACATCTCTAAGATGAGTTAAACTTGGCAATTAGAAGTGGGGGAGTTCCTTGAACTCCAACACCTCCAGCTGTGACCGGGTGCTGACTCTCCCGTCGTCACATTTTAAACTCGAGTCCCCTTTCTTCACCGAGGAACTGCTCACATTCAAATAACATCCTCAACCTTACTTGGACCCACACTCCTATTCTTCGTCATCCTTAATCCAGGGTTTGCCTTAGATACTTCTCGACTTCTCCCTCGAGTACTACCTTAAAATGGCTCCCCGGCTAAGGGTAGTCTTACTTCCATACAGTCGTTTAACACTGATGAGTTGTGTGTGGGGCCCTTGATGAGGTCTAACCTCCTTTTCATATCACTGTAAACTCACACACCTATAGCTTTGCTAAACGCGCCCCAATCCTTATTTCCCAAGATGCCCTTAGAGATGCTCTTCCGTGTGACCTGAGCCTTCATAATTACTAAAGAGTTAACAGTTCCACGTGTGAAGGTCAGTGGTGGTCTAATTCATGTAAATCAGTTTCACTATTCGCAGACCGAAACAAGGTTGATCTAGATTAGACTCCTATGGTGCGATCTTGATCACATCATATCCAAACGAGTTCCAATTATCACCATAGGTTCGCAATGAGTAGTGATCTAGCAATCTCAAATCCTAATTTCATAATTCTCCAGGGAATCTTAAGTCATAGTTTCTATTAAAGATAGGAGGTGTGCAAATAGAGATTTACACATCAAGTATTTGATTATGATCTCAATGATCTCAGGGAAAATTACCATGACATAATGCTGGTCTAAAAAACACCAAAACCTGAGTTTCACATTTTTAGCAGGAATATTTGACCATAATTTCTATTTAACCTAGATGGGGTGCAAATAGGGGTTTGCACTACAAGTATTAGGTTATGACCTAAGTAAATTCTGGGAAAATTACCATAGCACCAAATTGGTCTAAAAAGAACCACCAGATCCTAAGTCTCATATTATTCCAAGTAATATTTACCCTTAATTATCATTTAATACATTTGGTGTGCGTATAAGGGTTTACACTACAAGTGCTATGTTAAGACTTCAATAAATTCTGGGAAAACTATTATAGCACCATATTAGTCTAAAAGCACCAGATCCTAAGTCTCATACTATTCCAAGTGATATTTGCCCTTAAATATCATTTAATACATTTGGTGTGCGTATAAGGGTTTACACTACAAGTGCTATGTTATGACTTCAATAAATTCTGGGAAAACTATTATAGCACCTTATTAGTCTAAAAGCACCAGATCCTAAGTCTCATATTATTCCAAGTTCATATGACCGCCTTTTTATTTTATAACCTAAATTAGGGGTAATTTAGTAAATTCCATATCTTGGGATTTTTGTACCCAAAAATCCTAAATAACTTTTGGGAAGGCATATTGCTGCCAAGGATCCATGTCCAGCATTTCAAGCCATTGGGTCAACCCCAAGGCATAGGGCTCACTCCACCCAAATTTGCTAAAAGACATAAAGAGCAGTCCTAGAAAAATGGCTCTACAAGGAGCAGTATTGCTCCAAATAACTTGATCTCAAATCCTACAGAATGTAGACATCAAGAGCTACAAAAGTTGTTTCTGCCAACTTTTCATGATATGGCCTCTAAGGCCTTCAAAAATAGCATGCAAACTACATTAAAAACCTAGGCAGGATTATGTGGTTTGCTAATAGACAAAATGAGCAGTCCTAGAAAAATGGCTCTACAAGGAGCTGTAGAGCTCCAAATCACTTGATCCAAAATCCTTCAGAAAGTAGACCCATAGGGCTACAAATGTTGTCTCTGCCAACCTTTCATGATATGGCCTCTAAGGCCTTCAAAAATAGCATGCAAAGTACATTAAAAACCTAGGCAGGATTATGTGGTTTGCTAATAGACATAATGAGCAGTCTTAGTAGAATGGCTCTACAAGGAGCAGTATTGCTCCAAATCACTTGACCTCAAATCCTACAGAAAGTAGACCCATAGGGCTACAAATGTTGTCTCTGCCAACTTTTCATGATATGGCCTCTAAGGCCTTCAAATATAGCATGCAAAGTACATTAAAATCCTAGGCAGAAATATTATGGTTTGCTATTAGACATAATGAGCAGTCTTAGTAGAATGGCTCTACAAGGAGCAGTATTGCTCCAAATCACTTGATCTGAAATCCTACAGAAAATAGACCCATAGGTCTACAAATGTTGTCTCTGCCAACCTTTCATGATATGGCCTCTAAGGCCTTCAGAAATAGCATGCAAAGTACATTAAAATCCTAGGCAGAAATATTATGGTTTGCTAATAGACATAATGAGCAGTCTTAGTAGAATAGCTCTACAAGAAGCAGAATTGCTCCAAATTACTTGATCTTAAATCCTACAGAAGGTAGACCCATAGGGCTACAAATGTTGTCTCTGCCAACTTTTCATGATATGGCCTCTAAGGCTTTCAGAAATAGCATGCAAAGTACATTAAAATCCTAGGCAGAAATATTATAGTTTGCTAATAGACATAATGAGCAGTCTTAGTAGAATGGCTCTACAAGGAGTAGTATTGCTCCAAATCACTTGATCTCAAATCCTACAGAAAGTAGACCCATAGGGCTACAAATGTTGTCTATGCCAACTTTTCATGATATGGCCTCTAAGGCCTTCACAAATAGCATGCAAACTACATTAAAAACCTAGGCAGGATTATGTGGTTTGCTAATAGACAAAATGAGCAGTCCTAGAAAAATGGCTCTACAAGGAGCTGTAGAGCTCCAAATCACTTGATCGAAAATCCTACAGAAAGTAGACCCATAGGGCTACAAATGTTGTCTCTACCAACTTTTCATGATATGGCCTCTAAGGCCTTCAAAAATAGCATGCAAAGTACATTAAAATCCTAGGCAGAAATATTATGGTTTGCTAATAGACATAATGAGCAGTCTTAGTAGAATGGCTCTACAAGGAGCAGTATTGCTCCAAATCACTTGATATCAAATCCTACAGAACTTAGACACATAGGGCTACAAATGTTGTCTCTGCCAACTGTTCATGATATGGCCTATACGGCCTTCAAAAATAGCATGCAAACTACATTAAAAACCTAGGCAGAATTATGTGGTTTGCTAATAGACAAAATGAGCAGTCCTAGAAAATGGCTCTACAAGGAGCTGTAGAGCTCCAAATCACTTGATCTTAAATCCTACAGAAAGTAGACCCATAGGGCTACAAATGCTGTCTCTGCCAACGTTTCATGATATGGCCTCTAAGGCCTTCAAAAATAGCATGCAAAGTACATTAAAATCCTAGGCAGAAATATTATGGTTTGCTAATAGACATAATGAGCAGTCTTAGTAGAATGGCTCTACAAGGAGCAGTATTGCTCCAAATCACTTGATCTCAAATCCTACAGAAAGTAGACCCATAGGGCTACAAATGTTGTCTCTACCAACTTTTCATGATAGGGCCTCTAAGGCCTTCAATTTCAGCATACGAAATTGGCTAAAGGTGTGACAATTAATCAAACATTATGATTTCATTCATTTCATGGGCTGCGAATAAAAATTCAGCCAGATCGGACGGCCAGGGTTCATCATCCCCGATGAGCCAACAGCCCAGATCTCACGCGCCTGAGCAGTTTTGCGGGGCATTTTCCCGGCAATCTGCAGCACCCTACCGCCGGCCACCGCCTCCACCACCTCCGTTGAGGTGGTGGCTAACGCCAGGCGGTGACACGGCCACCGGAGATGGCCTCTCCGGCGATCCAGAGCAAGAAGAAATGCTCGAGAAATCTCCCTCTATCTCACATGGGATCGGGCTCAATTGAGCCCGATTTCTCTCCTAAATGAATCTAGATACTAGCACAGGTGGAGGGGGAAAGGAACTTGCCTGGGCACGGCCTTGGCGGCGGGTGTTGCGGCGGAGGAAGAGTGCGTCCCTGTTCCCGGCATCCATGGCTATCCCGTGCAGCTGAGGACGAAAACTTGCTCTGGAAGGGGGGCTCGACTGCTTGGAAGCTCCTGAACGTGGTGAGAGGGAGAGATGAGGGGAAGGAGGTGTATATCGCCGGATATCAAATCCGGCGATTTCACCAATGGTGACACCGCCCTCAGCAGCCACTGCCATGGCTCCAGCTCAGCTTGGTTCAGCTCCTCTCTTCAATAGCCGGTCAGGGGAGGGGGAAAATCGAGCCCAATTGAACTTCCTTGGAGTTTTGCCATTAATGTGGCCGACAGCCTCCTCCTCCCTACCCTATCTGCGGCGGCCAGCTCAGACCTCTCCCTGCTGGAACTCCTTGGGAAGGTTGAGGGAAGACAAGTTAAATAGGGAGTGGTGGCCAAGTGGCCACCCCTCCATGAATTCACCTTGAATTCACTCTTGGTGGTGGCCGGCCACCACCTTTGGTGCACCCCTCCTTGGACCCGATTGTGCCCAAGGTAGACCAACCCCTTTGTGGTCTTGGTTAAGTGAGGTTGAGCCAAGTCTAATGACTTGGGCTAGGTTCAAGCTCCCTTGATCAAGGGTTGGCTAATTGAATAATTTGGGGTTTGGGCTTGACCTCATGTCATACTACCAATTTGGTTGACCCACATTACTCCTTAAGACCCTATGGACCTACTCCAAAAGAATTGAGTCAAGGTGGGGTCAATTGGGGCTTGAGTGCACTTAATTGCCTATAGGGACAATTTGGGTATTTTGTTGATTTTGCCCTAATTCTCCTTGGTTGAATGCACCCCATGGTCCAATTAGGTCTCATATACTCCCCCTTAGGGTTTAGGGGAGATCAATTTGATCATACTAGATCAATTGAAGGTCAATTTAGGTTTTTAGCACATTTAGTTCAATTTGGGGTTTTTTAGTGATTGACCCAATTTCTCCAAAATGATGCCCCTATGATGGGGCTTTTGGGTCCATTAGGTCCCTTAGGGAGGTTGCCATATGAGAGTGGCTTCAATTTGATCAATTGGGGTTCAATTGCCCTTTATTATGGTGATTTGACCTAAGATTGCTCACAGTTGACTTTTGGTCAATTTGACCAAATTGGTTGACCCCAAGGGTCCCTAATGGCCTACTTGCCCTCCTAGTTGGTCATAGGGATCATGGTGAGGGTATGTTGGCTTTTTGAAGTCTTTTGGTCACCTCTAGGTTAGGACATCCATTTTTGCTATTTGCACCCCAAAGTGCATTCCTTCCCATTTTAATGAGTTCATAGGGACTTCCTGGCCCACTTTGTGTACTTAACTCACCATATGAACTATTCATGGTTATGTGGGGTTTATAAGATATCTTATCCTCCCTTTTGGTTCACTTCTCATTAGGGTGGATCATGATGGCTAAGTGCACACCATGAGTTTTTCACCTCTTCCATTTTCATCCTAGGGTTCTAAGTCACTTATCCTATTTTTGTCTTGACTTGTCATGACAAAAATCATCTAGGGGCCTAGTAGTTCGGGGGATGTTACAAATCCCAATACAAAACAAAACAATTTCGTCCCCAAATTTTAGGATCGGGTGTACGGGTTTTCAGATCAAGCACAATAAAATGAAAATCAAATACATTCTTGCAATCGAGTTTTACCTGTTTCAAATAGTTTCGGGTAGCGTTGCTGCATTAGATCCAGTGGTTCCCAAGTATGTTCCTCCTGCCCATGGTTGGACCAAAGGACCTTTACTAATGGCACCTTCTTTCGTCGTAGAACCCGGATGCTGGAGTCGTCGATCCGGGTAGGCTCCATACGGACCGACCGATCGGTGTCTACTGGGCCTGAGGTACGAGTGATCTGTTGTTCTGGCTTAAGCAGAGCCTTCCAGAGCGAAGAGACGTGGAAGACGTCGTGCAGGTTCTCTAATTCTGGTGGTAGCTCCAGTCGGTATGCCAGAGGGCCAATCCGCTCCAGGATCTTGTAAGGTCCCATATACCTAGGACTGAGCTTCTTTAACCTCCGTACCCGTGTGACACCGTGCACTGGACATACCTTTAGAAACACTTTGTCTCCCACCCGAAATTCTACCTTACGATGCCGCGCGTCGTAATATTTGGCCTGTCGACTCTGGGCTTCTAGCATCCGTTCCCGGATTAGTCGCACCAGTCGTCCGTGTCCTCTTCAAACTTCGACCCTGGCACCCTTGGAAAATCATCCTGAACCCATGACAGCGGGGTTCTGCATTTACGACCATACAATGCTTCGTAGGGGGCCATGCCGATGCTGGATTGATGGCTATTATTGTAAGAAAACTCGGCGAGTGGCAGCAACCTTTCCCAAGGTTCGTTGCGGTCCAGAATGCAGAAGCGTAGTAGGTCTTCCATCGTCCGAATTGTACGTTCAGTTTGACCATCTGTCTGAGGGTGGAAGGCGGTGCTGAAGGTCAGCCGAGATCCCAGATAGGCTTGAACAGCCTTCCATTCCCGAGACGTTAACCGGCCATCCCGATCGGACACGATCGACTTAGGGACTCCGTGGTACCGAACAAATTTCTCTACAAATAATCGTACTAACGTTCCGACCCGAGCACCCTTCCTGACTGGAATGAACCGAGCCACCTTCGTCAGCCTGTCAACAATCACCCATACTGAGTCATTCCCGGAGTGGGAGCGAGGTAGCCCATGCACGAAGTCCATAGATATGTCGTCAAACTTCCACTCAGGCACAGGTAGAGGCTGCATTAGTCCCCCTGGCTTCTTGCATTCTGCCTTCACTTGCTGACAAGATACACAGTGTGTCACAAAACGGGCGATGTCTTTCTTCATACCGGGCCAGTACATTGACTTTCTCAGATCCGTCGTCATTTTGGAGACGCCCGGGTGTATGGAGTACTTGCTATTATGTGCCTCAGCCATGATATCTTCCCGAATCCTGTCTCCTTGTGGTATGAGTATCCGCCCACGGAAGTGAATGAGATCATCACACAAGGTAAAGTTCCCGGAGGGGCCTGACTCTAGGGCCGCAAACACTGGTTCCAATGATGCATCTTGTCTTTGCCCAAATCTAATGCGATCTTGAATGTCGCAGGTCATGCTCATGGCTGCCAAGTATTCTGCATAAGTCTCGGGGTTGGCCCTAGATATCAGTGTGACTTGCGTGTCCTGAAGTACCCTTATCAGTTCCATAACCATTAATCGGGGTTCCGGGTCGGATGTACTCGCTCTTCGGCTGAGTGCGTCTGCTACCATGTTCGCCTTCCCGGGGTGATAGTGCATTGTGTATTGATAGTCGCACAAGAACTCTAGCCATCTCCGTTGGCGTAGATTCAAGTCCTTCTGGGTGTCGATGTACTTGAGATTCTTGTGATCCGAGAAGATCTCGCAATGAACCCCATATAAGTAGTGCCTCCAAATCTTCAAGGCGAAAACCACTGCTCCGAGCTCTAAGTCGTGTACCGGATAATTTTGTTCATGTTTCTTTAATTGTCTCGAGGCATAAGCAATCACATGACCATGCTGCATGAGGACAGCACCCATTCCTTGATAAGATGCGTCGGTGTAGATTTGAAATCCCTCCTTTCCGGATGGGAGGGTAAGAATGGGGGATGTGGTGAGTCGGTTCTTCAACTCCTGAAAGGCTGCCTCACACTTGTCTGTCCACACAAATGCAGCATCCTTCTTTGTTAACGACGTGAGGGGAAGTGCAATCCTTGAAAATCCCTCCACGAACTTACGATAATATCCGGCTAATCCCAGGAAGCTGCGGACATCCGAGGCCGACTTCGGTTGCGGCCAATCCCTTACTGCCCGTTCCTTGGCCGGATCCACTGCCAACCCGGCCCCACTGATCACGTGCCCTAGGAAAGCCACCTCCCGTAGCCAAAATTGGCACTTCGAGAACTTTGCATACATTTGATGTTGCCGTAACTTGCTCAAAACTTGAGTCAAGTGTTGGGTATGCTCCTCCTTTGTTTTGGAGTAGATTAAGATATCATCAATAAACACGATAACGAACCTATCTAGGTAAGGTTCGAAAACATGGTTCATTAAGCTCATGAATGCAGAGGGAGCATTCGTGAGCCCGAATGGCATCACTGTAAATTCATATAATCCGTAACGATAACTGAAGGCCGTATTTGGGATATCTTCCTCTCGTATTCGCAATTGATAGTATCCGGACCTCAAATCAAGCTTAGAGAACCAGAAGGCCCCCTGTAGCTGGTCAAATAGCTCATCAATCCTCGGTAGCGGATATGTGTTCCGTACCGTCAGCCGATTCAGCTCTCGGTAGTCGATGCAGAGACGAAGTGACCCATCCTTCTTCTTTACAAATAGTACCGGTGCTCCCGAGGGTGATGAACTTGGTCTGACGAACCCTGAGTCCACCAGTTCTTGGAGTTGAGTCCTGAACTCAGCCAATTCTCTTGGTGCCATTCTATATGGTGCCCGAGACACCGGTTTTGCTCCTGGTACTAGTTGAATTTGGAAGTCCTTTTCCCTGTGTGGCGGTAGTCCGGGTAGTTTTTCTGGGAAGACATCAGGAAACTTTTGAACTACGGGAATATCAGTCAGGGGATTACTTTCCTCCTTCATTTCAAAGCAGATCATGAAGACTTCATCTCCTTGCAAGTGGGCCTTGACAGCTTGAATTGATGAGATTAAACGACGAGAGATAGGTTTAATACCTTCGATCACCACATCGTTGCCCTCGTGTTTTAGCATAATTTTCTTTGCCTGACAATCGATCTTGGCGTGGTTCCAGTATAGCCAGTTCATGCCTAAGATTAGATCGTAGCCCTTCATCTTTAGCAGTGTTGCCGGTGCTTCGAACATCTTCCCTCCGATCTCCACATTCATGTTGCACTTAGCACATGTTTCTATCTCTGACCCGTCCGCCAGTTGCACCTTCCTTTCGACGCCTTCGAAATGTTGTACTTGGTCCAAGTCGTCCACGAATTCCGCCGAAACGAATGAGTGGGAGGCGCCCGTATCGAAAAGGGTGTACGCAGGCTTTTTACATACTAGCACTATACCTGGGTGATTTTGCGATTTAGTTTATTGTTTGACGTAAGCTAAAGGTTGGCAAGTAATTAAACAATTATGTAGGGAAAAACTGAGGTACCTGTGATCACATCCTCTGGATTTCTGGGTTCGGCAAGATCCAGTGCATACATTTGCTCCGGCTGCCTGCCTCTACCCGGTGGCCCTCGACCTCGTCCACGTCCTCGGCCTCGGCCCCTGATTTGTTGTACCGATGGTGCTGCTATAGGTAGGGGTGGGGGGTTACCCCATCTCTGAGGGCAGTGAGCCTGCACATGTCCTGGTTGGTGACACCAGAAACACACTGGCGGGGGATGTGCTCTACCTTCTTGTTCTCGGGGCCCCTGTATCCGCAACGGCTGAGGCGCAAGTACAGTCGGGGGTCTCTGGTCCGGTCGGGGGTCTGGATGAGGTTGTCCTCTGCCTCTTTGATGTCTAATGAATCCACCACGCTGTCGGTGGTCCCGTCCTCTATTCCCGTTTCCATCTTCCGCTGGCCTTTTTCCTCGGCCCTTCACCATTTGCTGATCTGCCTCCAGTCTTCTTGCTGCTTCGCTGATTCGGGCTAAACTGGAGTCCGCCACATATTGTAGGGAGTGTCTGAGATCGTCTCGTAGGCCCTTGAAGAACCTCTTGGCGTACCCAGAGTCGCTTATTCGATGTGATGTAGCGAAGCGAGCCAGGTGAGAGAACTCCCGCTGGTAATCCAATACTGAAAGATTCCCCTGCCTCAGATGCAAGAACCTTTCCTCCAGTTCATCTCTTGTTGTTTGAGGCACAAAGTGCTCAAGTAGTGCCTCCTTAAACTCTTCCCACGTGATGTCGGTGTACTCAAGACCGGCAAAGGTGGTGTCTAAAGCTGACTTCCACCATCTCTTAGCATGAGATTTTAGGGCAGAAACAGCTAAGGACACTGCAACATCCGTCGGGCAACGAATCCCTACCAGCATTTCCTGGATTGCATCCAGCCATTCCTCCGTTTGCACCACTGACTCAGATCCTGTGTAAGATGGGGGGGAGAGACCCCGGAAGACGCTCAACCAGTTTGCCCCTGGGTTGGGGGCCTGAAGTGGGACCTGTTGCTGAGTAAAAGCCTGCAGGATAGTGGTCAGGGTCTGACCCAGCTCCGTTTGTTGGAACTGGACGGGAGCCGGTGGAGGAGGGACCGCATTCTGTGCGGGAGGTACTTCGTCTTGCAGTGGGGGAACCGTAGCCTATTCCGGAGGGACTTCATCTTGCACTGGGGGAATCACGACCTGAACATGGGGAATCGTTCTCCGGTTGGGAACATTTACCGGAGGCTACATAAGAAAAGTGTTTAATTAGAAAGGTTGGCCCTAAGCATCTCGTTCTATGGACAATTTAACGTGATTTCTCCTATGGGCACACCATTGCTTCCGCTGCTAGTTTGTCCTCAAACTAACTCGAGCGGGGTTGCCCTAGGGTTGTGGACTCCTTATTTGGATCGGTTTTGGCTAAGCTGATACCAGTTTGTAAGACCCCACCCCCTTTTTTTTTGAAGTCCGGGTCTTACCGCCCAGAACTGCCGTCTTGTGGTGGTACCCTCTCAAACATGGTCCCCACCACAACACGCCAATCCTGCCGGCTATTCAACTATATCCAGGCCAACCAAAATCTTAAAAGGAAGAGTGAATTAATAATACAAGTCCACAATAATCACTTCAAATAGGGAAACATGTCCAACAAGAGATATTCATTTAAAGTAAGAGTACATCAGAGTGCGGAAATTAAAATAATAGTACAACATGGCCTAAGCCCGGTCCTCGGACGCTTTCTTCGCCTCTCTCCTGGCGAAGATATAACAATCTATGCATCCACAAGGCTCGACTCCTTCGATGGCATATAGCTCCGGCTTATGACCTGGGTAGATGTGTAGCGTAGGAATATGAGGGGTCTTGCTTACCGGGGCTCTCCCGGCGGCAGCTGAGAGTCCGACTCCAGGCCTGTTCACCGTCTCAGGCACCACCCTCTGGGGGTTGACCTGCTCTTCCTGGTTCTCCTGTAATAATAGGGTCCACTGACCGTCAGTCTAAAAGACTCAGCATATTCCTCACCGCCTCCACCCGCGACTCCTAGGCACCGTGCGGGAGGAGGAAGCGGAGGACATCAAGGGGTAATCCAAAGAAGCAGGTGGCAATGGCGAGACTAGCAAGTATAAAGGTACTAAACAAGTAATGAAAGCATATCTACCCAAGCAGGAGTATGTATATGAGCAAAAGTAAGAAGCAGTATAAGTAACAGAGCAGTATAAGTAAAAGAGCGGTATAATTAAGGAGCAGCTACGAAAGTAACCTTAACTTATATGCACACACAATAGCACATAAGCTAAGGGATCTGGCAAGCAATAAACTCATCGTATAAAAGAGCCCACACTGATTTATACGATGAGGTCTCTTATGCAGAAATGCTATGCTATGATATGCAATGCAATGATGCAATGTTTGTATTATTATTTCATACACATGCAACTCACACACACGACTCTGTACGTACAGACCTTTAGTTCCCACTTTTCGGAGGTAGCTAACCTCTCGGGCACCTCCCGTCGTGGTCAAACGGTGGCAGAGGAGCGGGCGTCTCCTCACCTAGGTGGGTAAGTCACACTACCAGACATAGGCCCAAACGTACGCTGTGATACCGGTACCCGGTACTCATGAGCTCCTGCGTACTAAACTGAACTGGCCAGGCAGGGTTTAGGGAATTCGTCCCGTCGGACGCGCAGTAAAACAACCTGGCCCCAATACAACCACTAGCACTGCCGAGTCAACGAACTGCTGTTGGTGTGACGACTAAGACAGAACCGAAGACCCACCACATCTTATACACAAGCAGCAAGTATTCGCCATTTACTACCGAGCCTCCAGCTCGCAATTCTATATCAACATTTATAAAGTAGAGCCTACCGCTCGCCAGTCTATTCCAGTCTTATATCCAAACTACGAGCCTACCGCTCGCTAGACTACACTAGTCTTGTATTTAAACTACGAACCTACCGCTCGCTAGACTACACTAGTCTTATATTTGGACTACGAGCCTACCGCTCGCTAAACTATCCCAGTCCTTCCTTATAACCCGAGCCTACCGCTCGCAGGACTATCCCAGTCCTTCCTATAACCCGAGCCTAACGCTCGCAGGACTATCCCTGTCCTTCCTTATAACCCGAGCCTAACGCTCGCAGGACTATCCCAGTACTTCCTATAACCCGAGCCTAACGCTCGCAGGACTATCCCAGTCCTTCCTTATAACCCGAGCCTACCGCTCGCAGGACTATCCCAGTCCTTCCTATAACCCGAGCCTAACGCTTGCAGGACTATCCCAGTCCTTCCTATAACCCGAGCCTAACGCTCGCAGGACTATCCCAGTCCTTCCTTATAACCCGAGCCTACCGCTCGCAGGATTATCCCAGTCCTTACTATAACCCGAGCCTGACGCTCGCAGGACTATCCCAGTCCTTCCTTATATATAACGTCCCAGTTCGGGATGGGAGTTAACTTGCCGAGTTCTCCTACTTAACTAATCTTGTCTATGATTTAGTTGAACTTAGAAGCTTTATGGTTAACCTTGGACATCCGGAGGGTTACCCTGTGAGGGGCTCGCAGCGGTACTAGGAAGTGTGGCGGGCTGACACCCCGAACTTCCTATTCTCAAGGCACTTAATCTTGTTGGTGTATACCCCTTTTTACTTGATCCCCATTTTCCTCTCCAATTACATTACATCTCTAAGATGAGTTAAACTTGGCAATTAGAAGTGGGGGAGTTCGTTGAACTCCAACACCTCCAGCTGTTACCGGGTGCTGACTCTCCCGTCGTCACATTTTAAACTCGAGTCCCCTTTCTTCACCGAGGAACTGCTCACATTCAAATAACATCCTCAACCTTACTTGGACCCACACTCCTATTCTTCGTCATCCTTAATCCAGGGTTTGCCTTAGATACTTCTCGACTTCTCCCTCGAGTACTACCTTAAAATGGCTCCCCGGCTAAGGGTAGTTTTACTTCCATACAGTCGTTTAACACTGATGAGTTGTGTGTGGGGCCCTTGATGAGGTCTAACCTCCTTTTCATATCACTGTAAACTCACACACCTATAGCTTTGCTAAACGCGCCCCAATCCTTATTTCCCAAGATGCCCTTAGAGATGCTCTTCCGTGTGACCTGAGCCTTCATAATTACTAAAGAGTTAACAGTTCCACGTGTGAAGGTCAGTGGTGGTCTAATTCATGTAAATCAGTTTCACTATTCGCAGACCGAAACAAGGTTGATCTAGATTAGACTCCTATGGTGCGATCTTGATCACATCATATCCAAACGAGTTCCAATTATCACCATAGGTTCGCAATGAGTAGTGATCTAGCAATCTCAAATCCTAATTTCATAATTCTCCAGGGAATCTTAAGTCATAGTTTCTATTAAAGATAGGAGGTGTGCAAATAGAGATTTACACATCAAGTATTTGATTATGATCTCAATGATCTCAGGGAAAATTACCATGACATAACGCTGGTTTTAAAAACACCAAAACCTGAGTTTCACATTTTTAGCAGGAATATTTGACCATAATTTCTATTTAACCTAGATGGGGTGCAAATAGGGGTTTGCACTACAAGTATTAGGTTATGACCTAAGTAAATTCTGGGAAAATTACCATAGCACCAAATTGGTCTAAAAAGAACCACCAGATCCTAAGTCTCATATTATTCCAAGTAATATTTACCCTTAATTATCATTTAATACATTTGGTGTGCGTATAAGGGTTTACACTACAAGTGCTATGTTAAGACTTCAATAAATTCTGGGAAAACTATTATAGCACCATATTAGTCTAAAAGCACCAGATCCTAAGTCTCATACTATTCCAAGTGATATTTGCCCTTAATTATCATTTAATACATTTGGTGTGCGTATAAGGGTTTACACTACAAGTGCTATGTTATGACTTCAATAAATTCTGGGAAAACTATTATAGCACCATATTAGTCTAAAAGCACCAGATCCTAAGTCTCATATTATTCCAAGTTCATATGACCGCCTTTTTATTTTATAACCTAAATTAGGGGTAATTTAGTAAATTCCATATCTTGGGATTTTTGTACCCAAAAATCCCAAATAACTTTTGGGAAGGCATATTGCTGCCAAGGATCCATGTCCAGCATTTCAAGCCATTGGGTCAACCCCAAGGCATAGGGCTCACTCCACCCAAATTTGCTAAAAGACATAAAGAGCAGTCCTAGAAAAATGGCTCTACAAGGAGCAGTATTGCTCCAAAGCACTTGATCTCAAATCCTACAGAATGTAGACATCAAGAGCTACAAAAGTTGTTTCTGCCAACTTTTCATGATATGGCCTATAAGGCCTTCAAAAATAGCATGCAAACTACATTAAAAACCTAGGCAGGATTATGTGGTTTGCTAATAGACAAAATGAGCAGTCCTAGAAAAATGGCTCTACAAGGAGCTGTAGAGCTCCAAATCACTTGATCCCAAATCCTACAGAAATTAGACCCATAGGGCTACAAATGTTGTCTCTGCCAAATTTTCATGATATGGCCTCTAAGGCCTTCAAAAATAGCATGCAAAGTACATTAAAAACCTAGGCAGGATTATGTGGTTTGCTAATAGACATAATGAGCAGTCTTAGTAGAATGGCTCTACAAGGAGCAGTATTGCTCCAAATCACTTGATCTCAAATCCTACAGAAAGTAGACCCATAGGGCTACAAATGTTATATATGCCAACTTTTCATGATATGGCTTCTAAGGCCTTGAAAAATAGCATGCAAAGTACATTAAAATCCTAGGCAGAAATATTATGGTTTGCTATTAGACATAATGAGCAGTCTTAGTAGAATGGCTCTACAAGGAGCAGTATTGCCCCAAATCACTTGATCTCAAATCCTACAGAGAGTAGACCCATAGGGCTACAAATGTTGTCTCTGCCAACTTTTCATGATATGGCTTCTAAGGCCTTCAGAAATAGCATGCAAAGTACATTAAAATCCTAGGCAGAAATATTATGGTTTGCTAATAGACATAATGAGCAGTCTTAGTAGAATGGCTCTACAAGGAGCAGTATTGCTCCAAATCACTTGATCTCAAATCCTACAGAAAGTAGACCCATAGGGCTACAAATGTTGTCTCTGCCAACGTTTCATGATATGGCCTCTAAGGCCTTCAGCAATAGCATGCAAAGTACATTAAAATCCTAGGCAGAAATATTATGGTTTGCTAATAGACATAATGAGCAGTCTTAGTAGAATGGCTCTACAAGGAGCAGTATTGCTCCAAATCACTTGATCTCAAATCCTACAGAAATTAGACCAATAGGGCTACAAATGTTGTCTCTTCCAACTTTTCATGATATGGCCTATAAAGCCTTCAAAAATAGCATGCAAACTACATTAAAAACCTAGGCTGGATTATGTGGTTTGCTAATAGACAAAATGAGCAGTCCTAGAAAAATGGCTCTACAAGGAGCTTTAGAGCTCCAAATCACTTGATCTAAAATCCTACAGAAAGTAGACCCATAGGGCTACAAATGTTGTCTCTACCAACTTTTCATGATAGGGCCTCTAAGGCCTTCAATTTCAGCATAGAAAATCGGCTAAAGGTGTGACAATTAATCAAACATTATGATTTCATTCATTTCATGGGCTGCGAATAAAAATTCAGCCAGATCGGACGGCCAGGGTTCATCGTCCCCGATGAGCCAACAGCCCAGATCTCACGCGCCTGAGCCATTTTGCGGGGCATTTTCCCGGCAATCTGCAGCACCCTACCGCCGGCCACCGCCTCCACCACCTCCGTTGAGGTGGTGGCTAACGCCAGGCGGTGACACGGCCACCGGAGATGGCCTCTCCGGCTATCCCGAGCAAGAAGAAATGCTCGAGAAATCTCCCTCTATCTCACATGGGATCGGGCTCAATTGAGCCCGATTTCTCTCCTAAATGAATCTAGATACTAGCACAGGTGGAGGGGGAAAGGAACTTGCCTGGGCACGGCCTTGGCGGCGGGTGTTGCGGCGGAGGAAGAGTGCGTCCCTGTTCCCGGCATCCATGGCTATCCCGTGCAGCTGAGGACGAAAACTTGCTCTGGAAGGGGGGCTCGACTGCTTGGAAGCTCCTGAACGTGGTGAGAGGGAGAGATGAGGGGGAGGAGGTGTTTATCGCCGGATATCAAATCCGGCAATTTCACCAATGGTGACACCGCCCTCAGCAGCCACTGCCATGGCTCCAGCTCAGCTTGGTTCAGCTCCTCTCTTCAATAGCCGGTCAGGGGAGGGGGAAAATCGAGCCCATTTGAACTTCCTTAGAGTTTTGCCATTAATGTGGCCGACAGCCTCCTCCTCCCTACCCTATCTGCGGCGGCCAGCTCAGACCTCTCCCTGCTGGAACTCCTTGGGAAGGTTGAGGGAAGACCAGAAAATAGGGAGTGGTGGCCAAGTGGCCACCCCTCCATGAATTCACCTTGAATTCACTCTTGGTGGTGGCCGGCCACCACCTTTGGTGCACCCCTCCTTGGACCCGATTGTGCCCAAGGCAGACCAACCCCTTTGTGGGCTTGGTTAAGTGAGGTTGAGCCAAGTCTAATGACTTGGGCTAGGTTCAAGCTCCCTTGATCAAGGGTTGGCTAATTGAATAATTTGGGGTTTGGGCTTGACCTCATGTCATACTACCAATTTGGTTGACCCACATTACTCCTTAAGACCCTATGGACCTACTCCAAAAGAATTGAGTCAAGGTGGGGTCAATTGGGGCTTGAGTGCACTTAATTGCCTATAGGGACAATTTGGGTATTTTGTTGATTTTGCCCTAATTCTCCTTGGTTGAATGCACCCCATGGTCCAATTAGGTCTCATATACTCCCCCTTAGGGTTTAGGGGAGATCAATTTGATCATACTAGATCAATTGAAGGTCAATTTAGGTTTTTAGCACATTTAGTTCAATTTGGGGCTTTTTAGTGATTGACCCAATTTATCCAAAATGATGCCCCTATGATGGGGCTTTTGGGTCCATTAGGTCCCTTAGGGAGGTTGCCATATGAGAGTGGCTTCAATTTGATCAATTGGGGTTCAATTGCCCTTTATTATGGTGATTTGACCTAAGATTGCTCACAGTTGACTTTTGGTCAATTTGACCAAATTGGTTGACCCCAAGGGTCCCTAGTGGCCTACTTGCCCTCCTAGTTGGTCATAGGGATCATGGTGAGGGTATGTTGGCTTTTTGAAGTCTTTTGGTCACCTCTAGGTTAGGACATCCATTTTTGCTATTTGCACCCCAAAGTGCATTCCTTCCCATTTTAATGAGTTCATAGGGCCTTCCTGGCCCACTTTGTGTACTTAACTCACCATATGAACTATTCATGGTTATGTGGGGTTTATAAGATATCTTATCCTCCCTTTTGGTTCACTTCTCATTAGGGTGGATCATGATGGCTAAGTGCACACCATGAGTTTTTCACCTCTTCCATTTTCATCCTAGGGTTCTAAGTCACTTATCCTATTTTTGTCATGACTTGTCATGACAAAAATCATCTAGGGGCCTAGTAGTTCGGGGGATGTTACAATATATATACTTATAGATATTTATACTTATGCATATATATATACATATATATAAGTATATATATATATATATATTTATATATATAGATATATACTTATATATATACTTATATATATATAAATATATATATATATATATATATGTACTTATATATATATAAATATATATATATATATACATATATATATTTATATAAGTATATATAAGAATATATATATACTTATATAGTACATATATTTATATATTTATATATATAAGTATATATATACATATATAGTATATATATAAGTAAGTATATATACTATATATATATACTTATAAATATTAATATATATACATAAATATAAGTATAAGTATATATATACAAATATATATAACTATATAACTATATATATACATATGTATATATATATAAGTATATATATATAAGTATATAAAAGTATATATATACTTATTTATAGTATATATGAGTACATATATAAATATATGTAAATAAATATATATTTAATACATATATATACTTATATGTATATATATTATATACATACTTATAGATACATACTTATAAATATATGTAAATATATATGTATATGTATATGTATATATATTATATACATACTTATATATATATATATATATATATATGTATACTTATAAATATAGTATTTATATATACTTATATATATAAGTATATATACTATCTATACTTATAAATATATATATATATATATATATAGATATATACTTATATATATATACTTATATATATATATATACTTATATATATATATATAAGTATGTATATAATATATACATATACATATACATATATATACATATATATACATATATATATACTTATAGATATATATATATGAATGTATATATATAATTTATATATAAGTATATATACTTATATATATACATATATATGTATATATACTTATATATAGTATATAAGTATATATATATTTATATATACTTATACTTTTAAATATATAAATACTATATATGTATATATATACACCATAGTATACTATAGTATATATGTATATATATAAGTATATATATATATACATATATAGTATATATACATATATAAGTATATATACTTATATATATCCTTATATAATATACTTATAAATATATACATATATACTATAGTATATATATATACATATATAGTATATATATAAGTATATATAAGTATTTATATATATAAATATATTTATATATATATTTACTTATATATATATATTTATATAAATATACATATGTATATAAATATATATTTATAATTATATATATATATACTTATATAGTATATATATTTATAAGTATATATATAAGTATATATAAGTATATATACATATATATATATAAGTATATATATATATAACTATATATACATATATAAGTACATATATATACTTATATAATATATATATACTTATAGATATATACGTATATATATACTTATATATATATACATATAATTTTATATAAGTATACTTATATATAAGTATACTTATATATATATATATAAATATATATATAGTTATATATATACTTATATATACTTATAAGTATATATATACTTATATATATATAGTATATATACTTATATATATATTTATATCTATAAGTATATATATATATATATTTATATATATATATAAGTATATATATAATTATATATAAGTATATATTTATATATACTTATATATATCCTTATATAATATATATATACTTATATATATTTATACTTATGTATATATATATACATATATATATATATTTATATATAAGTACATATATATTTATATACTTATATATATATACTTATATATATATAAATATATATATATATACATATATATATTTATATAAGTTTATATAAGAATATATATATATACTTATATATATATACTATATAAGTATATATATATATACTTATATATATATATACTTATATAGTATATATATTTTGAAATATCTAGTTGCCCACCAAAATCACCTAGAGGGGGGTGAATAGGTGATAACAGCGTCTTTTGCGGAATTGAAATTCTTGAAAATAAAGAACGCACAAAATGCAAACCACAACCACAGACGACAAAGAAATTTATAGTGGTTCCCCGATCTTGGGTACTCCACTTGCCGGCCTCGCCAATCTAGCACCACAGCTAGACTTGACTACTTCACTAAATCTCGGATCAAGAACGATCCTACAAATCTCAGAGTCAAAACTCTTACAACTCGGAGATCAATCTCCTACAAACTCAGAGAGAACCCTCTCTTACAACTCGGAGAACACCTCTCCTACAACTCGGATAACAATCTCTCCTACAATCAAATATAAAATTGATAATGAGATTATACTTATCAAATCACAAATAGATCTGAATAATTTGATGAAGATCTTCTTTTCTTCTTGCGACAGAAATGACTTCGGCTTGATGTAGAAGATGAAGAATCGAAACGGCACAAATCAGATCTTCTAAGGTCTTGATCAATCCGATAGAATCAGAATGTGTAAGGCAATGATCGATTGACCTTCCTCTTCCACTTGGAGACGATTTCAGATAACTCACGATTGAACTCCAACAAAGGCGATGCGCGGCACTTGACGACAATCTTGGATCAGATTAGGGTTAGGAAAAATACGAACTCTGATCTTATGATTCTCAAAAACTTGTTAACTCATTCTTAAGGAGCAATCATTATATAGATGACATCCTAACGATTTAACCTTAAGACGAGGAAAGACGTCACGTCAATTTGACGGAAGGGACTTGTCGTCAAAACGGGAAAACAAAGTTTTTCGAGAAATGATAGGACTAGACTTCTCGAGAATTCCAAGACTTCTCGAGAGAAACGACTAGTTCTCGAAAAACAGCTTTAGAAAGAGAGATCAAAGATTTATGACAGAACTTCTCGAGAGATACAGGACTTCTCGAGAACAAAGAAAACTTCTCGAAAGCTTCAGAACAATTTCGAGAACAACCTTCAGAGAAAAAGATTTTTCGAAAGAACCAGAGAGTTCTCGAAAACAAGAATACTTCTCGAGAGATAAAAGATTTCTCGAAAGCTGAGCTGAGACAGACTTCTCGAAATCACCTGGAAAAGAGCTTTTCCCGAAAACAAATAAGACCTTTCGAGAGAACAAAGACATCTCGAGAAATACAAGAAACTACTCGGAAATTTCAACAACTTCTCGAGAAACATCTGAAACAACTCTTCTCGAAAAAGCATAAGGACTTTTCGAAAGCACAGAAAGACTTCTCGGAAAATCTCCTTACTTCTCGAAAAGTTTACTTAGAGAAATTTCTTCTTTTGTCTTCAGGCCAATGCTGCACACCTAAGCTTTGAACCTTTAAAGTCTTGATCATAAAGTGTATCCCAATTGAGAGACCACACATGAGTCAACCCCATACCTCACACAATGAAGAATTACATTGCATGAGACTGTGCTTATTGACCCATTGTGACCTGACATTGGTCTACACTTAGCAGAGTGAACCTGCAAGAGCATTACTAGAAAAGCATATCAAATACACAAACAATTCAATCTTGGTTCAAAGTTGACTTTCTACAAATCAAGGCTATTGTGGATACAATACCCAACAATCTCCCCCTATTTGTAGAAGTCAGAACCCTTTTTACCAAGATGAACTGTAGCCATATTAAATATAAAAAGAACATACTAGAAAGAACATTGAGAGCAATATCTAAATATAAGAACATGATTGTCACATCAGAATCAAAAACTATATTTAGATTTAAGATTGTCTAATGAATTAAAGTTCACACAAGCATATGACAATGGAATTTGATGATCTTCAACCTCTGGCATTGTCTCTTCTTTTCTGTTCCTGTCTTTTGAAGTATGCAAAAGGTTTAGGATGGTACTTTGGAGGAGCTGGAGGAGCTGTAGGATCATTGTACTTATATATCCTGTAATGTAATCTCCTTTTGGTCTTGCTGGTTTGATAAAGTTTCCATTCAGAAGAGCTGTAATAGTCTTGAACTTGCATTCCACCTTCTTCAACTAATCTGAGTGAAACAAGAATGATAGCCTTTGAAATAGGACTCCAAATATCTGGATAATTCACAGGATCAGTAGCAGCAGCTTTGCCAGAGCCTGCTGAACTAGATTCAGGAATTGATCTCTTAGCAGAAGGTCCTTCACCATATTTTCTTTTTCTTGAACCTTGCTTAGAAGAAGCAACTTCTACATCAGAAGACACATCTTGTCTTGGAGAGAACTGAGGAGGCTCATACTGAGGAGGGGGAACAGCAGGGTCAATGCCCAAATCTGGAAAGATCTCACTATGAAGCCAAGTGGTAGACCTTTGTGTGAATTCTTTGACATCAGCTACCTGCTTCTGGACTCCCTGAGACAGTTGATCAAACTTCTCACTCATATGATTATGAAATGCAAATAAATTCTCATCAATTGAACCTATCAACTTGTCCTCCCCCTTTCTGACTTCTACAGAGAGGGTTTGGAGAATAGACTCCTTAAACTGGCCAACTTCATCAATAACTTTGAAAGTATTATCTTCAGCCCTTGAAGCCATGTTTTCTTGAGTTTTTCTTACTTGAATAACTTCAGCTAGCACTGTGGCTACACCCTCTATGGTGTGATCAATAGCCTTTCCTCCCTGAATAACAACCTCTTTTAGTTGATCTGAACTGGTTTTGAATTCTTTCAACTTCTTTGACATTTCCTTTTCAACATCAGATATTCTTGCATGAACTTCTTTGAAGGAGTAATCTATTTTGGCACTTTGTCTTTGAAGCATGAGTTCAATTTTACCAAGAATTGTTTGTTCATCAAAAAGAGATGGAGGAGGAGGGATTGGCAGAGCTTCTTCTGGTAGATCTTCAAGAACAACTGAACTCTGGAGCTTCACAGGAGATAAACCAACAAACCTTTCCTGAGCATCCTTGTTTGTGTCTAAACAAGGCTCTTGCTCCCCCTCAACATGTACTGGAGGAGGAGATGAATCATGTACTGAAGCATCATTTTGATCTTGAGTAAAATCAAAGTCTGCTCCTGACCCACCCATGTGGTCACTTGTGCTAAGCACATCATCAGCACCTTTAAGAATTTCACCTACCACATCTGCTAAGGTGGAATCAATTCTGTCTTCATCAAAAGCTGGAGGAGGTGAGAAATGATCCCCTTGATCTTGTGAAAGAACAGTAGTTTCCATAGGAGTAACTGACAAGACTTGATCATCTGGGATTGATGGAGTTTTGGAAGGAGCTAGATCTGAAAGAACTTGTTCTGAAGGATCCTGAGCTGATGGAGAAAGAACTGTGTTTGGTGAAGGAGGGAGACTTGGTTCTGCTGAAGGAATGGTGTCTTGTGGAGCTGGAGATGGAGATGGAACTGAGCTTTGTTGCTGAACTGGTGGTGGAGCTGGAACTTCATACTCTATAACAGATTGAGCTAGAGAAATGGGCTCCCCCTGGAGACCTGTATCTGCAGTTGGCTTAGTTATTCTGATATTCCACCTCTTCATTGTGACAACATGCATCTACCTTCTTCAAATGATGAATAATAACTCCTTTGGACATGTCAAACACAACTGGATCAAGCTGATTTAAATAGAGTGACAGGATCCTTGCAAAATTGGGACTAGTTATACTTTCTTTGATCTTGTTGAATAGGAAATCTGCCCAACCGAATCTTTTTCCACAAACCACCATTGCTACTAAACTGAAAACATCTGAAGAGACATGACCCAGGCTGCCAGTATGACATAGTAAGACCTTTGAAATAATGTCCACTATCAATTTTCCAACATCGCTCATCTTTTGTCTACGAATGGTTGATGTTCCTTTATCTAATCCACAAAAGATTAGGGCATGAGCCCAATCCTCATTACTTAGAGTATCCTCATTTTCTTCCAATGGAACTTTCAAATACTTGGAAAGAGATTTTGGATTCAACTTGATTTTGAAATTTCCAACCATTGATTTCATCCTATTTCCGTTTTTGTGAACTTTTACATTGATAAACAGATCCTCTACCTCTTGAAATAGAATTCGACATTGATGTTCTAGTACGAATGACAGTCCTGCTGCGTCTAAAAGATAAAAGAGGTTTTGAAACTCATCTGAGATTGACTGGAGACCTTCTCGCACGAGTTCACTTCCGACTCCAATCTTAGGTTTTCCTGAAGGAGCCATTGATCGAGAGGAGAACTTGAAATGAGGGCTGGAACTAGAGAAGATCCTTTTGAGGGCGAACTGGAACGTCGATTTTGCGTAAGAGTAGATGAACCGACGACACTTTTCGAGAGGAAATGGAAGTACTTCGCGTGACCTCTTAATTCATTTCGAGACTCTATTTATAGTGTGGTTCTGATGTGACAATTAATTTGGTTTTAATTAAGTTAAAGAAAATAAAGTTCACGCGTACCTGGCTCTTCGTATTCTCGAGAATTGAAATTAATGATTTCGAAAAGTATAAGATATTTCTCGAGAGGTTGTTAAAGTTCTCGAGAAGTCTCTGAACTTTGCCGATCTTCTTCCGAAAGATAATTAAAGTTCTCGAGGGATAACCCATTTCTCGAGAAGTGTGAATTCATTTTTCGAGAGATGATGTCAAATTTTTCGAAATATTTTATCTTCAAACAACAGCAAGTCATTTCTCGAGATATTAACTTCATTTCTCGAGAAGTTTAATAATGACTTGGATTTTCCTTCTTTAATTTTTCTTGTTTCCAAATGATAATCATGTGCTTCATTTTAGAACACAAAAAAAATAACAAAAAAAATAAGATAAACTTAAGAAAATTCACTTATCTTCTTCCCTTTTCCTTTGTTTGATCATTATTCCATGTTGAGCATTCCAAGTTCCGTCTTGAAGAAAGAGAACTTGGTCTCATCCAGCGGCTTCGTGAGTATATCTGCTATTTGCTTATCTGTAGAGACATAACTTAAGTTGATATCCCCATTCTCCACATGCTCTCGGATGAAATGATATCTTAATTCGATATGCTTTGTCCGACTGTGTGAGACCGGATTATTTGCTATAGCAATTGCGCTAGAGGAGTCGCAAAACATTGGAATATTCTTTATCTTCAAATTATAATCTTGAAGCTGGTTCCTGATCCAACGAAGTTGTGCGCAACAACTGCCTGCAGAAATATATTCTGACTCGGCGGTTGAAATTGCAACACAATTCTGCTTCTTGCTACTCCAGGAAATAAGTCTTCTTCCGAGAAATTGGCATGTTCCGGAAGTGCTTTTCCTGTCGTCTCTGCTACCTGCAAAATCTGCATCTGAATAGCCTATTAGTTCGTTATCATTACTTCTTGGGTACCATAAGCCAAGATTTGGTGTGCCTTTAAGGTATCTCAAGATTCGCTTTGCAGCAGTGTAATGAGATTCCTTAGAGTTCACCTGATATCTAGCACATACACATGTAGAAAACATTATGTCAGGTCTACTAGCAGTAAGGTAGAGCAAAGAGCCAATTATGCTTCTGTATTTGGTTTCATCAAAAGGTTTCCCTTTCTCGTCCTTGTCCAGAGACATAGCTGAGCTCATTGGAGTCCTCATAGAGGTTGCATTCTCCACTCCAAATTTCTTAATCAACTCCTTGGTGAATTTTGTCTGTGAGATGAAAATTCCATCTTCAGATTGTTTCACTTGAAGTCCTAAGAAATATTTCAGCTCGCCCATACTGCTCATTTCAAACTTTCCCTGCATAAGTTTTGAAAACTTTTTGCAAAGATTGTCGTCCGTAGAGCCAAAAATAATGTCATCAACATAGATTTGCACTAGCAAAATCTTGCCTTTTACTTCCCTAAGAAATAATGTCTTATCTATCTTTCCTCTTGTGAACTTGTTCTCAAGAAGGAAGTTAGACAGCGTCTCATACCAAGCTCGAGGAGCTTGTTTTAAACCATATAAAGCTTTCTGAAGTAAATAAACATAATTAGGAAAGTCTGGATTGATAAAACCTGGAGGTTGTTCCACGTATACTTCTTCTTTGATATTTCCGTTGAGGAATGCTGACTTGACGTCCATTTGATATACAGTGAAACCCTTGAATGCAGCAAAGGCTAAGAACATTCTGATCGCTTCAAGTCTTGCTACTGGAGCATAAGTTTGATCGAAGTCGATCCCTTCTTCCTGTCTATAGCCTTTTGCTACAAGTCTTGCTTTATTCTTGATGATTGTTCCATCTTCGTCCAACTTGTTTCTGTACACCCACTTTGTTCCAATTATGTTCTTATCCTTAGGCTTTGGAACAAGTGTCCAGACCTTGCAACGCTTGAATTGGTTTAATTCTTCTTCCATTGCAATAATCCAGTATGGGTCTTCATTTGCTTCTTGAAATTTCTTTGGTTCTACCTGTGAAAGAAAGCTCAAGTGCAAATTTTCGTTAGTAGTACCTCTTCTAGTTCTAATACCTTCATGAGGATCTCCTATGATTTGATTAATAGGGTGATCCCTCATGTGTCTGAATTCAAGATTCCTCGCATCGCTTGGAACAACGGGAACTACTTCTTCTTCAACTGGAACAAATTCTCCCACTGGAGTTGGCTCTTCATCATGGTGATCTTCCTCTTCAGCTAAGGTTAGAGGAGAGATTTTGACGAAGGTTTGAGCGTCGTCTTTAACTGGCTTATGCAAGTGTGTATCTTGCAACTTTGAACCTGCAACTTCAGTAGAAGAACTAGAAAAGCTGCTTTGAAGCATGCTCGTCTCATCAAATACAACATTAATAGACTCTTCTACAACCAGAGTTTTCTTATTAAAAATACGATAAGCTTTACTATGACTGCTATAGCCTACGAAAATGCCCTCAAAACTCTTTTCGCTAAACTTGGTTTTGTAATGCTTTCCATTATTAAGTACAAAGCATTTGCAGCTAAAGATTCTAAAATAAGAGATGGTTGGTCTCTTGCCTTTTAGTAGTTCATAAGGAGTCTTTTCATGGTTTTTGTTTATGAGTGCTCTGTTTTGCACGTGGCATGCAGTGTTGACGGCTTCAGCCCAAAGATATTCGGGTAGAGAAGTGTCACTCAACATTGTTCTGCAAGCCTCAATGAGTGTTCTATTCCTTCTCTCAGCTACCCCATTTTGTTGTGGAGTTTGAGATGAGGAAAACTCATGAAAGATACCTAGACTTTCACAAAAATCTGTCATAGCCCCAGATTCAAATTCTGTTCCATGGTCACTTCTGATTTTGACCACAGTGCATTCAAATTCGTTCTGGATTTGCTTGACAAACTTAGTGAAAATGGCAAACGTATCTGACTTGTGTTTAAGAAAGAATACCCATGTGAAACGTGAGTAATCATCTACAATAACTAATGTAAAAGACTTACCTCCTAAACTCCTAATTTGCAAAGGACCAAACAAGTCCATATGAAGTAGATGTAAACACCTAGTTGAATCTTTGCCTATAATGCTTTTAAAGGTAGCTCTTGTTTGCTTGCCTTTTACACAAGCATGACAAGGTCTATCTTTAATGCACTTAACATATGGTGCATCACGTACTAAGTTTTGTGAAAACAACTTATTTATAGTTTTGAAGTTTATATGTGCTAATCTCTTATGCCATTGATCAGCAAGAGATGCACTATCTTTTGCTAAAAGACATACTGGTGTAGAAGATGATAAACAAATAAAATTTAAACAGAAAATATTCCTATGACGAGTGCCTGATAGAATTGTTTCAGAATTTTCTGCCGACTTTATCAAACACTTGTCTTTACAAAAATCAATTATGTATCCTTTATCACAGAGTTGGCTTATACTTATCAGATTATGTTCTAATCCTTCCACATAAGCCACATCTAAGAAAGATACATTGCCATTAGAAATCATACCATAGCCTTTTGTAACTCCACGGTCTGATCCCCCAAAAATAACTTTTGGTCCATTCTCAACTGGAGTAAAATTTTGCAGTAGACTTCTAGTCCCGGTCATGTGCCGAGAACAACCACTGTCCAAATACCAGATAGGATTTTTGATGGCCTTTGGACATACCTGCAAAAACAAATTATTTTGCCTTAGGAGCCCAAACAACTTTGGGTCCTTGGTCCCTTGTTAGTTGAGTACCACGAGGAGCATTAATATTGCGAGTGGTCTTTCTTGCATTGTTAATTTGTGGTCTCTTGGAATATGTGAAATTGAACCAACAGTCTACGGCAAAGTGACATATTTTGCCGCAACACCAACAGTTAAACCTGTTGTACCTTCTCTTAATATTTTCCTGCTTAATTCTTTGAACGTTGATTTTGGCAGGAGCAATCCTTCTGGATGGGTATGTTCCATGAGTACAGCATACACAGGGTAATGCTTTCTCCTCTGGCTTAGGTACAATAGTCTTTACTATTGGTGCTTTCTTCTCATTATGTCCGTGAACATAAGGACCATAATCTCTTAGATTTATCTCTTCATGAGATGCTTTGAAAACACTATCTTCGAAGTTTCGGGGACTAGTCCATCCCTTATAGTCATTGACAGGTCCAAACTTAATTGGTCGGGTCAAGTGACCATAAGTGCTTTGCATGTCATAAATGTTTGAGGGAAAAATAACTTTCTGAAATGGTACATGTTTTTGATGGGCTTTCCCTTTCTCTTCAATGGAGGCCTTCTTAGCATTCACGAATTTCTTATTGGCATGTGTGCCCTTAGTAGTGTTACTAGGACCTGCCACATGACCTAATCCACTAGTACTTGCTTGAGCAGTGAATCTATCAATGAGCGGAAGAATTGTTTTGGGTTGTGAAAACTTTTCAACTAGCTTTCGTTCAGCGGCTAGCTGTTCTTCCAAAACTTTGATAGAGTTTGCTCTTCGATCAAGGAGCTCATCCGAGCTTTTGATCTTGTCTTTTAAGACTTGGACTTCCTCTTTGAAGGAAGAAAGTTGTTCAACTTCCTTTCTCAAATTGGTTTCCATTTCCTTAAGAGACATAATTTCCTTGGTCTGAGATTTGACAATCCTTCGGCACTTGTCAAAGCTCTTGAGCATTTCGGTGTATTGGGTCATGAGTTTAGATTCATCATCAGAGAGATAATCTTTTTGTTCAGCAGAAGCATAATCCGAATCAGATAGCATAGTGTGAGAATTTACCTTCCCAGTATATGGAGGTTCTTCTTCATCATCAGTCATAGCCATCAACCCGAAGTAGGCTTCTTCTTCACTACTTGATTTTTCCGAGTCACTGTCACTTAAAGTTTTGTTCTTTTTAGCGACTAGACTCTTTTCAGTCTTCCTTTTTCTGTGAGTGGATTTCTTTTCTTCTTTTCTTCCACCCTCCTTCTTTTTATAAGGGCATTCAGCAATCATGTGCCCTGGCTTATTGCAACAATAACAAACTATGTCAGAAGAAATATGTTTACCAGTTTTAGATTTATACCTGTCATGATTGCCAGAACTCTTTTTGTGATGATCATCATCACGTCGAGACTGTCTATTTTCAGAGGAAAACTTGTTCTTCATGTGTCTTCTTTTGTTTAGCAGTTTTTTAAACCGACGGGAGATAAGAGAGAATTCCCCATCAGACATTTCTGAGCTGGAGGAGCCGTCCTTAGATTCTTCTTCATCAGTAGATTCTTGTATTCTGATTTGAGACAAGGTTTTGCCTTTTCTAGAACTCTCAGCCTTCATAGCCAAGGTTTTTTCCTTGCTTGAGGCTCTATTCCCATCTTCTTCTGTTTTTCGAATGTTCATCTGTAGCTCGTGGGATAATAGTTTCCCAAACAGATTCTGAGGATCTAGATTTGGTAACTTCCCAAATTCTCTGATTGCAACAATCTTGCTATCCCAATCTTTTGTTAGGGAACGCAGGAATTTATCATTCAGTTCACCATTTGAGAATTCCCGACCATAGTTTCTCAGGCCGTTTACAATTTTGAAGAATCTTTCATATGCATCGGCAATGCACTCCTTTTTATTCTGCTTGAAAGCCTCATATTCTTGATTCAAAAGAGATCTTCTATCATCCCTTACTTCTTCAGTACCTTCCATAAGAACTATTAAGGACGTCCACATTTCTTTTGCAGAATTACAGTGAATTAAATTTTGCAACATAGAATCATCCACTGCACTGGCAATGATGTTCTTTGCCTTTTTGTCTAAGGCAACGAGAGAGATCTCATCCTTTGTTAAGTCCATCATTTTCTTTGGTACTTGAACCGTAGGATTGACTGTTGAGGCAGTCATTGGCACATGAGGTCCTTCTTCCACAACTTGGAAGATTCTTGGGTCTGCGGCTTCCATATAAAATCTGACTCTTTCTTTCCACATAGGAAAGTTAGCCTTTGTGCATATTGGCAATTTCAACGAAGACGATTCCTTGCACTTTTCCATGATTTGAAGGCAAATAGAGTGAAAAGATCTTGTTCAAGGTGTTAACCTTTTAAGAACAACGAACCTCTGATACCAATTGAAATATCTAGTTGCCCACCAAAATCACCTAGAGGGGGGTGAATAGGTGATAACAACGTCTTTTGCGGAATTGAAATTCTTGAAAATAAAGAACGCACAAAATGCAAACCACAACCACAGACGACAAAGAAATTTATAGTGGTTCCCCGATCTTGGGTACTCCACTTGCCGGCCTCGCCAATCTAGCACCATAGCTAGACTTGACTACTTCACTAAATCTCGGATCAAGAACGATCCTACAAATCTCAGAGTCAAAACTCTTACAACTCGGAGATCAATCTCCTACAAACTCAGAGAGAACCCTCTCTTACAACTCGGAGAACACCTCTCCTACAACTCGGATAACAATCTCTCCTACAATCAAATATAAAATTGATAATGAGATTATACTTATCAAATCACAAATAGATCTGAATAATTTGATGAAGATCTTCTTTTCTTCTTGCGACAGAAATGACTTCGGCTTGATGTAGAAGATGAAGAATCGAAACGGCACAAATCAGATCTTCTAAGGTCTTGATCAATCCGATAGAATCAGAACGTGTAAGGCAATGATCGATTGACCTTCCTCTTCCACTTGGAGACGATTTCAGATAACTCACGATTGAACTCCAACAAAGGCGATGCGCGGCACTTGACGACAATCTTGGATCAGATTAGGGTTAGGAAAAATACGAACTTTGATCTTATGATTCTCAAAAACTTGTTAACTCATTCTTAAGGAGCAATCATTATATAGATGACATCCTAACGATTTAACCTTAAGACGAGGAAAGACGTCACGTCAATTTGACGGAAGGGACTTGTCGTCAAAACGGGAAAACAAAGTTTTTCGAGAAATGATAGGACTAGACTTCTCGAGAATTCCAAGACTTCTCGAGAGAAACGACTAGTTCTCGAAAAACAGCTTTAGAAAGAGAGATCAAAGATTTATGACAGAACTTCTCGAGAGATACAGGACTTCTCGAGAACAAAGAAAACTTCTCGAAAGCTTCAGAACAATTTCGAGAACAACCTTCAGAGAAAAAGATTTTTCGAAAGAACCAGAGAGTTCTCGAAAACAAGAATACTTCTCGAGAGATAAAAGATTTCTTGAAAGCTGAGCTGAGACAGACTTCTCGAAATCACCTGGAAAAGAGCTTTTCCCGAAAACAAATAAGACCTTTCGAGAGAACAAAGACATCTCGAGAAATACAAGAAACTACTCGGAAATTTCAACAACTTCTCGAGAAACATCTGAAACAACTCTTCTCGAAAAAGCATAAGGACTTTTCGAAAGCACAGAAAGACTTCTCGGAAAATCTCCTTACTTCTCGAAAAGTTTACTTAGAGAAATTTCTTCTTTTGTCTTCAGGCCAATGCTGCACACCTAAGCTTTGAACCTTTAAAGTCTTGATCATAAAGTGTATCCCAATTGAGAGACCACACATGAGTCAACCCCATACCTCACACAATGAAGAATTACATTGCATGAGACTGTGCTTATTGACCTATTGTGACCTGACATTGGTCTACACTTAGCAAAGTGAACCTGCAAGAACATTACTAAAAAAAACAAATCAAATACACAAACAATTCATTCTTGGTTCAAAGTTGACTTTCTACAAATCAAGGCTATTGTGGATACAATACCCAACATATATATATATAACTATAAATATATATATATATATATATATACATAAATATAAGTATAAGTATATATATATAAGTATATATACATATATATATACTATAGTATACTATAGTATATATGTATATATATAAGTATATATACTATATATATACTTATATATTTATACTTATATATATAGTATATAAGTATATATATATGTATATATATTTACATAAGAATAAATATCTATAAGTATATATATATATTATATAAGGATATATATAAGTATATTTAAATATATACTTATATATAAGTATATATACTTATATATATATGTTTACATATATATAAATATATATACTATATAAGTGTATATATATTTTCTTATATATACTTATATAAATATATATATAAGTATATATATTATATATATACTTATAAATATATATATATATATAAATATATATATTTATATATATAGATATATACTTTTATATATATATACTTATAAATATATATATATAAGTATATATAAAAACATATATATACTTATAAGTATATATATATTTATATAGTATATATATACTATATAAATATATATACTATATAAGTATATATATATACTATATAAGTATATATATATACATGTATATATACATAAGTATAAATATCTATAAGTATATATTTATAAGTACATATAAACACTTATATATATAAGTATATACATATATATATATATACGTATATACATATATATGTAAATATATATATATATATATTTATATATACTTATATATATTTGTATGTACTTATATAAGTAAATAGTTATATTAGTAAATATATAAGTATACACATATTTATAAGTATATATAAGTATATATATATTTATACTAATATATATAAGTATAAATACATTTATACTTATATATATACACTTGTATATATATATATAGTATAGTATAATATAGTATATATGTATATATAAGTATATATACTATATATATACTTTTAAATATATATACTTATATATACTTATAAGTATATATATATATATACTTATATATACATAAATATATATATTTATATATATACTTATACTTATATTTATGTATATATAAATATATTTATATATAAGTATATATACTTATATATATAAGTATATATATAAGTATATAGTATATAGTTATATATATATACTTATATATATATATATCTATATATATATTTATATATATATTTATACTATATATAAGTATATATATATAAGTATATATATATTCTTATATATATATAAGTATATATATATACTTATATAGTATATGTATACTTATATATACTTATAAGTATATATATACTTATAAGTATATATATACTTATATATATAAGGATATATATAAGGATATATAAGTATATATATACTTATATAGTATATGTATACTTATATATACTTATAAGTATATATATACTTATATATATAAGGATATATATAAGTATATATAAATATATACTTATATATAAGTATATATATACTTATATATAAGTATATATATATTTATATATATAGATATATACTTATATGTATACTTATATATATAAATATATATATATATATATACTTATATATATTCTTATATATGTATATGCGTATGTATATATATATATAAGTATATACTATAGTATACTATAGTATATATACACTACAAGAAAATTGACTTTTGGTGACAAAATATTTGTGACAAAATATTTTTTGTCACCAAAAGTGTGTTATTTGTGACCGAAATTGAAGTTGGTCACTAAATATTAATTTTCATTTATTTGGTGACCCAAAAAATATTCAGTCACCAATTTATTTTTTTTTAGTGACAAATTTTTTTTATTCTTCACAAAATACTATTATGTAGTGACTAAAAAAATTTGTCACTTAATGTTATTCTTTAGTGACCAAAGTTATATTTGTCACTAAATTAATCTATTAGTGACCAAATTTTTTGATTACAAATTAAAGTATTTTAACATTATTTAGTGACAATTATATATTAGTCACTAATCACCAACAAATAAAATTTTCACTCATAAATGAAAATATTTCTTAACATATAATTAACTTAATTTGTGATAAAATTAGTTGGTGGTAATAAAAAAAGTTATTGACATAATTAATGACTAAAATGAATATGTAGTTTTTAATTTAAATTTGAAGTTCATTTGTGGCAAAAAAGTAGTTTGATTACTAAAGTTATTTTATAATATTAAAAATATAATGATCAAAATTATTTTTATAACTAAAAAAATTAGTAATTTATCATTAATCTCACCTAAAAAAATTATGATCAAAATTTTTAATTTTCTTTTTTAATTAACCACCCGCGCGCACAACTCCCTCGCCCCCTCGATCTCCACTACTCAGTCTCTGCCTCCCCCTTTCCCGATATTTCATTTCTCCACAACTCCCTCGCTTTCTGAAAGGAATGAAGCTCCACTACTCGTCTCTGCCTCCCGACCTTACAAGCCTTGGCACGGAAGCTGTTCTTCCTGGTAGCTGCGGAGCACTGAATTCAGCGAAAAGTATCGCATCTCCCGCACATGGCAACGGACGGCGACGGCTCAGAGAATGCGCCGACGAGGTCGACGGAGGTGTCATATGGAATCGCCGAAGATGCGAAGCGCTTGGTAGAGTTTGCCATTGGTGAGGTTATAACTTTTAAGCAGGTCGTCTCCACGTCCGTCGACGCCGTATTATTCTCTGCTCGTTCCGGTCTTTCTCAGATTCTGTCTTCTTCCGCCGAGATATTGCACGAAGCCGAGGTATTCTATTTCCCCTATTTCCAGTTGTTTTGATTGATGTGATCTGTATTGTTGGTGGATTCGCAGGTCTTGGTGAAATTGTTGAAGAACGAGTAAACTGCGTACGAGAATTTGGTGATTGAGAAGATTAAGGGTTTTTGTCCTTCGCTCAAGCCTTTCCTTTCGATAATCAGTTTAGACTATGCTGATATTGTTTTTTGTAATTTTGTAGAGGGAATTTATGTTGCAGCTTCTCAGCCGGGCCTTTCCTGTGCCGTTGTAGGAGGAGGGGGATTGTTATCTTGAAGAGTAATGTTTTGTTATATCTATCGAACAGTAGTTTTTCCCCTTTTCTCTTCATTTTCCATAGATTGCTTCGCCACTGGTTTGGGGTGAATTATAGCTAGAGAAGAAGATACATATGATAAAATCATGTTTTCAAAAGTGATTTTTCTAAACGTTCTTCTACTTCCTATTTTTGATAGCACAGAAAGTTCATACCACATTTTGAGCTGTTTTCCTCCATTTTCTGTGCCAAGGATTATAAGCTCCACTACTCATCTCTGCTCTCAGCCCCGAAACCACTATAACTCTCTCTGTGTTTTGTTTGTTCATTAAAATATTTTACTTCTTTACAGACAAAAAAACAAAGTCACAGAAATTGAGAAATGGTATGTGGGTTAATGATCCAATTAGGCATCAAATTGTAATGATTGTTTAAAGCATACTAAACTCAAAACACCTTTTCATGATATTGTAGTATACCAAAAACATTGAAGATACACATATATTTTCAAATATTTTGCTGCTGTGAGCCATATATTTTGATGAGTGATGTCAATTATTTATTGTGTGCCAAATGCTACTGCAGGTTAAGGAAGGGCATTTGGAGAAAAACCATGCCCAAAGGCTTAATAATTAAGAAATTCACTGAAGGGCACTCCTAATTTAGTACCATCTCTCTACGAAGTAAGTTATGCATTCTGACCAATCTTTGATTTCTTTCCTGCAAGCATGTCTTCAGTGAGAAGTTTTATTTTGGATTTCCCAAAGTAAATTTCCCACGTTTTACTAGTAGAACGTGAAGTTCAATTATAATTTATAGTAGATATAAGTATACAATTGCTATATGCTTTTTTTAATGAGTTCTATATGCTAATATAGGCCTTGTTTAGCTGGGCGGATTATTTATTCATACTTTTAATTATTATACCAAGTGAAATTCTACAAATATTTTGGAATTAATACTTTATGTCATTCTTAATTGTCTTGGACATGCATATTATGCCTAAATTCAGCGCACCGGACGCCCAGTTTGCTGAAATTCAGCGCACCGGGCGCCCAATTTGCTGAAATTCAGCGCACCGGGCGCCCAGTCCGTTGAAATTTAGCGCACCGGGCGCCCAGTCTGCTGAAATTCAGCGGACCGGGCACCTAGTGAGCTGAATTTCAGTAGACCGGGCGCCCAGTCCGTTGAATTTCAGCAGACCGGGCGCCCAGTTCGCTGAAATTTGCTTCGATAGTTTGCTTCTCCTGTTTTTTTCCTATTCATTGTAGATGTTTGCCTCATGCTCTGTCTCGATTTTTTGGTGCGGCGACACATTTTCATACTTCGGCAGTAATTAACTTTGTTTCCATCGTTATATCTTACTGTTCTCTTGAAGTTGATGACTGGTGGAGAATGAGTACTAACAGTTTTTACCTTCTGCATATCACTCTTGACCTAAGGATGTACTAGAAATATTACATTCCTTTTTTTCTAATTCCCCTCATTATTTCTTATATAATTTCTAACGCCATTTCTTTGAAGGACCTTTATAAAGTCTTGGTTGAACAATTTCTAACCGCTCTTAAAATTCCATTGCTAATTATGAAGGTTACCCATTGTATCCAGAAAGGATCCTAAATTTCCTGTCCGACCTCCTCTAGAACTTGAAATATATTTCCTGTGTGTGTGACCATGCAAGACTAAAGATACACATTTCACAAGTAGTAGAGCAAAGTGATTCGAAAATGTGAATTTTACGGACAATATAATCACAATTTTTTTCAATACATACTGAATTTTTTCTTGTATGGATGGATGCCCAAGAATTTTTTGTTGAAGGAGATGCCTGCCTTTCCTCTACACCGTTTGTGGATTGGATTGGATCTACCAATTTTAAAATGGATTGGATTAGTTCTGATGAGATTGGAAACAAAACATTTGTGGTTTGTCCATTCAATTGAATTATCTTTAACTGTTGCTCCTTTCTGTAAGTTTTCTAACACAATGACCATGCTTGGTGATTACTGTAGCTTGGGTGCAGATGTAAATAAATTAACATCGACATCACTTTTATGACTTCAATTAGAGCTTGCTAAAGATGGGAGAGAGCCATCAACAGTATCTTCCAAGATGCGGCAAAAATCTCCAAGCGGCAAAACTGCTCGGGTGAAGCCCTTAAAAATTACAGGTGCATCATTTATTTTTTATTTCTTAGATCTCAACTTCAAATTTACTATTGTATTATACGTAATTTTGGAGTGTGAAAAGGCTCCATATAGGTAATAAAGCTTACAAGTCACAATGTCTCTCCAAATGCAATGGTTAATTTCTTGTTTTGGTAGGAGCTACATACACCTTGTATAGCCTTCTGAGGTTTTGAATGCAGATTTCTAATAAATTTTTTTGAAATCAATAGCTAATTGACTAGAAGAAGAACCAAAAAAACCTATTTATATTTTTTGATATGAAATGCTAAAGCGTTAATAGCTACACCTTTATGTAGTCATCTTATTGCTTTATGTTCTCTCACTTTTTAACATATTTCTTGTTGTCTATTGTCATGTCAGTTAAATACCCCACCTAGTTTTTAATCTTTCTCAATGGAATCTGTCATTAATGCTTTAGTAGTGGGAAGTCCTTTTGTTGTTATATGGTATTGATAGAGTGAACGGTGGAGATATCATCTCTCATTTTTGGATGTTTAAAAATAAATCTAGTTGTTATCTTATGTTTGCAGGTTTATTTTTTCACGGAGTCTGATGATTCCAAGCCCTTCGTCCTAGTATTACAAAATGCCGCAAGAAAATATAAATCCATGGTGATTCAATTTGGTTTGCTAGGTTACGAAACAAGTGAACGTATGCTTACTTGAGATGATCAACTTAGAAACTTGCTGTTTTTGTTTCAGGCAGATAATGTTTATATATGTTGAATCCACCAAAGAAAGCCTTGCTAATGGTTGCGGCAAAAGAGAGAGGAGAATTGGAAGCTCGTGTAGATGTGCTAAAAAGGCTAAAGAATGTATATTTGTAGATTTTTTTCATGTATTTCAATTTAATTTGAGATGAAAACACTATTACATTGTATTGAGGGGTTTGGGCTATCTCTCACCCTCTTTTTCTATATTAATAAAAAAATTATGTTGAACCGTCTCTTTATTGCAATTGAGTATCTTATTTATTATTGTGTTTGAATGTTTAAAATTGAATTCTAGTGAATAACAAATTAAATAATTTTATAATATTTTTTGAGAAATTGAACAAAATGTAGTAACAAATTATCACTATTGAGTTGTCTCTTCAGTGACCAAATATTCATTTTAGTGACCAAATTAATTTGGTCACTGAAACTTTTTTGGTGATTGAATTAATTTGGTCACTAAAATCTCTTTGGGTGACCAAATTAATTTGATCACTAAAGGTGTATATTTAGTGACAAATGTTGTTAGTCACTAATGACATTTAGTGACAGGGCATACTTTGTCACTAAAAAATGCTTGTGACCAAATTACTTTCGTCACAAAAAAATTTTTGGGGACCAAATTAATTTGGTCACTGAATGTGCACCTTTAGTGACCAAACTTTCTTGAACACTAGAGACATTTAGTGGCGGGGCTACCGTGACCACTTCTTAACGGACAAAATTTGGTTACTAAATATCTTTAGTGACCAAAATTCAATTTTTTGTGACGAAAAAATTTGTCACAAAAAGTCATTTTTCTAGTAGTGATATAAGTATATACTATAATATACAATAGTATATATATATACATATATAATATATATAAATATACTTATATATATATATATATATTTATAAGTATATATGCATACTTATATAGTATATATATACAAGTATATATATATATATATTTATATATATAGATATATACTTATATATATACTTATATATATATAAATATATATATACTTATACTTATATTTATGTATATATATATATATATTATACAAGGATAAATATAAGTATATATAAATATATACTTATATATAAGTATATATATACTTATATATAAGTATATATATTTATATATATATATATAGATATATACTTATATATATACTTATATATATTAATATATATATATATTCTTATATATGTATATACTTATGTATATATATATACTTGTCTATATATATACTTATATATAAGTATACATAAATATATACCTATAATTATATATATATATATAAGTAAACATATATATATTCTTATATATATAAGTATACATATATACTTATGTACTTATATACTTATATATATATACTTATATAGTATATATAATTATATATATATAAGTATATATATATATATATATATGTATATAAAAGTATATATACATATATAAGTATATATATATACATATATATATATACTTATATAGTATATATATTTATAATATATATATATATATATATTTATATTATATAAATATATATCTACTTATAAGTATATATATATGATTATATATATACTTATATATACTTATAAGTATATATATATACTTAAATATATACATAAATATAAGTATAAGTATATATATATACTTATAAATATATATTTATAAGTATATATATAGTATATAAACTTATATATATATATATATATATATACTATAGTATACTATAGTATATATTTAAATATACTTATATATATCCTTATATATATATACATATACATATATATAAATATATATAAGTATATATATACTTATATATATACTATATAAGTATATATATATATATACTTATATATATATTTATATATATGTATATGTATCTGTATACTTATATATATACTTATGTACTTATATACTTATATATATACTTATTTTTATTTACATATATTTATATATGTACTTATATATACTATATATAAGTATATATATTGTTTGCCCAGAAAGCCCGCGATCTAGTCTTTACAATGCCAAAAGGCGGTCTCAGCGGTCTTCGGAATCAGTGATCGCCCAGATCGCCAACTTTCAGTCTGACCCGGTTTTCTATGTTCCAAGCAGCCGAAGCCGCTCGAGATCGCCAAGTCCGAGCGGTCTGGGCTCTTTTCTGTTTTTTACTATTTGTACCCCATTTCACTGCCCCGGCTCTCCTGTACCCCGGGCAGCCCGTAGTTTTTCATTTCTGCCCTTTTGGGCAGCCCCCTCGCCTATAAATAGAGGGGTAGGGGTACCTGAGAAGGGACATTTTTTTTAGCTCCGAGGCTCCAGCTTACAACCTGTGTAAGCGGTCTCATTTTTTCGTGATCGCATTTTGGTGATCGTTTTCCTTTCGTTCCAGCATCTTCTGTCTTAGTAACCTGCACTTCGCAGTTTTCTCCCATCCCTTTTTAGTGTGACTTTTGGAGGTACCATTTTTGGCACCAACAGAACGAACACGCGACCTTCAGATTCGAAGTGTTAGGTGAAGTCCAGACTTTCAAGATGGCTGATCGCCGTAGAGGTCGTCCCTTGCGGTCTCCCAGTGTTCCCCCTTCCGATCACAATCCATTAGAGGCGATGGAGCGCCGCTTCGAGCTTCGCGTAGAGCAGGCTCTTCGCGAGGCCGCCCGAGCTAGGCAGGACGCTGCCGCTGTTCAGCAAGAGATCGCGCGGTCTCAGTAGGAGGCCGCTCGAGATCGACAGGAAGTTGTCCGGACTCAGCAGGAGTCCACGAAGCAGATTGAGGCCATGAACCAGGTTCTGGCCGCGATCTCCCAGAAGATCCTTCCTCAATCCTCTCAGGTCGCTACCCCTGACCGCATGGTAAGCGGCCACCCGAGCGATCATCCCGTTTTCCAACCCGCAGCTCCTCAGCGATCTCAGCATGAGGAGTTCGCCGCCCGTCGTAATTCTTTCCGAGCCACAGCCCAGGGGCCTCCGGCTCAGACCTTGGATTTTGAAGAAGGGTTTGCTTACCCTCAAGATCCTCCTGCTCCTTTTCTTCCTCCGGGACCTTCTGTTTTTGGGGAGCCTTCCCCCTTTACTAATGAGATTCGCCGGGATCCAATTCCTCATGGGTTCAGAGAACCCCGCCTTCCTGTGTATACGGGAGAAACCGACCCCATGTGTCATCTTCAAGCCTTCGAATCTGCTGTAGCTCTCAGGAACATTTCAGATGGAGTGAGGTGCAAGCTGATGGTCACCTCCTTCAATGGGTCAGCCATGGAATGGTTCTATAAGCTGCCTTGTCAATCTATCCCAAGCTTTGCCGCCCTGAGGCAAGAGCTCCTCCTGAGGTTCGCCACCGCAAAGAAAAGGAAGAGTGGTCCTGCGACCCTCTTCAAGATTAGGCAAGGAGACAACGAAACTGCAGCGCATTTCGTTGATCGTTTTCAGAAAGAAATCTTAGGGGTCAGAGACATGGATCCCGAGCTCTATATGGTAGCTTTGATCAGTGGCCTGCAGGAGGGCCCTCTGAAGTTCAAAGTCACAACCAAGGAGCCTGGCTCCTATCAGGAGCTGATCAGCATTGCCAATCGCTACATAGAAGGGGAGATCAACAACCCTACCTATGTTAGCAATCTGACCAACAGAGCCACTCAGGAAGGCTCTGCAGGATTCTATCCTGCTGCATCTTCCTCGAAACCTCGGCAAGAACTTCAACCTCCAGCTCCGAGAGGTAAGAGTTACCGCAACAACCGCTTCAACCGAGGTAATCAATCTTTCCCACCTCAAAATTCATTTCTTCAAACTCCCGCTACTCCTGCTCCGCAAGTCACCCCCATCCACCAGATCCAGTATGCTCAACCTCCTCTTCTACCCATTCCTTCACTTTACAATGAATCCCAAGAGCCCTTCCCAGACTTTGGCGTTTCTATGAGTGAAGTGCTTCAAGTCCTTCAGAAACAACCCTTTTTTAAGAGGCCAGCTCCGCTGAATTCTGATCCAAAAACCAGAAACCCTATCCTCTACTGTGAGTACCACAGAGATAGGGGTCATTTGACAGAGGATTGTAGAGCTCTCCGCCTATTTTTAGAGAAACTATTAAAGGAGGGAAAGCTCCGCGATCTCATTCAAAAGAATGACTCTGCCAAAGCTTCAACCTCCAAGGCCAAGGAGGTAGCAGAAGTTCACTGGGAATGCGAAGAAGTAGATGATGTTGGCCATCTGGGAAACATCGGTTTTCCCAGCGAATGCGTGGACGCTAATGATGAGGGTGCCTTGGGCAACCTTTTCTGCATCCATGGGGGTGCAGGACCGGAGTCCTCGAGAAAGGCAAGTCTGAAGAGAGTTTACCAGTCAGAGGTTGCTGCTACCTCTTCGGCTCCGGTTCGAGGGACGGTCACTTTTGGAGATGAAGATCTTCCTCAGACCGCGAATCCCTTTGATGATGCAGTCGTCATCAAAGCTGTAATTGAAAATTATACGGTGGAAAAAATTCTAATAGATACGGGGAGCTCAGTCAATGTGCTTTTCAAGCCTGCCTTTGAGGCATTAAAGACAGGTAAAACCCTCTAATCAACTGAAGGACCCCTTTATGGTTTTTCAGGAGAAAAGAAAGAAGTTGAAGGACTCGTCACCCTCTCTGTGATTCTTGGAGGAATAGTGAGGCTGGTCAAATTTATAGTCGTTGATGCTCCCAGTAGCTACAACGCAATTTTCGGGAGACCCTTTCTGAACGGGTATCAAGCCATTGTCTCCACTTATCATCAAACGGTGAAGTTCGCCTTGAATGGCAAACAACATCGAATCAGGAGCGACCCCAGGAAAGCTAGAGAATGCTATGTAAAGACGGTCAGCATGGTCGTGTCTTCTCCACCTCAGGAAGTTATGATGACTGAATCCATTGAAATTCCTGAACAAGTTCAAGTCGCAGAAGAAGTAGAGGATGTGAGAGATGGAGTTCGCTTGGAGCCTGCCCAAGCAACTCAAGCTATTCAGATCAGCGAGGGAGATGAGAGCAAGAGCCTCTCCATCAACGCTGAATTATCTGAGGCTGACAAGAGTCAGCTCATCTCTTGTCTTCTGCAAAATTTAGATATCTTCGCTTGGTCGGCAGACGATATGCCTGGAGTGGATCCAAATGTTGCTTGCCATTACCTCAACATCAGCCCAGACGTCATCCCAATTCAACAGAAGAAGAGGACTGTTGCAACCACTCTGGCTCAGCCTATCCGTGAGGAAGTAGAGAAGCTCCTGAGGGCGAAGTTCATCCAACCGATCCAATATCCTGAGTGGGTGTCAAACGTTGTAATGGTAACAAAGCCAGGTGGAAAGTGGAGGATGTGTGTCGATTTTACCAAACTCAATAAAGCTTGCCCCAAGGATTGCTATCCCTTGCCTCAAATAGATTCCTTAGTGGATTCTGCGGTAGGTTATTCTTTTATGAGTTTCTTAGATGCTTTTTCAGGTTATCATCAAATCAAGATGCATAAACCAGATATACCGCATACTTCGTTTATCACGAATGATGGTTGTTTTTGTTATCTCGTGATGCCCTTTGGACTGAAAAATGCCGGAGCAACTTATCAAAAAATGATGGATACAGTTTTCAAGAGTCAAAAGGCGAGAAACCTTGAGGTATATGTCGATGACCTCTTGGTAAAGAGCAAATCCTTCTCCTCTCATCTTAAAGATCTCTCGGAAACTTTTGCAACCTTACGAACCTTCAATATGAGGTTGAATCCGTTGAAGTGTGTTTTCAGAGCAAACAAAGGTAAATTTTTGGGTCATCTCCTCACTCCAGAAGGGTTAGAACCCAATCCAGACAAGGTAAAAGCTATTTTGGAAATGCCTCCTCCCAAGACCCCCAAAGAGGTTCAACAGTTGGGAGGGAGAATGGCGGGCTTGAGTCGATTCATCTCCCGGTCAGGGGATAAAAGTGCACCGTTCTTTAAGACCCTCCGGGGAGGGTCTAGGTTTGAATGGACTCAAGAGTGTGATGATGCTTTCAATCAACTTAAAAAGCAGTTGACGTCAATTCCTCTACTCCAAAGCCCGCGAGGAGGAGAAGATCTTTTTCTATATTTGGGAGTTGGCGCCGATGCTATAAGCTCTGTTTTGGTCCGAGAAGAGAAAAAGAAACAATTTCCAGTTTACTATGTAAGTCGAATTCTGAAGAATGCGGAGACTCGCTATCCGATCCTAGAGAAGCTAGCTTTGATGCTCGTAATTTCAGTAAGAAGATTAAGACTGTACTTTCAAGCTCATTCGATTTTAGTCGTCACTGACCTCCCATTAAAAAATGTCTTGGAAAAGCCAGAGCATTCAGGGAGGCTGGCAAAGTGGGCAATGGAGCTTAGTGAATTTGATATATCCTATGTTCCAAGGGTGGCAATCAAAGCTCAAGTTTTAGCAGACTTCATGGTAGATTCCAAAGAAGCTGAGTCTCAGAAAGAGGTCGGAGTCCCCCTTGCCTGGAAAATCTTCGTTGATGGAGACTCAGGAAGAAATTCTTCCGGAGCAGGAATTGTCTTAATCAACCCAAACGGAGTAAGATTGGATCAGGCCCTGAAGTTCTACTTTCAAGTAACAAATAATCAGGCGGAATATGAGGCTTTGCTAGCCGGACTTAAGTTTGCTAGAGAGCTGGGAATTGATGATATCAAAGTCTTCACAGATTCTTTGGTGATGGCTTCTCAAGTAAATGGAGATTTCGAAACAAGAGATAGTATTTTAAAGCGGTATCTAACTCTGGTAAAAATCGAGGTAGGAAAATTCAAAAGTTTTGCTATCGAACATATTCCCAGAGGTGAGAATATGGAAGCAGACGAGTTGGCAAAGTTTGGACTCCCCTCGGGAGGAACAACTTCGGAATTGTTTCGCCCAGCAATTGAAGAAGGAGAGGTTATGGAGATTGATCAGCGTCCATCTTGGATAGATCCATTTGTCCAATATCTTTCGTCCGGAGAATTCCATTCAACAATAAAAGATAGAAAAAGGTTTAAGCGGAAAGCGGCTAACTATTATCTTGTTGCAGGAGTGCTTTATAGAAGAACTTTTCTATCGCCATTAGCACGCTGTGTGTCGGAAGAAGAGATTCCGGCGATCCTCCAGGAAGTCCATTATGGAGAATGCGGAAGTCACTCTGGAGCTAGAACTTTGGAGAAAAGAATTTTGAGGCAAGGCTATTTTTGGCCCCAGATGAGGAAGGATGCGGAGAAATTTGCTAAGAAATGTGTAGAGTGCCAGAAGTTTGCTCCTCTCCAAAATCAGCCGGCTCAACAGCTTAAGTCAATAGCAACTCCATGGCCGTTTGCAGTTTGGGGAATGGATCTGATTGGGCCTTTCCCTATGGCGAGTGGGCAGCGGCGATATATTATAGTCATGATTGACTATTTTAGCAAATCGATAGAGGCAAAAGCATTGGCCAAAATTACCACTCAAGCCGTGAAAAACTTTATTTGGGGAGAGATAGTGTGTCGACACGGGATTCCAATGGCAATCATCACGGATAATGGCTCTCAGTTCAACAATTTAACTCTTATTAGTTTCTGCAAGCAAATTGGCATTGAGCTACGCTTCGCTTCCGTACATCACCCTAGAAGTAATGGGCAGGTAGAGGCCGCCAACAAACTCATCATAAATCTTTTGAAAAAGAAGGTAGAAAACGTCAGAGGCAACTGGGCAGAACAACTACCTTCCGTCTTATGGGCCTTGAGGACAACTCCGAGTTCTACTACTGGGGAAACTCCGTTCAAATTATCACACGGTTCCGAAGCTCTTATTCTGGTGGAATTTCAAGTAAAAAGCCCAAGAGTATTATTGGCACAACAAAATCAAATTGATTGGATGGAAGGAAATGATGAAGAGTTAAAATGCAACCTTGATTTAATTGAGGAATTGAGAGATACTACAATCATCAGACAGGAAGAGGTGAAAAGAAGAATGGCGAGGCTGTTCAATAAAAATGTAAGAGCCAAAGAATTCGTTGTTGGAGATCTAGTCCTGAAGAAGGTAGATGCAGCAGCAAGAGCTGGTTCAGTTGGAAAGCTTAATCCAAATTGGGCAGGGCCGTTCGTGGTAAAGAATGTGCTTAAAAATGGTGCTTATCATCTCCAAACTTATGAAGGAGAAGAGTTGCCTCATTCATGGAGCGGAGATGATCTCAAGCTTTTCTTCTCTTAAAATGTTCATATCTGATTCACTCATTCTTGTTCCTTACTTCCTCTTTTCTTAAACATCACGCAGGTATTATCAAAGCATTCGCAATACAAGTGATGGATGATGAGTCTTGAAAATAAGTTGATTTTTGAAAAACCAAAAACCTGTCAAGAGAGATATCGACGGATCCTACTATCTTCCCCCTCGACTTGTTAGCTCGACGTGTAATTCTGCCAGGACCACAGATGTCGGGGAGATTTCGAATCTGTGTAGCAGTAACTCACCAAGATCGAGCGGTGGAAGTTTAAGATACCGGGTCCTCGCTGACATCTGGCACACCTCAGCGTTTCGAGGAGGTCTAGGTGGCTGGCTCAACTCTGTCATGCATTAAAAAGGACATTGTTACAATCTTAATGATCTTTCAGGGAAAGCAATGTCGGTGTAGCCTCCGCGGCATGACCACACCTGCCCTACCGATCATTTTGGTTTGTGACTCTCGAATACTCGTTGAAGCGTGGTTAGGTAAGGGGCGGCCAAGAACATCCATAACCGTCACCTGAACCTTAGATTGGTAAATTTGCAGCAAACTCAATAATCCTTTAGAGGAAAACAGTTTTGGTATAGCCTCATTGGCATGACCACACCGACCCTGCGAACTATTTTGAAATTCTCCTCCCTTTTTCTACAATCTCATTCACTTCATAATATTGAGATCGGGCGGTCAGATCTTACGAGACCGCATGCGAGATTTTCATGGTTAATGATTTGATCTTCTCCAGGATCTGAATAAAGGTGATCGCCTGTATCAATTTTTCATGATCGCTAGGCGAGATTTTCTAAAGAGGTTTGGTTTTTAGAAATGGTATGAAGAGATCTTGGTTATTTACGGTCGCTAGCTCGATTTTCTCTAAGACTTGGAAGTAATTACCGGCCTTGGTTTTCAAAGATTGTTGGAAGAAGTCTTAAGTTGCTTATGATCATCAGCCTCATTTTCTCCAGGATTGGGCAGAAGTGATCGACAGGCAAGGCTTTTTTTAAAAAAAGAAGATTGGAATCGTTATTCAGAAATCTCCTAAATTGTCCTGATAGTGATCGATCTGATCATACTGAGATCGCGATCTAATTTGTTCTTATTCAAAGATTACATGAAAATGCTCATGATCCTTCGATCCCTATCACTTGATGGTTGGGTCCTTTCCTCGAAAGGGCGGTCTGAGTATTGTTTAGATCGGCGCAATGATATTCATAAAGATTCGTTATCAAGTTCCAATCTCCTTATAGGTGGTCCGATTATTCGAGATCGCAGAATTATCCTTTTTACAGTTGTGGATTTGTCGAATTTCTGAATCTTCATAAACTAGAAAGCGCCGAAACCTAAAGCATTGAGATTGAATGCTAAATCTATTGCGCTGTGATCGCATATGATAGGAGCCGTGATCGATTTGCATGAATAATATAGTGAACAAATGCAGAGAAAAAAATCATTCACGAACAAAATAACTTTTCATTCATTTTAAAAAAAAAATTACAATATCAGGCGCGGTCATTGACCGGCAATTACATCATTTGTTGGGAAATGGTAAGTCTAGTTCTTTTGCTTCTTTTTTCGCGGAGACCGCTCCTCTGAAGAAGAAGTTGAACTCTCCGAGGACTCACTTTCACTATCAGTCTCCCTCGATCCAGAATCTGAGGCCGCTGCTGAGCTCGTTTCCTCGCCAAGAAAAACACTTCCACTAGGGGAAGCATGATCGTCTTGACTTCCAACGATCTCGACAGATTCATCTTCAGCGATCTCAGCAGTCTTCGTTTCCTTAGCTTTTGTCTTTTCTGCCTCCTCGATCATTTCTGCGATCTCAGGAAAGAGATCGGCAAAAGTCGTATCCTGGAAATCAGCAGTAAGACCATCTTTTTCACGAAGAATAGCAATTGTTTTGTTCGATGCATCCCTGACATGAGTATATAGGGATCTGAGATAGTCGGGGTTATGGATATCATATGCGGTCTTCTTGAAATTCTGTAAAGAAAAATGTCAGATCGAAGCGGTCAAGGTAAGATAATATTTAAAGATCGCATTTTCTTTGAATGCTTACATCAAAACGATCTTGCAGACGCTCCGCATGCTGCAAAGATGCGCGAAGAGATCGCCCCATATGATGGTTCAAAACCGTGCTTTGGGCGGTCACCTGAGCGCATACATCAGGAAGATCGTCGGTCCTGATCCTCAGTGCTTCATTAGCATTCTTTTTTCCATAAAGGGCAGAGGTGACCGCGAAAGCATGATTCGAAAATCTCCCTCCCCAAAAAGGAAGATCGGTTGACACCTTCAGAGACTTTCCGGTCTCACCCCATCTCAGTAGAGATTTTCCTTTGATATCCTTTACTCTTTCCAAAACCCAATAAGGGAAATGGTCCCTCCTCCAGATCGCCCTCCTCGGCGATCTCCTTCGCTTTCCTCTGGCGATCTTGCTTCAGACGCTTTTCACGCTGGGTAAGGACTTCACCACTCGGCGTCACTGGGTCGACTTTTGGGATCGCGAATTCGGCTGTAAACAAAAAACAGGTAAGTTTCCAATTTCTATTAGAGAGACCGCTGAGAATCATAAGAAATTATAGCTTACTTTCTTCCGGTAAGACCGCGACAACATCGGGCCAGATCGCCAGGTAATGATTCAGATCGAATCGTTTCCCCTCCAGCCATTTCAAGACTGCAAGTTCTTCCTCTGAAATAAATTTTTCTTTTCTAAATATCTTCTCTGCTCGCGAAGAGGGACGGCTGGCGAGGCCGCCGAGACCGCCTTCAAAGATCAAGTACCTCTCAGTCCAGAGAGAAATTTTATTCAGAAGATTTAGAACCTTTATTCCATTACAGCTGAGATACAACAAACCTTTGAACTCTTCCTTATTTTGACCCTCCTTTAAAACCTTTACAGAAAATGTACCTCGGAAGATCGACATTGTGAATTTTAGCTTCACCGATCTCAAATAATTGATAAAGACACTCATCAGACCGATCGAGTTTGGCGGGATCTGAGCAAGAACGAGACCGTAATAATTCATCACTTCTAACATTTCCCAAGGAATAGGAATTTGAAGACCATAAGCGAAGTGGTCAATCGGGATGACGTATTTATCCTCATCTCCAGAATTCAAGTCTTCATCTTCGAATGGAATTCTGATCGCGATCTCGTCATCGATCTCATATCTTTCAATGAATGAAGAGTATTCCGTCTCCGAGATTTGACCATATTTGTGATCGGAGTTCAAAAAGACCTCAGCAGCTTTGGAGCGCGTGGACACCATTTTATGAGATCGTAGGGGTCAGTAAATTAAAAAAAAAAACTCGAGAAGAATAAAATAATGATCCGGAGGAGCAGCTATTTATAGAGGGAAGAAGATGATTAAGCAATGATTGTACTTCTTGAGATCGTCCTGCAGATAGATCAGACCGCTAAAAGCTATATAGGCTCAAAAAATAACAAACGCGCATAAAAATTCTCCTCAGATAGATCGCATAATTAATAGTTTTGTAGGAGTCACCAAACAGCTCGCATACAGATCGCAATAGACAATCCACAATACACACTATTTAATAAAATTGAATTCATAAAAGCCAGACCGTAAAATGAGTATCATAACGTTAAAGATAATACCACAGCAAAATTAGATATATCTTACAAACCAGAAATCAACTAAGCAGTGTTTTTTAAAGAGATCGCTAAATGAAAGAAAAAAGGGGGCTGCGGTCCCATCGCCTCTGATCCTTTCTCCTTCCAACGAATGCCGCCACATCCTGCATCTCGTTGACCGCAGTCCATGCAGAAGCTAGGCTGTGATTGGCAACCATGGCAGCCCTATGGATTTTAGACATTTCGCGGTCTACTTGCTCCATAGGGATTACCACGATTTCCGCCGATCTCTTTTCCGTGAGACCGCTGGAAGTGCCCGCCTTCATCGACATTTGAGGTCCCCCCCGGAGATTGGCGATCTCAGCAGCAAGTGCTGCGGCCTTCCCTCTATAATAATCAGCATCCTTTTCAGCTTTCCGAAGTTTTTCTTCGAACTCGCCTCGGGCCTGCTTTTCTTTGGTTTCAAAGCTTGAAAGAATTTGCTTCTCCTTAGCTTCAAAATTCGCGGTCTGGATTCGGAGGCGGTCTTCTAGCATCCTCTCGCAATCTCGCATGACCCTCATGTCGTCAAGCATCGGCTTAAGGAGATCGGCGAACTCTGGAGGAATTGAAACTTTTCTTGGTATCTCACCTTCTTCAGAAGCTGAGCTCACGATTTCATCTACAATCAGGAGAGAGAATGGTCAAGAGTAATCAGCATTTATTATCAAGAAGAAAGTAAGGATTTCATGTGAAATACTTGACAGTGTAGAAAGACCGCATTCAAATAAGTTCTTTTCAGCATCTTTTGAGACCGCAGCATTGGCGGTCAACAAAAGACGGTCAGATCCCCTTAGGCATTCTAAATTGATTTTTTCTAATTGTCTTTTTCGTGACCGCTCGCCTTCTTTTCTTCTTCTTTTTAATTCAGCATTACTAACAAGAATGTCATCAGTTTTGATAATGACAATCTCAGGTCGCTTTCCAGGAGACGCAGGGCGGAAAGCAAGTTTGGGAAGTGAACCAATCGGTCTCGCGACCATCTTCGCCTTACCAGCCTTAATAAAGTCTAACGCAGCTGCGCGATCTGCCGCCTCCGCATCCAGCTCTTTTCCCGCTTCTAACAAAGCATCGCCGTGATCGATAGACGCAGCGATCTCATTTTTCTCCTTTCCTTTTTTGACCGAGACCACCTCTCCAGCGATCTTCTTTTTCTTTTCTTTCTTCCTCTTCTTTTTCTCCTTATCCTTCTTCTCAGCAGCTAGAACTTCCTCTTTTCCTTTCCTTTCTTTCTCCGCGGCCATAGAAATCTTTTCTTTTTCTTTTCTCTCCCTCTCTGCTTTGGCGATCTCCTCCTGCTTTCTTTTCTCTTCTTCTCTCTTCTGTAAATTCTCAGTGATCGCCGCAAGCCTGGCAATCTCATCCTCTTTTACTTTTCTTTCCTCCTCCTTTCTCTTCTCTTCTTCCTCTTCCTTCTTCTTTCTTTCTTCTTCCTTTCTCCTCTCTTCTTCCTCTTCTCTCTTCTTTCTCTCTTCCTCTTTTCTTTTTTCTTCAGCAGCTTCTTCCTCGGCGGTCACTCTAAGTCGTTCAACCTCAAAAGGATCAATTGACTGAAATAATCAAGGAAAAAATTAATAGAAGTCGATTTTGAAGTAGGAATAAAATTTGAAGTATGATTGCTTACGCTTGAAAGATTCTCAACAGGGTTATCTTCAGAAAGATAAGTCTGAAGATCGATGTCGCCGGAGGTCATAGTTTGTCCAGTTTTCACCCTCTTAGCGGTCCGATCAGGAGAACTAGCTTCTTTTCTTTTTAAGTCTCTAGCGGTTTTTTCTTTATCAGCGATCTGGCTTCTAAGATTCTCAGCTGAAGCCTTCACCTGCAGCATAGCAGCCCTGATCGACTCCACAGAAGCGGTCTCTCCAGAACAATCGGCAGGTTGATTGACCACTTCTGAAGTCATCTTAGCAGCAGCGTCTGCGATCGTTAAATCAACAAGGGCCTTGGAAGCAGGATCATCTTTTTTCTTTAAACTCTTGATCGATTTTTCCTTGCTAGAATTGACGGTCTTCTTCGAAATAATTTTCTTTGTTTTCGACGCAGATCCTGGCGATTTTCGAGATTGCGCTGATATTTTCATCAAGTCCAAAGCATCCATCTCAAAGGAAAAATTCTTTCACGATCTCAGTAAACAGCGACCGCTCAAGGATCGGGATCTCACCATGGTGTGGAATCTGAAAGTCTGGGGTGGTATTTATAGCTCAAGCCGCATTTATGACAGTCACGGTCTCGGCGGTCAAAGTTTACATTTTCGAAGTTTCAGCGTAACTTAAAAATGTGCGGGGATTATGTTTGCCCGGAAAGCCCGCGATCTAGTCTTTACATTTCCAAAAGGCGGTCTCAGCGGTCTTCGGAATCAGTGATCGCCCAGATCGCCAACTTTCAGTCTGACCCGGTTTTCTATGTTCCAAGCAGCCGAAGCCGCTCGAGATCGCCAAGTCCGAGCGGTCTGGGCTCTTTTCTGTTTTTTACTCACTACAACAAACTGCCCCTGTTGTAAGGACTGGAATGTAACTGAAACACAGTTTGTTACCAATAGTTATATTTAGTAACAAAGTTTTTTTGTTGTTACAAAAACTAACTTTGTTGTAACGAATATTTTAAATTTTGTTACAATAATAATTAATTCGTTACTATAACTATAAGTATTTGTAACAACACCAATGTTACGTTACAAATAGAAAACTTTTCTCACAATAAGTATCAATTGTAACGACATCATGAAAGTTTTTTGTGACAAAGACATTGTCCTTACTAAAAGTAATATTTTATTATTAAAGTTTTGTTACAAAAAATATATCATATTTTATTTTCAATTTTTGTACAATTTTATTATCAAAGTTTTGAATTATTATTTTTTTTTGAAAAAAAAAAAATTGTATGCGCGCGACAGTACCCCGCCTCGATAGTGCTCTAACGCGACGACAGTACTCCTACAGCTCGCAAACATTCGTGCGCGGCTGTCGCAGATATGTGGTACCATTGCGATATGTATTTTTGCGCGTATGGGGTTTTTTATAAATCTTTAACTTTTTATAAAAGTTTTTCTGCCTCTCTCCCATGCAGCTCTATCTCTCTCTCACATGAATGAATGAAATATATACGGATGAAAATTTCCCTCCATAAAATTTTGAACAAAACAAAACTAAAAATTAAAAATATATTAAATGTAAAAATGAATGCAAATTAATATAACATTAATTTTTTAATATAATTTTGGAATTAAAATAAAATCACGAACGAACCCGCGTGCACGCAAATGCACTCTCGCGCGCACGCAAATGTACTCTTGCGCGCACGCAAATGCACTCTCGCGCGCACGCGAATACATGTGCGCCCAGCTGCGTTGCATGTGTCCGTGTTGTGTGTGCATGTGTCTGTGCTTGAGCCTCGCGCTTGTTGCATGTGTCGCGCGGGGCTCACATTAATGAATTATATGGAGGGAAATTTCCCCCATAAAATTGCATGTGCACAAAACAAATCAAAAAATTTAAAACATATATATTAATATAATTTTTGAATAAAAAAAAGGATCGCACGTTTTTTCAGTCGCGCGCATTGCATTAGCTAGCTCTATCTTTTTTGCTCGGAAGAATAAATAAATTTGTCAGCGCACACGTTTTTTGCTCGGGAGTTATTTTTTTAATGAAAATATATGTCATATATATATAGGCAATTGTTAACCGCACCCCAGTTTTGGCTATCCGCAACCCTTTTATATGAATTATTACGTGTTTTTTTAGAAATACGCCTTGTACATGCATTTTTAGGAAAAGTGTTCAACACAAAAGTTGTAGATATCAGCGAGATCTACAACTTTTGTGTTGAACACTTTTGCTAAAAATGCACGCACAAGACGTATTGCCGCCCGAATTGAAACATGGGTGTAACTATATATATATATATATATATATATATATATATATAAATAATGATTTTTTGGAAATACGCATTGTGCATGCATTTTTAGGAAAAATGTGCAACACAAAAGTTGTAGATCTCGACGATATCTACAACTTTCCTGTTGAAGTACACTTTTCCTAAAAATGCTTGTACAAGGCGTATATAAAAAAAACGCGTAATAATTCATATAAATCATGAGTTGCGGATAGCCAAAACTGGGGTGCGGTTAACAATTGTCTTTTTGATTGATGGATGACACGCGCTTTAATTTAATGAAAATAAATGTGTAATGGAATTCATAAATACATGTCAAATCAATTCATAAATAGAACGTGTTGTTCAATAAAATTTACTTTTTTACATAAGATTTATGTTTTTTTAAAAATAAGAATTACACCCGCTCAATTTTGTCCGCTCTCAGGAGCTCGATCAACTGACAATGCACATGAGGCCCATGTTCCCCGCTCGACAATACCCCCGCCTCGACATTGCCCGACTGTGTACATGAGCTTTAAATACACAAACACGCACAAACACACAGACATAGACACAGATTGGGTGTAACACACATAGATACGCAAACACAGACACACACAAGCATAGACAAACATGCATAGACAGACAAACACTCACACACAACCCAAATACACAGACACAGACAAGCACGTGTACATACAGACATAGATACATAGAAACAAACACATGGACACAGACACGGACTTGTATAGATACATGGACACATACACAGACACATGGACCGACACACATACGTACGTACACAGACACATACACATACATACACAAACACATGGACACAAACACAGACACATGGACCGACACATATACGTACATAGACATTCAAATACACAGACACACACAGACAGTCACAGACACATGCACACACACACGCACACACACGCACACAAAGACACACACACACACACACACACACATACAAACAAAGACACACACAGACACAGACACATGCAGATATACGTAAACACACAGACACACATACATACAGATACAGACACACACATGCACAAGCAAATATAGATTACGCACAGACACAGACACAGACCCCATGCAACATGCACACACACACACACACATATGCACAATCTCGATTTTGAGTCGAGATCGAGTTCAATGAGCTCAATCTCGAACTCGAGTTCAATGAGCTCAATCTCGATTTTGAGTCGAGCTCGAGTTCGTTGAGCTGGAGCTCGATTACTACTCGAGCTTCAGCTCAGATATTTTTGATCATGATGGCGCACGAGCCATCTCTCGAGATCGAGCAAAAAATAGTCACATATAGAATGTTGAGTCAACATATCAAATTATGTAATAAACTTGCATAAATGACCCCATTTAAAATTACGCAAATATTTGGGTACATATGCGCACCTCCCGGAGGTGCGCGAGCAGATTCGACCGTAGGATTGCGAGATCCCACGGTGGATAAAGCAGTATAAAAGAAGTATTTCAGATGTTTTTGTGTTGAACACTTCCTAAAAATGCATGTGCAAGACGTATTTTCAAAAGGCGCGTAATAACCCATAGAAATTGGTTTGCGGATAGCCATTTAAGATTTGCTTTTAACAATTCCCTAAAACTAAGAGCTGAATTATTTGGAGGGAAATTTCCCTCCATAAACATATATTCTCTAATATTCTCGAAACCCTCGACCCTGAAGCATATTCTCGAAACCCTCGACCCCCATCCCGTCCTTGATCGCGGCTCGCTTCTTCCTCCGGCGAATCGGCACGACTCCTCACGATACCCTCACCAGCGTCTCTTCTCATACTCCTCACGACTCCTCACGATCCAGCAGTGTAGTGTTCTTGATCCAGCGTTCTTCATCATCTCCTTGAGGTATACCTAAACTCGTAGAGTGAAAATGTCTGTGTAAGTGTGTGTGAGCGTTCTTCAGTCACTGAACGCATGGATTAGGAGTGCCGATATATGGATTAGGGGTGCGAATATGCGTTTTTCTTTCTCCGTAGAACTCATCGGAAAACTCCGTCGCCATTTCATATAGAGAAATCTGTACAGATTTCATATAGAGAAATCTTCTTCTTCCTCTTCCTCTTCCTCTTCTTATTCTTCTTCCTAATTTCATATAGAAAAATCTGTACATATTTCATATAGAGAAATCTTCTTCTTCTTCCTAATTTCAGAAATAATTTCATATACAGATTTCATATAGAGAAATTTGTACATATTTCATATAGAGAAATCTTCTTCTTCTTCCTAATTTCAAAACTTTTTCATATACAGATTTCATACACTGAAATCTGTACAGATTTCATACACAAATCTGTACAGATTTCATACACAGAAATCTGTACAGATTTCATACACAGAAGTCTGTACAAGTTTCATACACAGATATCTGTACAGGTTTCATACACAGAAACTGTACAGATTTCATACACAGAAATCTGTAAGATTTCATACACAGAAATCTTAAGATTTCATACACAGAAATCTTAAGATTTCATACACAGAAATCTTAAGATTTCATACACAGAAATCCTGTTTCAGATGTGTTGTTGATTTCCTGTATGTATTGACTCGTCTAACAGCACAAACAGAGCTTATAGATAAACAGGAAGCTTTGATTCAAACACACAATGCAGAGATTGCGGGATTAAAGGAGGGGCAAAATGAGCTGAAAGAGCAGCTGGCATTAGTTCTGCAAAAATTTGGGGCAATTCCTTGACTTTGATGCACACACCATTTACTTTTTGGTGCACTTTTTTGTTGTCAAATGGTTTATGACTGTTAGTTTTTTAGTTTACTGCTTTGTGACTATTTTATTACTTTTGCTTGGTTTATGACTGTTAGTATTTTGGTTCCAAGCTTGGGAATCTGCTTGGTTTGTTGGCTTGGATGATTCTGTTTTGCCGATTATATACTAATTAGTAGGTTTTGTTAGTGGGGTGTTAGACTATTTGGCCAATGATGGTTATGGTTATACACTTATACTTAGTGATTGTTGCCGCCTTTAGGCCCAATGATGGTTCTGTTATGCACAGCAGGTTTTAACTTTGGACAGCTTTCAGCATCTTGGACTTCTTATTCAGTTTACTGATAATGTCCATGAAGGAGTACCACTTAGTCAAGCTGTTCCCTTTTTTGAATGGAACTTGAGGAAGGCCATATACAAGAGATTTACTTTTCATAGCTTGTATTGCATCCCAATTCAATGGAACCATTTACTTTTTTGAATGGAACTTGAGGAGTACCTTCAATATTCTGTGTTTGTCCATCTCCAAGATATACCTTTGCTTTATAAGTTTCATCTAGTGAAATGAAATGATCCTTTTTGTTTGACTGCTGTTGTTTGGTTTAATAGTTTCTCTTCTTGCTGCAGCTTTTAATAGTGAAATCACCATATTTTGTGCCCCCATTTCTCTTATTGATATCTGTTAGCCAGTTCATTAAATTATTGCTTAGTATTGCCATTTTCGCTCGTTGACATACTGAACCCACATGATTCGTCGTCACTGTAGCTAGTATCGTTGTCTGGCAAATCAACAAAGCGAGATGTGGAAGATAGATGTAGGAACTCTTCCTCTAGGTAAAGGCGACGGTGTAGAATGTCTTCCTGGTAATGTGGTGGTGAACCAGGAAATGTGGAGGAAGAGTGGGACTTGAGGAAGGCCATATACAAGAGATTTACTTTTCATAGCTTGTATTGCATCCCAATTTATATGTCCAAGCCTATGATGCCATAAAGAAGCAATAGAACTGTAACCTTGTTTTGAACAAGTGAGGGCAGTCATGTTGACATTTGTAATGTCTAAGGTAAAGACCCTATTTGGAGACATTAAAGCTGAGGCTATTATGGTGTTTGAATCTCTTACTTTTATTTCACAGCTACTATCTCCAAATGTTACAACATATCCCTTTTGTACAAGTTGTCCTACACTTAGTAGGTTTTGGGCTAAGGTTGGAACAAAATGTACTTCAGGAATAGTTTTTATTTGTCCTGCTGTAGACAGAACCTGTATCGTTCCTTTACCTTCAATATTCTGTGTTTGTCCATCTCCAAGATATACCTTTGCTTTATAAGTTTCATCTAGTGAGATGAAATGATCCTTTTTGTTTGGCTGCTGTTGTTTGGTTTAATAGTTTCTCTTCTTGCTGCAGCTTTTAATAGTGAAATCACCATATTTTGTGCCCCCATTTCTCTTATTGATATCTGTTATCCAGTTTATTAAATTATTGCTCACTATGCCTGCTAAGGACTATGGAAATTCACTTTCCTATGTAATGTCAGAATGGACTAAATTGCAAGGTAAGCCCTGGTATTAATTGGTTTGGTTGATTGTTTTATACAAAAAAAAATATCTGTTAAGTGATGAATAAGGCATTATGGTTGATTTTTGGTTTGGTAAGACCTTGTATTATTGGTTTGGTAAGGCATTATGGTTGATTTTTTTATACAAAAAAATATCTGCAAGGTAAGCCCTTGTATTGAATTGTAGGAATGAGAGAATGACAATAAGGTTGTTGATTAGATACTTGGCTAACAAGCTTGGCATTATGTTATTGGCATCTCCTGAAACTGCTTCAGATGGAGACTATGCTGCAATTTTTGGTGTAATTGGTCATGAGGTTTGCATTTTATTGATCTGCTCATGTTTAGTAAGGCATTATGGTCAATGAGTGATTCTGGTGCCTATTGTTAACTGGATTTTCACGCTTTAAAAGATTCTGATGCTTATTTTTGACTGAATTTTCAGGCTTTACAAGATTAACAACTTCATTATGGTCAATGACAATGCTTTATTTATATGTAAGGGTTCTGGTTAATATACTGGGGAGGCATCTTTATATTGATATTGACCGTGGCTTGGAATGCTCTCAAATACAAGTATGTATTTTCAATATTTATGGCACTGCGGACTTTTAATAAATTATCCCATTGTTGCATTCTGCTATATGCACACTCATTCTGCTATATGCACACTCATTCTGCTATATGCACACTCATTCAATAGTTAGGCATTATGGTTTAGTTCGGGAATGGTTGTTGTGAACCCATTGTGAAAGTGTCAGTTAATGATATCTTAAATCTTGCAAAGTCAACTGGCTTTAGAGCAGTACAGTTAATGTAAATGGAAGGTCAAAGTTACTCTATTCTTTGGTTTGCCAAACTTCATAAGTTAGTACTGCCATTTTTGCTCATTGACATGATGAACCCACATGATTCGTCATCACTGTAGCTAGTATCGTTGTCTGGCAAATCAACAAAGCGAGATGTGGAAGATAGATGTAGGAACTCTTCCTCTAGGTAAAGGCGACGGTGTAGAATGTCTTCCTGGTAATGTGGTGGTGAACCAGGAAATGTGGAGGAAGAGTGGGACTTGAGGAAGGACATATACAAGAGATTTACTTTTCATAGCTTGTATTGCATCCCAATTTATATGTCCAAGCCTATGATGCCATAAAGAAGCAAGAGAACTGTAACCTTGTTTTGAACAAGTGAGGGCAGTCATGTTGACATTTGTAATGTCTAAGGTAAAGACCCTATTTGGAGACATTAAAGCTGAGGCTATTATGGTGTTTGAATCTCTTACTTTTATTTCACAGCTACTATCTCCAAATGTTACAACATATCCCTTTTGTACAAGTTGTCCTACACTTAGTAGGTTTTGGGCTAAGGTTGGAACAAAATGTACTTCAGGAATAGTTTTTATTTGTCCTGCTGTAGACAGAACCTGTATCGTTCCTTTACCTTCAATATTATGTGTTTGTCCATCTCCAAGATATACCTTTGCTTTATAAGTTTCATCTAGTGAGATGAAATGATCCTTTTTGTTTGGCTGCTGTTGTTTGGTTTAATAGTTTCTCTTCTTGCTGCAGCTTTTAATAGTGAAATCACCATATTTTGTGCCCCCATTTCTCTTATTGATATCTGTTAGCCAGTTCATTAAATTATTGCTCACTATGCCTGCTAAGGACTATGGAAATTCACTTTCCTATGTAATGTCAGAATGGACTAAATTGCAAGGTAAGCCCTGGTATTAATTGGTTTGGTTGATTGTTTTATACAAAAAAAATATATGTTAAGTGATGAATAAGGCATTATGGTTGATTTTTGGTTTGGTAAGCCCTTATATTATTGGTTTGGTAAGGCATTATGGTTGATTTTTTTTTTATACAAAAAAATATCTGCAAGGTAAGCCCTTGTATTGAATTGTAGGAATGAGAGAATGACAATAAGGTTGTTGATTAGATACTTGGCTAACAAGCTTGGCATTATGTTATTGGCATCTCCTGAAACTGCTTCAGATGGAGTCTATGCTGCAATTTTTGGTGTAATTGGTCAAGAGGTTTGCATTTTATTGATCCGCTCATGTTTGGTAAGGCATTATGGTCAATGAGTGATTCTGGTGCCTATTGTTAACTGGATTTTCACGCTTTAAAAGATTCTGATGCTTATTTTTGACTGAATTTTCAGGCTTTACAAGATTAACAACATCATTATGGTCAATGACAATGCTTTATTTATATGTAAGGGTTCTGGTTAATATACTGGGGAGGCATCTTTATGTTGATATTGCCCGTGGCTCGGAAAGCTCTCAAATACAAGTATGTATTTTCAATATTTATGGCACTGGGGACTTTTAATAACTTATCCCATTGTTGCATTATGCTATATGCACACTCATTCTATTATATGCACACTCATTCTGCTATATGCACACTCATTCTGTTATATGCACACTCATTCAATAGTTAGGCATTATGGTTTAGTTCAGGAATAGTTGTTGTGAACCCGTTGTGAAAGTGTCAGTTAATGATATATTAAATCTTGCAAAGTCAACTGGCTTTAGGGCAGTATAGTTAATGTAAATGGAAGGTCAAAGTTACTCTATTCTTTGGTTTGCCAAACTTCATAAGTTAGTACTGCCTGGTAATGTGGTGGTGAACCAGGAAATGTGGAGGAAGAGTGGGAACCAATGATCTCATCAATTGCAGTCAATTGCGCTGAGTTGATGGATAACTCAGAATACTCTCTTCCACCAGCTGCTGAAGAACTGATACCAGAATTTCCATTTAAAATTAAGGGAGAGAGATTCTCTAGATTCATGCTATCATCCTTCATCTGATCTTGCTCAGAGATGACTTTATGAGATTTTAAACCTATTGTAATAATAGGTTCTATTTTCCAGGGTTTTATACTCATTTACTGTGAGCAGTGAAGTTCCTGTCGGCCTTATGATTCATGAATCATCATTTTCTGTTCATTCCTGTCGGGTGACGCCCTTTATGTTAAACCTAGACTATGCGAATCATTTTTAACAAGCTTCATCCAAATTACCTTATGTCAACTCCTATCTAATCATTTGATTTAAGCAAATGGGTATGCATCTGCACATGATAAATAATTAAAAATAAATTTGTCTTGCTCTAGAGTAACATACTGTGACTGTTCCAGCTAAATTTTAAAGAAGGCCTGACTGTCTTCAGGGATCAGGTTATAAGCTCTTCAGATTATTATCCTTTCATTTGTAATGTTTTTTCACAATATTGAATGTTTGAATGAACTGCATTGTGTTACAGGAGTTTTCATCTGACTTGGGTAGCCGCACCGTTAAACGAATATATAGCTGATGTCTCAAGACTCAGGAATTACCAATTTCCTCAGGTCTGAATTTCAGTTCGTTAGCATTTCAATTGGGTAGATTTGAATGACAAAACTTAGCTTTTTATATCATAGTTAAGTTTAATTTAGCTCTCTTTTATTTGTAGGGTGCTCGAGCATTGACCGGCAAGTGACGAAAGATTCATTAGTCAGAAAGTGATGGATGATTCATTTTTCGAAAAATGACGGAAGATTTATTAGAAATATGTTGATCTTGTAATGTAATATTGTATTATTTTAGAAGAGATGATAATAACTTGTACTCTATGTAATACTTTTTGGTGTGAATATAAATACATGTTGATCTTGTTACAAAATATTAAATTTATGTGTGTTTTCAAGATTATTATTTGTAATCTAATCTCAGGTACACAAAAAATAGAAATGGAATATTTTTGATATATAAATGAATTGGCTGTAGTAAGAAGAATTGAAAACAAATGTAATGATTTTTTCGTTACTATTGTTTAATCTATTGTAACGAAATAATGTTTATTATACTTTATTGTAACGAAGTTATTTTATTTTTAGTGAGGAAAAAAAAACATTTGTAATAAAATAGTTTTAATCTTAACTATTTTTTTGTGAGGAAAAAATAACATTTGTAACGAAATAATATTTATTGTGACCAATTTATTGTGAGGAAGAATCTCTTTTTGGTGAGAAAGTATCATTTGTTACAATTACTTTATTTGTAACGACATGCATACATTCGTTACAATAACCTTTAGCGTCGAGCTTTAGAGGAGGACCGTTACTTAAAGTTTTTTTCGTTACCAAAGAGCTTTTGTAACGAATTTTGGCACTTATTGTAACGAATTAGGTCCTTACTATAAGTGCAGTTTGTTGTAGTGACTATTTGTACCCCATTTCACTGCCCCGGCTCTCCTGTACCCCGGGCAGCCCGTAGTTTTTCATTTCTGCCCATTTGGGCAGCCCCCTCGCCTATAAATAGAGGGGTAGGGGTACCTGAGAAGGGACTTTTTTTTTAGCTCCGAGGCTCCAGCTTACAACCTGTGTAAGCGGTCTCATTTTTTCGTGATCGCATTTTGGTGATCGTTTTCCTTTCGTTCCAGCATCTTCTGTCTTAGTAACCTGCACTTCGCAGTTTTCTCCCATCCCTTTTTAGTGTGAATTTTGGAGGTACCATTTTTGGCACCAACATATATATACTTATATATGTATATATACTAATATATATATACTTATATATATATAAATATAGATACTATATAAGTATATATATCTATACTTCTATACTATTCTATAAAGGAAAACTACCCTTTGGTGCAACATTCATAATACCCAAAATACCCTCATTTCTTTTCATTAAAGACTAACATTCTTAAATAAAAATTCAAATAATTTCAAAAAAAAAGACCTTTTCTGTAATTACTCATTCCCCCCGCCAAAAAGCACATCCCGTCACCCTGCCCGCTAAAATCACATCAGTCTGCATCGACTTTATTTCACGTCTTTCCATCCGCCCGATAAAATCATGCTGCCTCTTGCTCCTGCAGCTACCTCACCGCTCCCGCTATTCCTCCAGCGATTTGGGAGTAGTCTTCCTCCAGCGAAGTCCTCTTCCTCCTGTAATCTCGCAGCTACACAATCCAGCGATTTGGGAGCCATCTTCCTCCCGCATAATCATCCTCCACCTCCAGCGACTCGCCACATTCAGCGTGTTCAAGCCGTCGGAGATTCCATATGCGGCACTTCGCTTCTTCAATCGTTCGCCGCTCCCGGTATGAACTCCTCTTCACAAAATATTTGAAGCCTTTGCACACCTAATATTTTATTTCCCCCATTTCTCTAGGGTTTACATCTCTGCTTTCCCTTGATCCTGCACTACCATCGTGGACCTGAAATCTCTACGGCAACCCGACGCTGCTCTAATAACCCAAAGTATGCTTGCTTGCCCTATTTCTAACTCTTATTTCCTCTTCCAACCCTTTTCCCATATCTATGGGATCACCATTGTTGGTAGGGGAGTTCAGTCGCAGTTCTCAAGGCTTTGGCAGAGGAGTTCATGGGAGTTTCTTTGTTTATTCTCATGGCTTTGGCAGAGGAGTTTCTTTGTTTATTTTCCTTTGTTTTTCCCATCTCTACGGGATCACCTATTTTTTCCTTTGTTTTTGTTTCAGAAAAAAAAAACAGACAAGCCATCCCGCTCCAGTGCAAGGTAAGTAGATCTCCCATGTGCGAACTGGAATTTGTTATTTCTTACTCTATTATATTAACTAGCTTTTGCTTCTCTCTGCAGCAATGGTGGACAGTAGCAATGGACGGTATGCTTCTCTTTGCGTCAATGGAATTTGCTTCTCTTTGCTGGGTTTTTTTCCAATTATTATTTCTTAATTCAATTTCCATTTGCTGGGTTTTTTCCAAATGCTATTTCTTAATCCAATTTTTAATTAGATTGTCTAATTTTGTATGGTTAATCTACAAACTCACAATATCAAGTGCAAGTTAGATTTCCGAAAAGAGTTGAAAGGGCCAAATAAGAGTGGAATGGTAAATTGATGCTTATTTATGTTTCATATTGTAAGATTGGATGTTATCTAAAATATAGACTTTATTTATGCATTAACTTGGTTTATAATTGGAATTACACGATTTTCCATGTTCCAGGTCCAATGGTTTATTGGAATTCTCTTTGGAATCTGTATTGATTCTCCTATTATTTCTTTAATTTTGATTCACCGAATGGATGCATGAACATCTCTTCGGTTTTGCTTATGTGCACATTCTTCTAACCATCATTCACCATTTAGGGGTTGTGTACTTTTCCATCTTATTCTAAAGGAATTCTCCCTTGAATCTATGTTGAGTACTCTTCTACTATATCTTAAATTTTGATTCCCCTACTGGATGCATGAACATCTCTTGAGTTTTGTTTATGTGCATATACTTTATTTGGTGAATTTTGGAACTGAGGCTAATGCGTTGGCAATGTTGATGACTTTTACTATCAGCATTATCATCATAGAAAATTATTAAAATTGAAGACATCCACAATAACATTTAGGGCTTGCTCGGCTCCAGTCAGTTTAGGTTTTCCTGGTAAATTTTTGAGTTCTTTTGTTCCTATTTTGATTTCATACAATTCTATTTCCACTGCCATCAATTTTAATCCACGAAAAAACAGAAGTAGGACTAAACTCGAAACAAATGGCTCTACACAAATTTCTTTAAGCATGTATTAATTCTTGCATATTTGAGCTTTCAAATTTTAAAAATGCTTTTTATACAAATTGATGAAGTTTTTTGGGCAGGTGACTATGACGAATTGAAAGCAAACTTCACCAAAGTTTTTTTGGCTAGGTGCTCTATCACTGCAATATTTCATTATTTTTTATCTGTACTGGAGGTTCGTTCTTCTTTCTCTTTCCAACACCTGTACTGGACTAAACTCGAAACAAATGGCTCTACACAAATTTCTTTAAGCATGTATTAATTCTTGCATATTTGAGCTTTCAAATTTTAAAAATGCTTTTTATACAAATTGATGAAGTTTTTTGGGCAGGTGACTATGACGAATTGAAAGCAAACTTCACCAAAGTTTTTTTGGCTAGGTGCTCTATCACTGCAATATTTCATTATTTTTTATCTGTACTGGAGGTTCGTTCTTCTTTCTCTTTCCAACACCTTAACTATTTGTTTCCTTTAGGGCATCAAGTTCCTGCAGATTTTGGTCTTCAAAAGCTACTAACTGGCTTCTGCCCTGTTTCCACCGGTTGGGAAATCCTCCAGTGATAGGTATGATATGTGACATGCGATTTCCTCCTATGTAGCTTTTCTGCATCTATATTTATATCTATGTTGGTTCATATCCACAATGTGAATGTCTTCTCTGATATCAATGTAATAATAGTTTATTTTTTCAGTGATTTTTATGTATTTCTTATACATGAGTTCAAATCTATCTTCGCTTAATTATATATATTTTTCTTTAATTTTTATGTATTTCTCATACATGAGTTCAATTCTATTTACACTTTATTATATGTCAATCTTCCATCCAGTCAATTTTGTTGATCAGAGAGACGATTCAAGCTATGATACAAATCTCATGAAGAGATTAGTAAAATCTTTCATTTAAATGCATTTAGATCTTTACCTCTTCATCCTCCAAAATACTTTTCATAGCAGCCACAGAATAATTAGATATAGAACACTCTAGCCACAAATATTTCTCTTGATTTTTTATTATTACTTCCATGATTAATTCCAAGCCCATGCTCGATTTTAGGAACTGTTTTTTGTTAAAAGACTAATGCTGCTCTTTCTAGCTCATGAAGTTTATTATTCATGGAGTTTGAATGGTTTTTTAAATTTCTTCTGAATTTAAGCTTACTTTGAGTTTTCTTGCATTTGTCCGCAAACCTGCTAATCTTTTTAGTGTCTAATTGTGTACTTTTGATCTCTTCAACATCTGGCAGTAGAAGATATGTGTATGTGTGATTTGGGAAAAAGCTGTTTTTACGTATGCATTTTAAAATTGTTCATGTGTACAGAACCATTTGGTGCTTGAGTGTGGGTGGTGTTAGAGTGTGCTGAACTGTCTTGGCTTGCTAAAGTGTTTCTTCCAGGTATGAATATTGCTGAATTTTGATTTCTTTCATTAATTCAATGTTGTCATCAATAAATCAATGATGTATATATATATTGTTTAATAACAATTGTTTAATAATAATTGTTTAACTTATCAAGTGTTTTATTGTTGTACCATGTTTCTCATTTCAAGTGTTCTTTATAATAATTATTATATAGCTTTGGATGAATATCATGTGTACAGAAGCTTTGGATGAATATCATGTGTACAAAAATTGTTGGTGGTTTAATAAAATTATATAGCTTTGGATGAAATCGGATTAGATATGAAAGTTTTTTTTAATGGGCTGGTCATGTCTTTTTTGAAACTTAGGCTTGCTCTATTTTATATAGAATTGTTTTGGCAAAATGGTCGGGCATGATAAATTGCGATTATTTTTTGATAAATTTATTCTTTACAAATATTGTTTTCTGTATTTGTTTCTATGGCAATTTCAATTATCAATTTTTGCAATGCACTACCCCATTTGCAATAGTGATTTCACAAAGTCAACGATGGCCCACCAGCCAAATGAGCATGATAAAATTGGTCACAAACGCAATAGGGCTTCCACATCAGGATCAACGCTTCCTCGACACACACTACACCCAACAATAGACACAATTTCTTCAATTGCTGAAGGTTTTACTCGATTCTCCTCTTCAATCACGTCTCCTTTACATATTCAATATACGTGGACATTTCTTCCCATGCACAGGCCCATCACTTCACGTTGATGCACCGTCTCGGTCAACCGCATACAGAAATTCACTGACGAATGTTCAACGAACTACACGGAATGCAACGAGACGACAACAACGACGTGATCAGCAATCTAATATCCAAAATCACATTGACCATCCCTCAACGGCTGCGGAGATCCTACCACAAGGCAATTTCATAACATCTTCATTTCATACTTCTCCATAACCCACTTAAATAAATGTATTTTAGGTAGTTAATATTCTAACACAATTGCTTGGTCCATCAATTAGGGGACCTCCATGATGCATCAACCGAGGCAGAGCATCAATTACCGGTTGTGGTCCCAAATCTACGAGCACCTAACCGAAATTCAGCAAGAATTTCTACTCAAATTACAAACGTTCCTAGGATGGAACTTCCACCTCCGACATTTTGTCGTCATTGTCATGCAAAATTGTTCTATAAGGAATCAAAGAACTTATGCTGCAACAATGGTAAAATTATCATTCCTGGGATTCCTACTCCGCCCGAGCTATTTGATCTATTCACTCAACAAGGTTCTCAAGGGCGCCATTTCCGACAAAATGTACGTGCATATAATCACGTCTTCTCATTCACGTCGATGGGTGTAACATTGGATGAATCCATCCCGTCATTTGCTCAAGGAATCTACACCTTCAGAGCACATGGGGCACTATACCATAGAATCGGCTCTCTTATACCAACTCCGGGTAATAGACCAAGGTTTCTACAAATGTTCATATACGACACGGACTGTGAAAATGAACATCGCTTGGAAGAGGGGCATGGGCTGGACGTCGAGGTTCTGCATAAAATCAAAACAAAACTTGATATGTATAATCCGTTTGTCCAACGCTTTCGACAGATATCACAACATCCTCAGATAATGTCTTGCCGACTTCTTATTCGAGATAGGCCAGCTACAGATCGTCAATACATTCTTCCAACAGCATCACAAGTTGCAGCAGTCTTGGTTGGTGGTGAAGATTTCATGGAGTCCGATGATAGGGACATATTAATATGCGCCACAGATGGAAATTTACTTACTTTGAAAGAGTATACTGGATATTATGATCCAATGCAATACCCTTTATTACATCCACACGGAACCTACGGATGGGACAAATGCTTACAATCAAACGAAGGGATACGGATAAGCTGTTGCGATTACTACGCCTCTTTGTTGCAGGTTTGACTGTGACATCTTTAAATCAATAATATCTAAGTTATATTATATTATTATTTTTATAACTAAATTTTACATATACTGCATTAACGTAGATACGCAACAATAATCAGTCCATTCTTCTTCATGCGGGGAGACTACTACAACAATTTGTGGTCGATAATTTTATCAAAATTGAAACACAGAAGCTGCGTTGGATTAAACTTAATCAAAGCAAGATACGTGCGGAATTGTACCAAGGATTGCAGGATAGCTTCGTAGCAGGTGAAACTGATGCAGGTAACCTCTTTTTGCTTCAACTTGCAAGCTAAAGCATTCACGCAATAATTGTGAGTTGCACTCATGAAAAACTACGCATTGATGTTTTCTTCAGCTGCCGTTGGCCGTCGTCGTATAATTCTGCCTTCCTCATTTATTGGGAGTCCCCGTGACATGTACCAGCGCTACCAAGATGCAATGGCAATCGTACAACAATACGGGAAGCCAGATGTGTTTTTAACAATGACATGCAACTCTAACTGGAAAGAGATAAAGGACGAACTATATCCTGGTCAAGCGGCACATGAACGACCAGATTTGTTGTCTAGGGTTTTCCAATCAAAATGTGAAAGTCTCAAGGATGATATCTTCCATAAAGGGGTTCTGGGGAAAGTGGTGGGTCACGTTCATGTTATCGAATTTCAAAAGCGAGGCTTGCCACACGTCCATATGCTGATAATTTTTGGAGAGGAAGACAAGTTAAATAGCCCCGAAGAGTATGACTGTATTGTTAGGGCTGAGATACCACAAGCAGATATTGAGCCCGACTTACATGAGGCTGTGCGTAGGCATATGATACATGGCCCGTGTGGATGCCACAACCCTAACGCTCCGTGTATGAAAAATTTAAAGTGCAAAAAAGGTTATCCAAAGCCATATGCAGAATGCACATCACAGGGTATTGATTCATATCCAGTTTACAGGCGAAGGAGAAACAATGTTAGCGTTCAAAATAATCTCATTGACCAAAGTGTTGTCGACAACGGTTGGGTAGTCCCGTATAATCCTTATTTGCTTTTGAAGTACAATTGCCATATAAATGTTGAAATCTGCAGTAGTATCAAGAGCATCAAATATTTGTACAAATATATTCATAAAGGTTCAGACCGTGTTGCTTTTGAAGTCAGAGCAGCGCCAGATTACGATGAAGTCAACAAGTACGTCGACGGTAGATGGATTTGTGCTCCAGAAGCAATGTGGAAGATATTTAAGTTCGAGATGACTAGAATGTACCCTTCCGTTGCCAGATTACAAATACACTTACCAAACTTACACCAAGTTCAGTACAATAGCAACCAACAAATTGCAACCGTACTTGCAAATGAGAGAAATTCCAGGACGATGCTAACAGAGTTCTTTCGCATATATCATGATAATCAAGGGAATGAGAATTACTTATATAGGGACTTTCCAAAGCGCTACAGGTGGCTTATACCTCAGCGGAAGTGGGTACAAAGATGCACTAATACTAAGGCCATTGGAAGGATTTACTCAGTTTCTCCTTCTGAGGGTGAAAAATATTATCTACGTTTGCTTCTAAATCATGTAGCCGGGCCCACTTCTTTCCAATGCCTTCAAACTGTCAGTGGCGTTACATACTCAACGTTTAAGGAAGCGGCCGAAAAATTTGGTCTTTTAGAGGAAGATAACAACATTCGAGACTGTATGTCTGAAGCGAGGACCTTTAGAATGCCTGCGGGATTGAGACGGTTGTTTACAACTATTCTGCTATACTGCACACCCAGTTCAGTAAGAGAACTGTGGGATGAAAATTTTCAAAGTATGATTGAGGATTACACGTGCTCAAGCACTGCAAGTGAAACGTACATGATGAGTAAGTTATTAATGGAATTAGATGGAATTCTCCAACAACAAAATAAGAGTATAAAAGATTACGACCTTCCACGCATATCTGATGGCTACGCAAATTTACATGACTTTTCAAGCCTAATTGAACATGAACTGTCAATCCCGATTTCAGATGATGATTTAAAATCAATTGGTTGTCTTAACAGTGCTCAGCTATCCGCGTTCAACATTATCAGTGCATCAATAAGAGGAAGGGAAAGTGCTATTTACTTTGTCGATGGACCAGGGGGGACTGGAAAGACATTCCTCTATCGATCAATATTGGCATGCTTTCGGCAAAATTGTTATATTGTTTTAGCCACTGCTACTTCGGGGATTGCAGCTAACCTACTTCCGGGAGGACGAACGGCTCATTCTAAATTTAGAATTCCAATTGACTTCGATTCTGTGTCCTCCTGCGGTATTGCAAAACAATCTGATTTACGCGGACTAATAGAACAATCATGCGCAATAATTTGGGATGAAGCGCCGATGGCTCATAGGAAGGCATTTGAAGCGGTTGATCGTACATTCAAAGATGTACTTGGGGTAGGCCTGCCATTTGGTGGGAAGATATTGATCATGGGCGGTGATTTTCGACAAGTAACACCTGTTGTCGTAAACGGAACCAAAGCACAAATAATTAATTCAAGTATTGTTGATTCTTATTTATGGCCACATGTCAAAGTCCTTCGTTTGACTGAAAATATGAGAGCACACGAAGATGCAAGCTTCTCAGATTTTTTGTTGAGGGTTGGCAATGGAGAAGAGACAACATTTGAAGGTGACAAAATTCGAATCCCGGACTCCATGGTAGTCCCCTGGGAAGGTGAAAACTCCATCGATGCTTTGGTCACACAAATTTTTCCAAATTTAGGTGCTGGGAATCACGATGATCGTTACATGGATGGTCGAGCAATATTAACTCCACTTAATGAAGATGTAAATAAATTAAATGAAAAATGTCTTCAATCGTCTCCAGGTGAAAAAGTAACTTACTATTCCTTTGATTCGGTGACGGATGATGTGCGGAATTTGTACTTACCAGAGTTTTTGAATTCACTGAACCCGGGCAATCTACCACCGCACGAGCTCACTTTGAAGATTGGATGTCCAATCATGCTTCTTCGAAACATAGATCCTAAAATTGGGTTGTGCAATGGGACACGGTTGAAATGTCTCCGCTTCTCGAGGAATGTCATCGAAGCGGAAATATTAAATGGCCTTTTCAATAACTTGAGGGTATTTATACCACGTATACCATTACATTGTGCTGAGGATGCAAGAATGCCCTTCGAGCTAATTCGAAAGCAATTCCCTGTGCGTTTGAGCTACGCACTTACAATAAATAAATCGCAAGGTCAAACAATAAAAAATGTAGGGATATATCTTCCAAATCCCGTGTTTAGTCATGGACAACTATACGTCGCATTATCAAGGGGTGTTTCCAAGCAAAATACAAAGGTCTTGGTGAAAAATGGAGAAGTTGATGGCCATGAAGGGGTCTACACTAGAAATGTGGTGTACAAGGAAATATTTGCTAGAATATGACCAAACAACACGGAAGCGTAATGCTACTTCAACTTCAAACTCCCCGATTTCTCAAAACAAGCGTGAATTGTATGTTTTCAAATGCTAAATAAAACTCTCTACATGTTAAACTCACTTTACACAATCTTGATTGTTTTGCAAATGTCTACCATTTCCTCAGGGGACTGGCTTCTGGATTTCAATTTTTGGCATAAAATTGAATGAAGTTCGAGCAGCGCCAGATTACGATGAAGTCAACAAGTACGTCGACGGTAGATGGATTTGTGCTCCTGAAGCAATGTTGAAGATATTTAAGTTCGAGAAAACAAGCTTTGAACATAAAATTGAATGAAGTTCCTTAGGTGAGGTCGGGCGTTGATTTGCAAATATATTTACTAATACCGTGCTCCTACGATTAATTTGTCCATTGCTTTCATAGTTCAGGGATCTACTCTGACATACAAAATTTAATGCATTCACTTCAACCTGCTCCAATGACCCGCCAGCGCAATCATAGTTCTTTTTAATTTGCAATCTACAATTTGTCCCCCATTTTGAATGGTTTAATTAAGAACATAAGACAACTACTTACATTTAATGTACAACATATTTGTTTTTTGCATAATCGTTAAACTATTATTATGTTTTGATACAAGTTCTCAAACACATGCAGATGCCAGACAAAATTCAAGCTGACGGGGCATCGTCGTTGCCAGGTGTGGGTGACCCGATCCAAAGTAAGTGTCTTATAAAATGCAAATCTATCTGAGTGCATTTTAAATAGTTTAACATAGCATTGATTGTTAAACACTTTCATTCACATCGATTGTTTCATTTGTTCCTTAGGTTTGTCCGAGACAACACAAAATATTCGCAACACCGATGATGCAGACGATGATTGTGATTACTATGACGAACTTTTTAATATTACTACGGCCAGGTGGTCTGATGGCCCACGCATTAGAATCGAAGGATTCAGACTAATTATACCGGCCGTGCCAAGAGGTTTGACTGCCCAAGAAGAGTGGAATTTTGTGTTCACAATGATTAGGAGGTAAGACCAAATTATTAATACATAGTATGGCTTAATTTTTTTGTAAGCCCAGTGAAACATGTAATTTGTTGATTTATATCCTTAACATATTATATCAATACAGGGTCTCCCACGGCCATTAAATGGACTCTATTGGCGTTTGGATTGTTGCATCAGTGGAGGATGCCAAACTTTTGTCATAAATTATGCTGCTTGCTATGCTTGGCTGTCTTTTTGGCGTTTTCTGATTTCTATAACTGATGTAAACATTGGCATGTTTTGTTTTTGGGGGAACATTACTATTTATATGCTATTGCACGTCTATTTCTATGTTCCACTTATATATATAAATTTTTTAATACTCATTCATGAATTAATAGTCATGTGATTTTGTGATCTTCGTACTTTTAATCCAAGTGTTCTTCGTGGATTAAATTAGAAGGCCGACTCAATGGTAGATTAAACTGCAGGGCCTTCATGTCGCGGGCCGGGTACTATCAGCGGTCTGTAGGGGCGGAGCCCCCACAAATGAATGTCGCACCCACGACGAATGTCGCCCCCACAAAGAATGTCGCCGCCCACGACGAATGTCGCCGCCCACGACGAATGTCCCCGCCACGACGAATGTCGCCGCCCCGAGGAATGTCGCCGCACACGACGAACGCAGCCGCACACGACCAATGTCGCCGCCCACGACGAATGTCGCCTCCAGGACGAATGTCGCCACTACGACGAATGTTGCCGCCACGATGACTGTCGCCGCCCACGAAGAATGTCGCCCGCACGACGAATGTCGCCCCCACGACGAATGTCGCCCACACGACGAAGGTTGCCCCCACGACGAATGTCGCCGCCCACGATGAATGTCCCCGCCACGAGGAATGTTTCCCCCACGACGAATGTCGCCCCACGGCAATTGTCCCCGCCCACGACGAATGTCGCCGCCCACGACGAATGTCGCCGCCCACGACGAATGTCCCCGCCACGACGAATGTCGCCGCCCACAACAGATGCGGGCGCAGCCCGCTCGAATGCGGGCGCTGCCTGCTTAAATGCCAAGCGGGCGAAGCCCGCTTGGTTACGGGCGAAGCCCGCAGCGACGCATCGAGAACGGGCGTAGCCCGTTCGAAGATGCTAGTATGTATATAAGTATATAAGTACATAAGTATATATGTATACTTATATATATATAAGAATATATATATGTATATGTTTGCCCAGAAAGCCCGCGACCTCTTCTTGCAGGCCAAAGCTTTTTTTTGGTCTGAGCGGTCTCAACATATGGTGATCGCGCAGACCGCCAAGTCTCTTCTCAGCCGCATTTTTCCAAGTCCTAAGCGGTCAAGGCAGTGCGAGATCGACAGCCTGAGCGGTCTCCTCCTTTTCTTCCTTTTTTGCTATTCGCACCCCTCATCTCTGCCCCGGCTCTCCTGTCCCCCGGGCAGCCCATAGTTCTTAGTTCTGCCCGTTTGGGCAGCCTCCTCGTCTATAAATAGAGGGGTAGGGGTACCCAGAAAGGGGACTTGACTGGGAGGCTCCAGCTTACAACCTGTGTAAGCGGTCTCATTTTTTCGTGATCGCCATTTTACGATCGTTTTCCCTTCTTTTCAGCATCTTCTGTCTTAGTAACCTGCACTTCACAGTTTTCTCCCGTCCCCATTAGTGTGAATTTTGGAGGTACCATTTTTGGCACCAATAGAACGAACACGCGACCTTCAGATTCGAAGTGTCAGGTGAATTTTAGACTTTCAAGATGGCTGATCGCCGTAGAGGTCGTCCCCTGCGATCTCCTAGCGTTCCCCCTTCCGATCACAACCCGTTGGAAGCGCTTGAGCGCCGTTTCGAGCTTCGTGTTGAGCAAGCTCTCCGCGAGGCCGCCCGAGCTAGGCAGGAGACCGCTTCTGTTCAGCAGGAGATCGCGCGGTCTCAGCAAGAGGCCGCTCGAGATCGGCAAGAAGTTGTCCAGACTCAGCAGGAGTCCGCAAAGCGGATCGAGGCTATGAACCAGGTTCTAGCTGCGATCTCCCAGAAAATCCTTCCTCAAGCCTCTCAGATCGCTACTCCTGACCGAGTAGCAAGCGGTCACCCTAGCGATCATCCCGTCTTCCAGCCCGCAGCTCCTCAGCGATCTCAGCATGAGGAGTTCGCCGCTCATCATAATTCTTTCCGAGCCGCAGCCCAGGGGACTCCGGCTCAGGCCCTGAACTTTGAAGAAGGGTTTGCTTACCCTCAAGCTCCTCCTGCTTCCTTTTTCCCTCCTCTGGGGCCTTCTGAGTTAGGGGAGCCCTCCCCCTTTACCGATGAAATTCGTCAGGATCCTATTCCTCATGGGTTCAGCGAACCTCGACTCCCTGTGTATACGGGAGAGACCGATCCCATGTGTCATCTTCAAGCCTTCGAGTCCGCTGTGGCTCTCAGGAACATTTCAGATGGAGTGAGGTGCAAGCTGATGGTCACCTCCTTCGATGGGTCAGCCATGGAATGGTTCTATAAGCTGCCTTGTCAGTCTATCCCAAGCTTTGCTGCCCTAAGGCAAGAGCTCCTCCTGAGGTTCGCCACTGCAAAGAAAAGGAAGAGTGGTCCTGCGACCCTCTTCAAGATCAGGCAAGGAGACAACGAAACTGCAGCGCATTTCGTTGACCATTTTCAGAAAGAGATCCTGGGGGTCAGAGACATGGATCCCGAGCTCTATATGGTGGCTTTGATCAGCGGCCTGCAGGAGGGTCCTCTGAAGTTCAAAGTCACAACCAAAGAGCCTAGCTCCTATCAGGAGTTGATCAGCATTGCCAATCGCTATATAGAAGGGGAGATCAACAACCCCACCTATGTGAGCAATCTGACCAACAGAGCAACTCAGAAAGGCTTTGCGGGATTCTATCCTGCTCCATCTTCCTCAAAAACTAAACAAGAGCTTCTGCCTCCAGCTCCGAGAGGTAAGAATTACCGCAACAACCGCTTCAACCGAGGTAATCAATTTTTCCCACCTCAAAATTCATTTCTTCAAACTCCTGCTACTCCTGCTCCGCAAGTCACCCCCATCCACCAGATCCAGTATACTCAACCTCCTCTTCTACCCATTCCTTCACTTTATAATGAATCCCAAGAGTCCTTCACGGACTTTGGTGTTTCTATGAATGAAGTGCTGCAAGTTCTTCAAAAACAGCCCTTTTTTAAGAGGCCAGCTCCGCTGAATTCTGATCCGAAAACCAGAAACCCAACCCTCTACTGTGAGTATCACAGAGATAGGGGGCATTTGACAGAAGATTGTAGAGCTCTCCGCCTATTTTTAGAGAAACTATTAAAGGAGGGAAAGCTCCGCGATCTCATTCAAAAGAATGACTCTGCCAAAGCTTCAACTTCCAAGGCCAAGGAGGTAGCAGAAGTTCACTGGGAGTGCGGGGAAGTAGATGATGTTGGCCATCTGGGCAACATCGGTTTTCCCAGCAAATGTGTAGACGCTAATGATGAGGGTGCCTTGGGCAACCATTTCTGCATCCATGGGGGTGCAGGCCCGGAGTCCTCAAGAAAGGCAAGTTTGAAGAGAGTTTATCAATCAGAGGTTGTCGCTACTTCTTCGGCTCCGATTCGAGGGACGGTCACTTTTGGAGATGAAGATCTTCCTCAGACCGCGAATCCCTTTGATGATGCAATCGTCATCAAAGCTGTGATCGAAAACTATACGGTGGAAAAAATTCTAATAGATACGGGGAGCTCAGTCAATGTGCTTTTCAAGCCTGCCTTTGAGGCGTTAAAGACAGGTAAACCCCTCCTATCAACTGAAGGACCTCTTTATGGTTTTTCAGGAGAGAAGAAAGAAGTCGAAGGGCTCGTCACCCTCTCCGTGATCCTTGGAGGGATAGTAAGGCTGGTCAAATTTATAGTCGTTGATGCTCCCAGTAGCTACAACGCAATTTTCGGGAGACCCTTTCTGAACGGGTATCAAGCCATTGTCTCCACTTATCATCAAGCGGTGAAGTTCGCCTTGAATGGCAAACAACATCGAATCAGGAGCGACCCCAGGAAAGCTAGAGAATGCTATGTAAAGACGGTCAACATGATCGTGTCTTCTCCACCCCAGGAAGTTATGATGACTGAATCCATTGAAGTTCCTGAACAAATTCAAGTTACAGAAGAAATGGAGGATGTGAGAGATGGAATCCGCTTGGAACCTGCCCAAGCAACTCAAAATGTTCAGATCAGCGAGGAAGATGAGAGCAAGAGCCTCTCCATCAACGCTGAATTATCTGAAGCCGACAAGAGTCAGCTCATCTCCTGTCTCCTGCAAAATTTAGACATCTTCGCTTGGTCGGCAGACGACATGCCTAGAGTGAATCCGGATGTTGCTTGCCATCACCTCAACATTAGTCCAAACGTCATTCCGGTCCAGCAGAAGAAGAGAACTGTTGCAACCACTCTGGCTCAACCTATTCGTGAAGAGGTAGAGAAGCTTCTGAAGGCAAAGTTCATTCAACCAATCCAATATCCGGAGTGGGTGTCAAACGTTATAATGGTAACCAAGTCGGGTGGAAAGTGGAGGATGTGTGTCGATTTTACCAAACTCAATAAAGCTTGCCCTAAGGATTGCTATCCCTTGCCTCAGATAGATTCTTTAGTGGATTCTGCGGTAGGTTATTCTTTTATGAGTTTTTTAGATGCTTTTTCAGGTTATCACCAAATCAGGATGCATAAACCGGATATACCGCATACTTCGTTTATCAGAAATGATGGTTGCTTCTGTTATCTCGTGATGCCTTTCGGGTTGAAAAATGCTGGAGCAACTTACCAAAAAATGATGGATACAGTTTTCAAAAGTCAGAAGGCAAGGAACCTTGAGGTGTATGTCGATGACCTCTTGGTGAAAAGCAAATCCTTCTCCTCTCATCTCGAAGATCTCTCGGAAACTTTTGCAACCTTACGAACCTTCAATATGAGGTTGAATCCATTGAAGTGCATTTTCGGAGCAAACAAAGGTAAATGTTTGGGTCATCTCCTCACTCCAGAAGGGTTAGAACCCAATCCAGACAAGGTAAAAGCTATTTTGGAAATGCCACCTCCCAAAACCCCAAAAGAAGTTCAACAGTTGGGAGGGAGAATGGCAGGCTTGAGTCGATTCATCTCCCGGTCAGGGGATAAAAGTGCACCTTTCTTTAAGACCCTCCGGGGAGGGGCCAAGTTTGAATGGACTCAAGAGTGTGATGATGCTTTCAGTCAGCTTAAAAAGCAGTTAACGTCAATTCCTCTACTCCAAAGCCCGCGAGAAGGGGAAGATCTTTTCCTGTATTTGGGAGTTGGCGCCGATGCTATAAGCTCTGTTTTGGTCCGAGAAGAGAAAAAGAAACAATTTCCAGTTTACTATGTAAGCCGAATTTTGAAGAATGCAGAGACTCGATATCCAATCCTAGAGAAGCTAGCCTTAATGCTCGTAATTTCAGCAAGAAGACTAAGACCGTATTTTCAAGCTCATTCGATTTTAGTCGTCACTGACCTTCCATTGAAAAGTGTCTTGGAAAAACCAGAACATTCAGGGAGGTTGGCAAAGTGGGCAATAGAGCTTAGTGAATTTGATATATCCTATGTTCCAAGGGTAGCAATCAAAGCTCAAGTTTTAGCAGACTTCATGGTGGATGCCAAAGAAGCTAAGTCTAAGAAGAAGGTCGGAGCACCCCTTGCCTGGAAAATCTTCGTTGATGGAGCCTCCGGGAAAAATTCTTCTGGAGCCGGAATTGTCTTAATCAATCCAAACGGAGTAAGATTGGATCAGGCCCTGAAGTTCTACTTTCAAGTAACAAATAATCAGGCAGAATATGAAGCCTTATTAGCCGGCCTTAAGTTTGCAAGAGAGATGGGAATTGATGATGTCAAAGTCTTCACAGATTCTTTGGTGATGGCTTCTCAAGTAAATGGAGCTTTCGAAACTAGAGATAGCATTCTAAAGCGGTATCTAACTCTGGTAAAAATCGAGGTAGGAAAATTCAAAAGTTTTGCTATCGAGCATATACCAAGAGGTGAGAACGTGGAAGCAGACGAGTTGGCAAAATTTGGGCTTCTCTCAGGAGGAACAACTTCGGAGTTGTTTCGCCCGGCGATTGAAGAAGGAGAGGTCATGGAGATTGATCAACATCCGTCTTGGATGGATCCATTTGTTCTTTATCTTTCAACTGGAGAGCTCCATTCTTCAATAAAAGATAGAAAAAGGTTTAAGCGGAAAGCAGCTAACTATTATCTTGTTGCAGGAGTACTTTATAGGAGGACTTTCCTATCACCATTAGCACGATGTGTTTCGGAAGGAGAGATTCCAGCGATCTTTCAGGAGGTTCATTCTGGAGAATGTGGAAGTCACTCTGGAGCTAGAACTTTGGAGAAAAGAATTCTGAGGCAAGGCTATTTTTGGTCCCAGATAAGGAAGGATGCGGAAAAGTTTGCTAAGAAATGTGTAAAGTGCCAGAAGTTTGCTCCTCTCCAAAATCAGCCGGCTCAACAACTCAAGTCAATAGCAACTCCATGGCCATTTGCAGTTTGGGGAATGGATTTGATTGGACCTTTCCCTATGGCGAGTGGACAACGACGATATATTATAGTCATGATTGACTTTTTCAGCAAATGGATAGAAGCAAGAGCATTAGCCAAAATTACCACTCAAGCCGTGAAAAATTTTATTTGGGGAGAGATAGTGTGTCGACATGGAATTCCAATGGCAATCATCACAGATAATGGTTCTCAGTTCAATAATTCAACTCTTATTGATTTCTGTAAGCAAATTGGCATCGAACTACGTTTCGCTTCCGTACATCACCCTAGAAGCAATGGGCAGGTAGAGGCCGCCAACAAACTCATCATAAATCTCTTGAAAAAGAAGGTAGAAAATGTTAGGGGCAACTGGGCAGAACAACTACCTTCCGTCTTATGGGCCTTGAGGACAACTCCAAGTTCGGCTACTGGAGAAACTCCGTTCAAACTGTCACACGGTTCCGAAGCACTTATTCCGGTGGAATTTGAAGTGAAAAGCCCAAGAGTGTTATTGGCACAACAAAATCAAATTGATTGGATGGAAGGAAATGATGAAGAGCTAAAATGCAGCCTTGATTTAATTGAAGAATTGAGAGATACAACAATCATCAGACAAGAAGAGGTGAAAAGAAGGATGGCGAGGCTGTTCAATAAAAACGTAAGAACCAAAGAATTCGCTGTTGGAGATCTAGTCTTGAAGAAGGTAGATGCAGCAGCAAGAGCCGGTTCAGTTGGAAAGCTTAACCCAAACTGGGCAGGGTCGTTCATGGTAAAGAATGTGCTTAAAAATGGTGCTTACCATCTCCAAACTTATGAAGGAACAGAGGTGCCTCATTCATGGAGCGGAGATGATCTCAAGCTTTTCTTCTCTTAAGATGTTCGTATCTGACTCATTCATTCCTTTTTCCTCACTTTTTCTCCTCTCAAAACATCACACAGGTATTATCAAAGCATTCGAAATACGGGTGATGGGTGACGAGTCTTAAAAATAAAGTTGATTTTTTGAAAAACAAGCCAAAAAACCTGTCAAGTGAGACATCGACGGATCCTACTATCTTCCCCCTCGGCTTGTTAGCTCGACGTGTAATTCTGCCAGGACCACAGATGTCGGGGAGATTTCGAATCTGTGTAGCAGTAGCTCGCCAAGCTTGAGCGGTGGAAGTTTAGGATACCGGGTCCTTGCTGACATCTGGCACACCTCAGCATTTCAAGGGGGTCTAGGTGGCTGGCTCAGCTCTGTCATGCATTAAGAAGGACATTGTTACGATCTAAATGATCCTTCAGGGAAAGCAATGTCGGTATAGCCTCCGCGGCATGACCACACCTTCCCTACCGATCATTTTGATCCGTAACTTTCGAATACTCGTTGAAGCATGGTTAAGTAAGGGTCGGTCAGAAACATCCAGGACCATCGCCTGAACCTTAGATTGGCATGTTTGCAGTAAACCCGGTAATCCTTGGTTTAAAAAGAGAGGCAATGTCGGTATAGCCTCCGCGGCATGACCACACATTCCTTTCGGATCATTCTTAGAGATCCTATTTTCATATCTTCTTGCTTCAAAAAGGAAAATCTTATTCATCCCTTTGTACTGGGATCGGGCGGTCAGCAATTTGTGAGACCGCATGTTCTTCTTTCCAACTTTCTTCAAAAAGTGATTTGAGTCATTTATAATCTCCGGACATGACTTTTTCAGAATAATTGAGGTCGCTATTCAGAAAGCTCTTATGCCGACTTGACAGAGCTCGACCCAGTCTCAGTGAGATCAAGATTCTGGCATTCCCCGTTGTTCAAAGTTACATGAAATAATAATGAATGCTCTGTTTCCCATCGAGTTGGGTTTTTTCTTCAAAAAAGGGCGGTCTGAATGAAATATGATCGCTGAACTAGAGATTAATGGAGAGGTATTCTTTTTATGGTCTTGATTATCAAGGGGCCATCAAATGGATTTCCTGTCATTTGGGCGCCGATCACCCAGAGTTCAATGAGTTCAAATCATCTTCAAGATATAGTTTTCTTATATCACAACCTGTGTAATATGAGACCGCATAACTGTTGCAAATAAATTGGTTATTTTTCTGATCACAGTTAAGTTGCTAAATATTCTTTCAGTGGGTTGATTATCTCAAGACCGCAGAATAGTTCTATTTATGCAAAAGTATCAGTTTTTCCTTCAAAGTCCTTGATGTCTTTTTCAAGAGATCGCCATCTGTAGTTCTTTAATATCGATATAAAAATTACGTGATGAACCTAAGGCATTGAGATCGAATGTCATTTCTAGCTCAGGAGAACAAATAGAATAAATACACCAGAAACAAACTCATTCAACAAATATAGATCTAACAAAAAATCAAATTTTATATATATTCAGAAATGTCTGTTACAACGAGATCGCCCGGTCTAAAGGAAAGTTACAGCTCAATCTTTTTTTGGTCTCTTGGAGGATCGCTCAGCAGAGAGAGAAGAATCGGTCTCTGCTGAGGATTCCTCCGATTTACTCACCGGAATTCTAGATCCAGAGCTTGAGCCTGAACTAGAATCCCGGCCTTGAGTATAGCAGCTCCCACTTTCATCTTCATCCTCAATTTTGACGTTCTCATCTTGATCGCCGGCTTCATCCGCGGTCTCTTCAGCGGTCTCTGACTGCTCTTCAATCCTTTGAGCCGCATCCGGGAAAAGCTTTGAGAATGTTATGTCTTTGAATTCTTCGGTGAAACCACCAAGACCGCGAACCTCATCCAGGACCTGGTCAGCGGTTTCCTTAATATGATGCATCATGGCCTTCTGGAAAGCTGGATTAGCTGGATCATAGGCCACCCGCTCAGATTGCTATCAAAAGGAAAAGGGAAAGATCAGATCGCGCGATCACAGGTAATCATTCATATAATGCAATCAAACCTTTACCTTTTGAGCTTCACGCAGGGCAGTAATCTCATTTAAGGCGCTACGAAGAGACCGCCCCATATGATGATTTAGAATCGTGCTCCTAGCGGTCACCTGAGCACAAAGATCGGGGAGATCCTCGGTCTCGAGATTATAAGCCTCTACCGCATTCTTTCTCCCATACAATGCAGAGGTGACCGCATAAGCGTGGCGGGTCACCTTTCCACTCCACGAGGGAAGATCAGTGGAAACTTTTAGAGACTTCCCTTTTGCGGCCCATTTGAGTAAGGGTTTTCCTTTAATATCCTTCATATTCTTTAAGAAACCATGCAGGGGGAAGTCTTGATCTGCGGTCTCAGCAGCGGTCCCGAACGCATCAGCCTCCCGCTTCAGCCTTCTCTCCCTTTGAGTAAGTACTTCAGCTGCTGGAGAGATTGGATCTCTTTCAGGGACCTTAAAGGTCGCTGAGGTAAGAAAAACGTTAGGAGAAAGGATATGAAAAATGAACAAAAAGAGATCGCGGGAGAGACCGCAGGAAGGGCTTACTTTCATCAGGAGTAACCTCAGCGATCTCATCCCAGATCGCCAGGTAGTGAACAAGGTCAAGCCTCTTGCCCGCCAAGAAGGCTAAAATTTTTATCTCCTCAGCAGCAAGCACCTTTATCTTTTTGAAGGTACTGTCAGGTCGTGGAGACGGCGAACTCTTGAGACCGCCGAGGTCGCCCTCGAAGACAAGAAATCTTTCTGTCCAAAAAGAGATCTTGTTGGGAAGGTTTAAGATCTTTACTCCTTCCGCAGAGAAGTACATCAGTCCCTTGAATTCTTCTTTCTTCTGGCCTTCTTTCAGAACCTTCGCAGTAAAGGTTCCACGGAACAGGTTCATCGAAAACCTTATCCTCTCCGATCTCAAGTAATTGATGAATACATTAACCAGACCGACTGAGTTCGGGGGCAGCTGGGCGATCACGAAACCGTAATATTCCAAAATTTCCATCCATTCCCAAGGAAGGGGAATTCTTAACCCATGATCAAAGTGATCGATAGGAATAACATATTTATTTTCCTCTCCGAAATTTAGCTTTTCCTGTTCGGTCGGCGGTCTCACGACAATCTGGGTTTGGATCATATACTTCTTTATAAAAGATATAAACTCATCTTTCGACAGACGTCCCTGTTTTTGATTAGCCGCCAAGAAGGTGATCGCAGAAGAAGCACGAGCGGACACCATTTTGAGATGTCGCTGAGATCGGTATTTATCGCGTATTCAAGAGAACATAAAGTGAAGGTTATGAAGGCAACTATTTATAGCGATCGAAGGATAATTTCGTAATCATTACTTTTGGCAGACCGCCCAGCAAAAATCTCCAGACCGCTCGACCTGGGCTAGATTATATAGCTAATCTGCGGTCCCAATAAATAGAATACAGATGAATAAAAATACCAGCAACACACAATCCAGACATAAAAGAGATCGCAAATTATAACAATCAAGATCGCACAAAGCACAAAAATTGGAAGAAATCACAAAAATAACAGAAAATAGATGGAACATTAATAGTAAAAATATTACAAGGCAAAATGTTTAAAATTCAGAGACCGCTCGGTCTCAAAACAAATGATCACCTCCTAGAAGGCCTGTTTCTTCCTACATGAGCTGCGACATCTTGCATGTCATTCACTGCGGCCATAACTGACACCAAGCTGTGATTAGCCAGCATCGCAGACCGGTGAATTTTCGACATCTCCTTGTCCACCTGCTCCATAGGAATCAGCACAATTTCAGGCTGCGGTCTCTCCGCTGGATGATCGCTGGAGGTGCCCGGTCGCATCAGCATTTTTCCATGACCGCCCCTCAGCCTCTCATTCTCCGCAGACAGCGCCGCAGCCTTCCCCTTATAGTATTCAGCCTCCTTTTCAGCTTTCTTGAGAGCTCGAGCGATCTCTGCAACCCTCAGATCTTATTCTTCACGAATCCGCTTCTCATTACAACGCAATTTTTCTTCAAGATTACGGATCTGATCGTTCTGAGTCCGCTCCCTCATCAACATAGAACGAACATCCTCGAACATAGGGTTGAGGATGTTGGTCAACTGAGGGGAGATCTCAGTATGCTGAGGAAGTTCTCCCTCCTCGATCTCAACATTTTTATTATCTGCGGTCACAGGAGATGGATTATTTCAATCACGAGCATACAATCAAATAAGCTTTTTAGATGAACAAAAAGAGTACTTGGAAAGAAGTTAAGACCGCAGTCACTTAAAGCTCTTCTGGTATCTTTAGTGACCGCGGGATCTGCGGTCAGAGAAAGGCGATCTGATCCCCTTAAGCGCTCCAGATCCATTCTTTCTAAATCTCTTTTCTGCGATTTTTCTCCCTCTTTTCTTCTCCTTTTTAATTCTTCATTACTTAAGAGGGTGTCATCGGTTTCAATAAAAATGATCTCATGTTTTCTTTCAGGAGAAGCAGAGCGAACCATAGGAAATAAAAGGAACTCGACCGGCTGAGGAATCATTTTATACTTACGAGCTCGCAAAACTGAGATCGCCGTCGCGTGCTCTGCTGTAGCCTTGTCCAGGTCTCCTCGAGAAGAGTCATCTGGGAGACCGCTGGAAAGTGTAGATTTTTCCGTGGCGATCTGAAGCTTCCTGGCGGTTTCTTCCTCAGCAGCCCTCTTTTCCGCAGTCTGTGAGACCGCCTGCCTTTTCTCCTCTTCATCAAGAAAAGCCTGTTTCCTCTCCTCGGCGGTCCTGGCCGCGTCTTCTTTTTTTTTTCTTCTCCTCCTCTTCTTTCTTCTTCTTTTCCTCCTCTTTCTTTTTCTTCTTCTCCTCAGCGGTCTTGGCCGCCTTTTTCTTCTTATCCTCTTCTTCCTTCTTCCTCCTCTCCTCTTCTTCCTTTTTCTCCTTCTCTTCTTCTTTCCTCTTCTTTTCCTCTTCTTCCTTCTTCTTCTCCTCTTCTTTCCTCTTCTTTTCCTCTTCTTCCTTCTTCTTCTCCTCTTCTTTCCTCTTCTTCTCCTCTTCTTCCTTCCTCTTCTTCTCCTCTTCTTCCTTCTTCTTCTCTTCCTCTTTCTTCTTCTTCTTCTCCTCAGCGGTCTTGGCCGCCTTTTTCTTCTTATCCTCTTCTTCCTTCTTCCTCCTCTCCTCTTCTTCCTTTTTCTCCTTCTCTTCTTCTTTCCTCTTCTTTTCCTCTTCTTCCTTCTTCTTCTCCTCTTCTTTCCTCTTCTTTTCCTCTTCTTCCTTCTTCTTCTCCTCTTCTTTCCTCTTCTTCTCCTCTTCTTCCTTCCTCTTCTTCTCCTCTTCTTCCTTCTTCTTCTCTTCCTCTTTCTTCTTCTTCTTCTCCTCAGCGATCTTGATCACCTCCTCCTTTTTTTTTTCTCCTCCCTCTCTTTTTTCTTTCTCTCTTCCTCTTCCATCGTCTTGACCGCCGCATCAGCGATCTCCTTCTCCCTGGCTGCGATCTCCATATCAACAGCAGCGTTTTGAAGAGATGAAGCCTCAAGGGGATCTAGCACCTGCATCGATGAAAAAGATGAATTGTTAGAAGAAACTTCATCAAGATAAGCGATTAATTCGAAATCATCTTCCCCTAATGAAGTTGAGACCGCAGGATGAAGAAGGAGATCGCTTCCGGTATTCACCTTTTGAACCGCAGCGGAATCCTCCGGATCAGCGTCATCAAGAAGTGTGATCGTCTCAGGGGCGGTCACATCCTGTCCATCTCCATTTCTTTTGTTTCTCTTATAAATCAAACTGGTTGGACTTAAATTTTTCCTTTACCTATTTTTCGCAGCGGCCTCCAGTTCGGCGATCTTTTGCCGAATAATTTCGGCCTCGGCCTTTTTCTGGTGTAGCCCAGCCAGAATGGTCTCAGTTGAGGCGATCTTAGGGGGCTGAGAAGTCTTTTGATCCAATACCTCCAGGGATTTCTGACAATTAAAATAGATAGAAAAGTCAGACATTTTCAATACAGGATCTGAAGAGGTGTTGGAAGGTTCAGAAACAACAGAGACCGGCGCAGCTAAATTTTCTAGTTCAGATTTCTTTTTGGGAGATCGGGCGGTCTCCTTTGAAGCACTCGCTTTCGTTAATATTTTCGGCATCTTTTTTCCTCTTCTTGAACTAACATCCTCCTTCTTCCCAGGAGAGTTTGCTTTTGGCGGAAGAGCTTTTATAAAATCAAGAATAGTCATCTCCGTAAGAGACCGCGCCTACCTAATTTTCAGAGACCGCTTGGAACTTGGTATTTCTCAATGTCTTGAAATCTGAAGATCTCAGCCAGTATTTATAGACCAAGCTGCATTTATGACGGTCGCGGTCTCAGCGGTCAAAGCTTACATTTTCAAAGTTTTTGGAGCAACTTAAAAATGTGCGGGGATTATGTTTGCCCAGAAAGCCCGCGACCTCTTCTTGCAGGCCAAAGCTTTTTTTTGGTCTGAGCGGTCTCAACATATGGTGATCGCGCAGACCGCCAAGTCTCTTCTCAGCCGCATTTTTCCAAGTCCTAAGCGGTCAAGGCAGTGCGAGATCGACAGCCTGAGCGGTCTCCTCCTTTTCTTCCTTTTTTGCTATTTGCACCCCTCATCTCTGCCCCGGCTCTCCTGTCCCCCGGGCAGCCCGTAGTTCTTAGTTCTGCCCGTTTGGGCAACCTCCTCGTCTATAAATAGAGGTGTAGGGGTACCCAGAAAGGGGACTTGACTGGGAGGCTCCAGCTTACAACCTGTATAAGCGGTCTCATTTTTTCGTGATCGCCATTTTACGATCGTTTTCCCTTCTTTTCAGCATCTTCTGTCTTAGTAACCTGCACTTCGCAGTTTTCTCCCATCCCCTTTAGTGTGAATTTTGGAGGTACCATTTTTGGCACCAACAGTATACATATATATATATACTTATAAGTATATATATATATATGTATACTTATATATAAGTATATATATATAAGTATATATACATAAGTATATACATGTATAAGAATATATATATAAGTATATATATATATATTTATATATATATAAGTATATATATATATAAGTATATATCGATATATATAAATATATATACTAATATATAAGTATATATATACTTATATATAAGTATATATACTATATAAGTATATATATATACTTATATACTTATATATATTTAAGTATATATATATATTTATATATATGTATACTTATATATATACTTATGTACTTATATACTTATATAAGTATATATATACATATATAGTATATATATATATATAAGTATATATAAGTATATATACATATATAAGTATATATATATACTTATATATAGTATATATATAAGTACATATATATATAAGTATATACTTATATATGTATACTTATATATATAAGAATATATATATAGTATGTATACATATATTTATATATACTATATATATGTATATATATATATAAATATATACTTATATATAAGTATATATATATTTATATATATACTTATATATTTTATATAAGGAGATATATAAGTATATATATATACTTATATATATATATACTATATATGTATATATATATATAAGTATACTTATATATATATACATAAGTATATACATATATAAGAATATATATACATATACATATATATATATAAATATATATATATAAGTATATATATATATACTTATATAATATATAGAAGTATATATATATTCTTATATATACTTATGTAAATATATATATACTTATATATAGAAAAATTTTCAGAGCAAACCGGTTTGCTCCTTAATAGGGAGCAAACCGGTACAATCTCCCTCGAAAATGCATCAAAATGAACATATAATATATGAAAATTGACTGGCTCGATGAGACCTACAACTTTCATGTTAACCACTTTTTCTAATTTTGAATGTATGAGATGGATTTTCGACCCGAAAAAATCTGGGCGTCCTTAGTCCCGTTTTTTGCCCAGATTTTTTCGGGTCAAAAATCCATCTCATACATTCAAAATTAGAAAAAGTGGTTAACATGAAAGTTGTAGGTCTCATCGAGCCAGTCAATTTTCATATATTATATGTTCATTTTGATGCATTTTCGAGGGAGATCGGACCGGTTTGCTCCCTATTAGGGAGCAAACCGGTTTGCTCCGGAAAATCACTCCTTATATATATACTATATATGTATTATAGTATATATGTATATATATACTATATATGTATTATAGTATATATGTATATATATATAAGTATATATACTATATATATATATATACTTATATACATATATATTATATATAAATATATATTTATTTATAAGTATAAGTATATATAAATATATATATGTACCTATATATATAAGTATATATATATAAGTATATATATATATAAGTATATATATAAGTATATATATAAGTATATATATAAACATATATATATACTTATAAGTATATATATATACTATATAAATATATATACTATTTAAGTATATATATATATATGTATATATATATATACATAAGTATAAATATCTATAAGTATATATTTATAAGTTATAAGTATATATATACTTATAAATATATATATATATACTTATATATATATATATATAAGTATATATAAGTATTTATATAAATATATATATATATATATATATATATATATATATATATATATAAGTATATATTTATATATATACGTATATATGTATATATACGTATATATATACTATATTCTTATATATATAAGTATATATATATACTTTATAAATATATATATAGATATTATATATATACTTATATATAAGTATACATATATATATACTTATATATATACTTATATATATACTTATATATATACTCTATAAGTATATATATACTATATATATTAGTGTATATATATAAGTATACTTATATATATATAAGTATATATAAGTATTTATATATATAAATATATATTTATATATATATATACTTATATACAAGTATATATATATATACTTATATATATACTTATATATATAAGAATATATATATATATATGTATAATATATATGTATACTTATATATACATATACATATATATATATAAGTATATATTTATATATTTATATATATATATATATAAGTATATATATATATATTTATATATATAGATATATAAGTATATATATATAAGTATATATCTATATATATAAATATATATATATATATATACTTATATATACATATATATATATGTATATATATATATTCGTATATAAATATACTTATATAAGTATATACATATATATATATACATACTATATATATGTATATAAGTATATATACTTATATATGTATAAATATATATAAATATATACTTATATATATATATATTTATATATATAAATACTTATATATAATTATATATAATTATATATATAAGTATATATATATGTATATACTATATATTTATACTTATATATATATACTTATTTATATATACTTATATACTAATATATATATTTATATATATGTATGCTTATATATATATATACTTATGTACTTATATATATATTTATATATATACGAATATAAGTATATATACTATATATGTATATATATACTATAGTATACTATAGTACATATGTATATATATAAGTATATATACTATATATATACTTATAAATATATATATTTATATAAGTATATATATATATATACTTATATATACTTTTATGTATATATATACTTATATATATAAATATATATATATATATATATATTTATATATATATACTTATACTTATATTTATGTATATATATATTTATATAAGTATATATAATTATATATATATAAGTATATATACATATATAAGTATATAGTATATATTTATATATATATATATACTTATATATATATATATATCTATATATATATATTTATATATATATATACTATATATAAGTGTATATATATATATAAGTATATATACTTAAATATATATATATATATAAGTATATATGTATACTTATATAGTATATGTATACTTATATATACAAATATATATATATAAGTATACTTATATATACTTATTAGTATATATATGTATACTTATATATATATACTATATAAATATATATATAAGTATACATATATACTTATAAATATATATATATAAGTATATTTATATATACTATATAAGTAACTATACTTATATATATGTATATATATATTTATATTATATATATATAATATATATATATAATATATATATGTATATATATACTTATAAATATTGATATATATATACATAAATATAAGTATAAGTATATGTATCTATATATACTTATAAATATATATATAAGAATATATATATATATATTTAATATATATATATACTTATACTTAAATTATATATATTTATAAGTTATATAAGTATATATATATTTATAAATATATATATTTATAATCTATATATATGTATATTACTTATATATATATAAATATATATACATATATATATATATATACATAAATATATATATATATATATGTATATATATATTTAAATATATATATATATAAATATATATATATATTTAAATATATATATATATGTATATATATATTTATATATATATATATAAGTAATATACATATATATAGATAAAAATATATATATATATATTTAAATATATATATATATATATTCAAATATATATATATATACTTATAAATATATATATATATATATTTATAATATATATATGTATATAAGTTATATAAGTATATATATATACTTATATATATATATATATTTATAAGTATATATATGTCTATTTAAATTTATAAGTATATATATTTACATATATATACTTATAAATATATATACATATACATAAATAAAAGTATAAATATATATATAAGTATATATATATTTATATATTTATAAGTAAATATATATATATATATATATATATTTATATAACTATATATATACTTATATATAAGTATATAAATATATATTATATAAATATTTATATATATACTTATTTATAAGTATATTTATAAATATATATATACTTATATATATACTTATATATATACATATATATATAAGTAACTATACTTATATATATGTATATATATGTATATATATATATGTATATATATATGTATATATATATAAGTATAAATTTATACTATATATATGTATATATATGTATATATATTTATAAATATATATATATACTTATATATATAAGTATATATATATATAAATGTATATACTTATAATTATATATATAAGTATATATATATATATAAATATATACTTATATATACTTATATATATACCTATATATATACTTATATATATCTGCACGATTCCTGCCAGCACTCAAAGCAAAAGCAAAAAGAAGGCATCTTACTATTCCACGATGCCTAGTCACCCATTATGCAAAAGCAGAAGGCATCTTACTATTCCACGATGCCTGCCAGCTCAAAAGTCACCCATTATGCAAAAGACATCTTACTATTCCACGATGCCTGCCAGCTCAAAAGCCATCCACGCCGGCAATAATTCAAAAGATTCCTTACCAGCTGTTGCCCGTCTATAAATAAGAAGGCCATTTCCTCTTCCATCAAAAGCCTGAGCGGAGGAGGAGAAGAGGGTGAACGAGAAGAAGCCTTCAGAGTTCTTTGTAATTTTCTTCCTTTGTATTGGGTTTCTTTTTAAAAAGAAAACTAATGCAAGATAGAACAAATAAAATACAAAATAGAAATCATAAAATACAAAGGAAGAAAATTACAAAGAACTCTGAAGGCTTCTTCTCGTTCTCCCTCTTCTCCTCCTCCGCTCAGGCTTGGGATGGAAGAGGAAATGGCCTTCTTATTTATAGACGGGCAGTAGCTGGTAAGGAATCTTTTGAATTATTGCCGGCGTGGATGGCTTTTGAGCTGGCAGGCATCGTGGAATAGTAAGATGTCTTTTGCATAATGGGTGACTTTTGAGCTGGCAGGCATCGTGGAATAGTAAGATGCCTTCTGCTTTTGCATAATGGGTGACTAGGCATCGTGGAATAGTAAGATGCCTTCTTTTTGCTTTTGCTTTGAGTGCTGGCAGGAATCGTGCTGAGTGCTGAGAGGAATAATTGCAGGCATGGCCGGCAGGAGTGAGTGCGGGCGTCTTTTGAGCTAGAAAAGCATCTTGGAATAGTTGCTCTGTACGGCTCCCCGAGGCTCAATACAGGTGATTCGGATTTTGAGCAAATCCGCAGCTATCAACGGGTTTGACATATCTTTACCGGTTACCGTTTGAACCGGATTAGCCAATAGATTGAATCCGCTCTATTGATAGCGTTATGAATCCTCATGAAGGATTATCGGATTTTGAGCAAATCCGCAGCTATCAACGGGTTTGACATATCTTTACTGGTTACCGTTTGAACCGGATTAGCCAATAGATTGAATCCGCTCTATTGATAGCGTTATGAATCCTCATGAAGGATTATCGGATTTTGAGCAAATCCGCAGCTATTTAACGGGTTTGATATATCTTTACCGGTTACCGTTTGAACCGGATTAGCCAATAGATTGAATCCGCTCTATTGATAGCATTAGGAGTCTGGATTTAATCATCATATTGGTCCAGACTTTCGTCGTATGGAATTTGGGCGAATAAGCCGCCGAAGGGGTCCCTAGGCGGTGTGGAAGTGGATGTAGATGGGGATGTAGCAGATGACGTGGAATGGAGGCGGTGTTGTTGTTGTAGTTTTTTGAATTTTTGAAATTCTAAGAAGGCTTGCATATCATCTTCCTCCTCGGTAGGTGGTAAGATAAGAGGAGATTTGGATGGAGGGGTACGTGGAATCAAGATCTTGGGGGATGGAGTTGGTGGAGTGGAAACAACTGGAGTGGGAGTGCCAGTGGTTAGGTATTGAAGGATGACCTTTTCCGAGGCAAGGGCATCATTGAATTTGGGCCACCATTTGACCTTGAATATGCGGGTGAGTGAGAAAGGAAAATCCTCAGGATGGGTTTTTGTAATAGCAAAACTCCAACAAAATATCCAAGGGATTTTGAAGGAGCGATTAAATTGTAGGGATTTTTTGTAAGTGGGGCCCGGGGACTTGGCGCACCAGGTTTGGTAACTTTGGTGAAGTGATAATGGTAATATTTGAGTGGAAGCGCCATACCTGTTCCACCAATCATAGAACCAGATTGGTAGGGATGTGGGACAGTTATTATGGAATACCATGAACCAGGAATGGGAAAAAGGGCGAAAGAGAAGTGCGCGAAACCAAGCTTGTTGGTAATCGCGATAGTTGTAGGTCGGTGGGTTGAATGGGACGGAAAAGGAATGGGGAGTCCATGGATTGGACCATGCAGTGGAGTCGATGACGTTTTGAATTACACATTTTGAAAATGCAATTTGAGTAGGGTTGGTTTTGTCATTGGTATGGGTGATGATTGCGGATTGTGTGTCGATGAGTATGAGTTCGTAGAATCGTTGAGTTTTGAGTGGGTCGTCCAACCAATATGAGTTTGGTGGGAACGTTTGGCTGACATGTTTTTGTAATGCGTCATACGGCGGAGTTTGAGAGAAGTGGGTTAGATGAATGTGATCGGTTATGGGTTGTGATATGTAAGCGGGGTCAGATTGTGCAAAATTTGTACTAATTTGAATAGGGATTGTAGTTGGTTTTGAAGTAGTCATGATATTGGAGTAGGATAATGGTGTAAACCTATTTTGAGTGGGAATGGGTGGAAGGGTTTTGAGGGCGTAGTCCTGCGGTGTTTGAGTCTTTTGTGGAGTTGACTGCTGGGACGTGCTCATTTCCTTGTAAAAATTCACGAGTGAGGAAGTCAGGAAGAGAATTGTGAGAGCCTTTGATGTATTCAATATCAAAATCGAAAATAGATAATATAGCTTGCCAACGGGCAAAAATTTGCTTAGAAATAAGATTTTGAACATCGTTTTGTAAAATAAATTTTGCAGACTGGCAATCAATACGTAAAAGGAATTTTTTATTAACTAAATCATCTTGGAATTTTAAAATACATTTGACTATACTAAGGATTTCTTTTTTAATAGTGTAATAATTCTTTTGTGGTCCTATCCATATACCAGAATGGTAGCGGACTAAATTTTCAGTTTTGGACTGGGGAAGTCGTTGTTTTAAAATGCCGCCAAATCCTATGTTGGAGGCATCAGTCTCGACGATCATGAAAGCATGAGGGTGAGGTAAACAAAGACATGGGAGTGTTTGGACTTTGGTTATAATAGTATGTATTATATCAGTATGTTGAGATGCCCACGGAAGTGGATTCTTTTGGAGTCGCTGATATAATGGAGCACATAGTTGGCGTAAGTTGGGAACAAAATCAGAAATATAATTTAAACAACCAAGGAATTTTTGGAGTTGCGTTTTATCTTTTATTATATCTGGAAATTTGGATGTGAATTCCAGGCTTCGTTGGATGGGAATGATTGTATTTTGATGAATATGATGACCAAGAAAACGGATTTGAGTTTGAAATAATTTCATCTTTGGAAAAGAAATAACTAAACCATTCTTTTTGATAATGTACAAAAATGTTTTGAGATGTTTAGTATGTTCGTCAAGGGAGTTAGAGAAAATGAGAACATCATCTATATAAACAATGGAAAATGTTGAATAAGGATTTAAGATATCATTCATAATGTGTTGGAATTCGGAAGGGGCATTTTTTAATCCGAATGGCATAACGTTCCATTCGTAATGTCCGAAAGGGACGGTGAATGCAGTTTTGTAACGATCTTTGGGATCGACTTGAATCTGCCAAAAGCCAGATTTCATATCGAATTTTGAAAATATTTTTGCGTTGCTTAGGCGTTTAAGTAAATCTCGTTTATTGGGAATTGGATATCTAATCCATTGTAACACTTTATTTAATGGTTTGTAATTTATGACGAGACGTGGAGTGCCTCGTTCGATTTCTGCATTTTTCATTACATAAAATGCAGCACAACTCCATGGGGAGTTGGAAGGTCGAATTAATTTTTTATCTAATAAGGTTTGAATTTCGGTTTTACAGAGTTCAAGGAGTTCTTGGTTCATTTGTATTGGGCGTGCTTTGGTCGGAATATTCTTTTCTAAAAAATCTTTTTCATACGGGAGGCGTATGATATGATTTTTGCGATCCCAAAATGCATTAGGTAATTCCGCACAAACTTCAGATTTGAATAATTCTTCTAATTGTTGAATGTGTAATTTGGTTTGTGGCGAGTTTAATTGGTTGCTAATATGGGCATGAGATAGATCGTTTTTTAAGTAGAGTAATTTGGTTTGTTTTTGTCGGATTTGATTAATTTGTTTGAAAATAGAATGTTGTTGCAATTGATTAAGCTGTTTTTGTCGAACAGGATGAATAAACTTAAAAAGGACGTTGTTGCCCATGATATTTGTAGTAATACCATGTGTGGAAACTTGGAAAGGATAAATTTGTGTAAGGAAAGGAGTACCAAGAATTATATCAGTGTTTAAATTGTTGACTATAATGAATTGGTGTTTGAAGCAAAATGGTCCATTGCAAATGGAAGCTTGAGTGAGTTTGCCGTTAATTTGGAGGGGTGAATTGTTTGCGGCTATTAAAATTTCATTTGTATGTTCATAGTATTTTGTTGGTATTAGTCCGTCACGGATGCAGCTTTGGTCTGCTCCGCTATCCATCATGGCGATGAATGTTTGTGTGAAGTTATGGACGGTTATGGTAATGTGTATTAGCCATTTTTGAAATTGTATACGATCAATTGTGGAAAGAAAAGAGGCATCAGGTGTGGGGGTATGTGAAATGGAGATTGGGGGAAGAGATGACGTAGAAGGTGGAGGTTCATTTGTGAGGGGGGGAAAGTAATAAGCTTTGGAGTAATGAGAATTGGGTTTCATGAGCAAGATGTTTTACATCAAGGGCATGTACTTAAGATTTAAGTAAATGAATTTCTTGTTTTAAATTATGTATTTCAGTGTTTAAGTCTTTGATGTGTGGAGTTTTTTGTGTAGCTGTCTGGGGATATTTATCAAAGAGTTTGGAAATGCTAAAAGGTTCTATGAGTGAGATTTTATTGTCCTGTAGGACTAGTGTTTGTAGTTTTTCAAAAAGCTGTTTTTGTTGGATGGGATCTGGTATTTGTTGGATCATGTCAAAAATGAAATCTTTTGTGTCAGTTTTAGTTGTTTTGATCATGTTGATTTGTTTTTTGCAAAGGCAAGTGGAGTCTTGGTCAGATGAGCTGGATGAATTATATGAATTTTGGTCATTATCTGTAATTTGAAGGATTTTATTTTTTAATTTTGTTTTGATATTATTGCTGACGTCAGAAAGGTCATCAATGATTTCATTGATGCGTCCTTTGTTACGGCACTTTGCCGCAATATGGCCTTTTTGGCCACATTTGAAGCACGTGATAGAAGTGGAAGGTCGTTTGTTGTGTGGTCGTTTGTTATAATGAGGATATGGTTTGGAGGTGGGAGATTCCTTAGAATAAGAGAAAGGTTGTTTTTTAAAATAAGATTGGTTAGATCTAGAAAAATGTTTATGGGTTTTTCGTCGTGCAGTTGAAGGGGCAGATACGCCAGTGATGCCAAATGCATCACAAAATGAACCGAGTTCTCGGCGCTTGCTACCGTATTTTGCCTGGAATTTGAGTTCTTGGCATGCTGCCAAGGCTTCACTTTTGACAAAAGCAAATATTTGACCATAAGTCATTAAATTGAAATTAATATGATCAGTGCCCATTTCCTTTTGGAGATTGAGCATAATTCGTTGGGAAAATAAGGATGGTAATCCAGTAATGAATTTCTCTTTCCAAAATGGGGCATTGGAATCAGGTCGTTTAAGGACCTGTGTGAGAAAAACATCTTTGTACCAACGGAAATCAGAGAGGGTTGGACATCTGATATTAGTAAGGAAGATTTTGGAAGAAGTCAATTCCTCTCGAGGGTTTCCTATGAAATGCATTGCAATAGTAACAATGAGATAATCACATGCATCAGACTCTGCTTTGATGTCTCCGTTTTCATCTTCAATGTCTATTGTATGTTGCAAAATGTTATGTTTGTCTTCAATGGTGAGAGAATTATCCCACCAGTATTTAAGTTGTCCAGTGAAGCCAGTAACAAGAATACTAGCAGTTTCTTTTTCTGGACAATGTTTGATTTTGTAAGCCATTTTGGCCATACCCATCTCTTGAAGGGTATTGAGTATTTCATACTCACTTTTGCCGTCAATATTCCATTCGTAGATGGAACCGCCGTCATAATGTTTGGAATGGAATTTGGCACGTTCTTCATATTGAATATATGGTGGTGTTGGGCGAGGGTAGTAGTTTCGGGTTTCTGGATTAATCCATCGTGGGTTAGATCGTCGAAAATTGGATCTATGAGTACGTCGGTGAATTTTATTGAAGTTTGGTGGTTGGTCGTTTGGAGATCTTGTTCGATATCACTTAAGATATTTACTAGAGAATTGTCAGATTCACTGGTTGCTAATGAATCATTATCGGTTGGTGGATCTTGTTGATCAATTGTGTTTAGTTTGGAAGTAGTAGGGAAATTATGATTAAGGTTTGTGAGGGTTTGATTTAATTTCTGGAGCAAAGATTCATTTCCGAAAGTAAGGCTTTGTTCGTGTGCTAGAGGAAGACTATGGGGCTGAAAATGAGATGCCGAGTGGTTGGATGGAAATTGATGGCTGGTGGATGGTATTGGGGTTGGTACTGGTTTTGGGCCAGTTTGTAAGGATGCGACTTGGGTTGAGATTGTGTGGAGAAGTTGATTAGAGTAATTATTTTGTTGATATAATTTTCTAATATCTTCTATGACTATAGGGGTTTTGTCATCACCTTCACGACCTTTTCTAAAAGGAGTGGCGATGATGTCCTGTCCATCTGGCGTGGAGAATTGTAGTGTTTGTAAAGGTGGTGTAATGGAAGTAACTGTTGTGTTGTCTGAAAGGCGCCATTTGGTATGTAACGAGGTTTGGACATTGAGGGCGGGTTGTGTAAAGGGTGAAGGAATGTTGTTTGTCTGTTGGAGATAATTTTCTAGCCAGACTTCAAAATTAAATTCTAATTTATAACGAATACTATCGTATTTCCATTGTTTGTAAATTGTTTGTTTGGTAGAGGTATTAAAGGATTCGAACCAGGAGTAATAAGAGGAGTCTTCTTGGAACTCAGTTAGTAATTCTTCAAATTGGGGGTTAAATGGCTTTAAGAGGGTAATTGCATTAATACGCATATGCGTAGAGGTTGGAGAATAAGCCGTACCAGTAGTTTGAATGACGTCTGGTAGTGGAGAAGTATAATTGACATGTACTGTCGGTGTATAGAGGGGTGGCGTTTCTGGGATGTCCAGTCGTGAGGTAGAGTCATATTGAGAAGTAGAGAATCGAGAAGGAATATAGTTTGGCGGTCGTGATGTTGAAGTGCGTTCTGTAAAGGAGTTGAATCGGATAAGAACAGTGCCATCTGTTTCTTCAATGACATCTGTTATCTCCGTTTGTTCAATGTTTTGTGGTTTTTGGGGGCAGTCAATTTTAAAATGATCTGGAATAGTAATTTCATGCCACTTTAATCTTTTAGGTAAAAAAGTTTTGGAGAATGGAGCATCTATTTGTAATAAGACTGTTTCGTCAGAAAAGTTTGTTCCCAGTTTAAGTTTAGGATTTAAACAAGAACTCATGAGCTTAAAGTAAATACGGTAGATGATTGCAAATTGTTCTGCCAATTTCTCAAATTCATTTCCTTGCAAATGAATATCGAGGATTAATGAATTCATTATTAAAGGGTCTGTGAGAGAAACCGTAAAATTTGGAATACTATTAAAATAGATTGGGCCGTTACATATATTTGTTTGAATCATAGCAAGAATGGAAGATTTGTATTTAGATAATCGTTTGTCTCGTAATGCCATATATATAGGAATATTAACACCAATATGAACTAATGGTTTTACTGCTACTTGAATCATGCCGAAGTGGATATAACGAAAACCGCGATCAGAATATTTTTGCAGTGCTATATGTGATAATAGTGAGGTGGATTGAAATTGTTGTTGAATATTAAAAGTTTCTTCATGTGTTTTTACTGAAAAGGCTGTTTTGAAATCAAAAGTACCAATCTTGTATATATTATCTATATGTTCAGTTGGAATAGACCAATTAAGAAAATCAGAATGAATAATATCTTCTTGACTTAAAACAGTACGATTAGAAGAAGAAGAAGAACTAGATACAAGGCGTCAAAATAGGTTTGCCATATCAGATGATATGAGAAACAAGGTTGATTCTTCCAGTAAAGGGACTATCAGCCGGGAACACCCATCAACGGGCTTACCAACGGGCTCACGATTGACCAACTTCTGCTGAAGAAGAGCCAACCTGGCTCTGATACCAAAAGAGGTAGATCTGATACCAAAAGAGGTAGAAACCCAGGACAAGAAAAAATAAAAAGAAAACTAATGCAAGATAGAACAAATAAAATACAAAATAGAAATCATAAAATACAAAGGAAGAAAATTACAAAGAACTCTGAAGGCTTCTTCTCGTTCTCCCTCTTCTCCTCCTCCGCTCAGGCTTGGGATGGAAGAGGAAATGGCCTTCTTATTTATAGACGGGCAGCAGCTGGTAAGGAATCTTTTGAATTATTGCCGGCGTGGATGGCTTTTGAGCTGGCAGGCATCGTGGAATAGTAAGATGTCTTTTGCATAATGGGTGACTTTTGAGCTGGCAGGCATCGTGGAATAGTAAGATGCCTTCTGCTTTTGCATAATGGGTGACTAGGCATCATGGAATAGTAAGATGCCTTCTTTTTGCTTTTGCTTTGAGTGCTGGCAGGAATCGTGCTGAGTGCTGAGAGGAATAATTGCAGGCATGGCCGGCAGGAGTGAGTGCGGGTGTCTTTTGAGCTAGAAAAGCATCTTGGAATAGTTGCTCTGTACGGCTCCCCGGGGCTCAATACAGGTGATTCGGATTTTGAGCAAATCCGCAGCTATCAACGGGTTTGACATATCTTTACCGGTTACCGTTTGAACCGGATTAGCCAATAGATTGAATCCGCTCTATTGATAGCGTTATGAATCCTCATGAAGGATTATCGGATTTTGAGCAAATCCGCAGCTATCAACGGGTTTGACATATCTTTACCGGTTACCGTTTGAACCGGATTAGCCAATAGATTGAATCCGCTCTATTGATAGCGTTATGAATCCTCATGAAGGATTATCGGATTTTGAGTAAATCCGCAGCTATTTAACGGGTTTGATATATCTTTACCGGTTACCGTTTGAACCGGATTAGCCAATAGATTGAATCCGCTCTATTGATAGCGTTAGGAGTCTGGATTTAATCATCATATTGGTCCAGACTTTCGTCGTATGGAATTTGGGCGAATAAGCCGCCGAAGGGGTCCCTAGGCGGTGTGGAAGTGGATGTAGATGGGGATGTAGCAGATGACGTGGAATGGAGGCGGTGTTGTTGTTGTAGTTTTTTGAATTTTTGAAATTCTAAGAAGGCTTGCATATCATCTTCCTCCTCGGTAGGTGGTAAGATAAGAGGAGATTTGGATGGAGGGGTACGTGGAATCAAGATCTTGGGGGATGGAGTTGGTGGAGTGGAAACAACTGGAGTGGGAGTGCCAGTGGTTAGGCATTGAAGGATGACCTTTTCCGAGGCAAGGGCATCATTGAATTTGGGCCACCATTTGACCTTGAATATGCGGGTGAGTGAGAAAGAAAAATCCTCAGGATGGGTTTTTGTAATAGCAAAACTCCAACAAAATATCCAAGGGATTTTGAAGGAGCGATTAAATTGTAGGGATTTTTTGTAAGTGGGGCCCGGGGACTTGGCGCACCAGGTTTGGTAACTTTGGTGAAGTGATAATGGTAATATTTGAGTGGAAGCGCCATACCTGTTCCACCAATCATAGAACCAGATTGGTAGGGATGTGGGACAGTTATTATGGAATACCATGAACCAGGAATGGGAAAAAGGGCGAAAGAGAAGTGCGCGAAACCAAGCTTGTTGGTAATCGCGATAGTTGTAGGTCGGTGGGTTGAATGGGACGGAAAAGGAATGGGGAGTCCATGGATTGGACCATGCAGTGGAGTCGATGACGTTTTGAATTACACATTTTGAAAATGCAATTTGAGTAGGGTTGGTTTTGTCATTGGTATGGGTGATGATTGCGGATTGTGTGTCGATGAGTATGAGTTCGTAGAATCGTTGAGTTTTGAGTGGGTCGTCCAACCAATATGAGTTTGGTGGGAACGTTTGGCTGACATGTTTTTGTAATGCGTCATACGACGGAGTTTGAGAGAAGTGGGTTAGATGAATGTGATCGGTTATGGGTTGTGATATGTAAGCGGGGTCAGATTGTGCAAAATTTGTACTAATTTGAATAGGGATTGTAGTTGGTTTTGAAGTAGTCATGATATTGGAGTAGGATAATGGTGTAAACCTATTTTGAGTGGGAATGGGTGGAAGGGTTTTGAGGGCGTAGTCCTGCGGTGTTTGAGTCTTTTGTGGAGTTGACTGCTGGGACATGCTCATTTCCTTGTAAAAATTCACGAGTGAGGAAGTCAGGAAGAGAATTGTGAGAGCCTTTGATGTATTCAATATCAAAATCAAAAATAGATAATATAGCTTGCCAACGGGCAAAAATTTGCTTAGAAACAAGATTTTGAACATCGTTTTGTAAAATAAATTTTGCAGACTGGCAATCAATACGTAAAAGGAATTTTTTATTAACTAAATCATCTTGGAATTTTAAAATACATTTGACTATACTAAGGATTTCTTTTTTAATAGTGTAATAATTCTTTTGTGGTCCTATCCATATACCAGAATGGTAGCGGACTAAATTTTCAGTTTTGGACTGGGGAAGTCGTTGTTTTAAAATGTCTTCATATCCTATGTTGGAGGCATCGGTCTCGACGATCATGAAAGCATGAGGGTGAGGTAAACAAAGACATGGGAGTGTTTGGACTTTGGTTTTAATAGTATGTATTATATCAGTATGTTGAGATGTCCACGGAAGTGGATTCTTTTGGAGTCGCTGATATAATGGAGCACATAGTTGGCGTAAGTTGGGAACAAAATCAGAAATATAATTTAAACAACCAAGGAATCTTTGGAGTTGCGTTTTATCTTTTATTATATCTGGAAATTTGGATGTGAATTCCAGGCTTCGTTGGATGGGAATGATTGTATTTTGATGAATATGATGACCAAGAAAACGGATTTGAGTTTGAAATAATTTCATCTTTGGAAAAGAAATAACTAAACCATTCTTTTTGATAATGTACAAAAATGTTTTGAGATGTTTAGTATGTTCGTCAAGGGAGTTAGAGAAAATGAGAACATCATCTATATAAACAATGGAAAATGTTGAATAAGGATTTAAGATATCATTCATAATGTGTTGGAATTCGGAAGGGGCATTTTTTAATCCGAATGGCATAACGTTCCATTCGTAATGTCCGAAAGGGACAGTGAATGCAGTTTTGTAACGATCTTTGGGATCGACTTGAATCTGCCAAAAGCCAGATTTCATATCGAATTTTGAAAATATTTTTGCGTTGCTTAGGCGTTTAAGTAAATCTCGTTTATTGGGAATTGGATATCTAATCCATTGTAACACTTTATTTAATGGTTTGTAATTTATGACGAGACGTGGAGTGCCTCGTTCGATTTCTGCATTTTTCATTACATAAAATGCAGCACAACTCCATGGGGAGTTGGAAGGTCGAATTAATTTTTTATCTAATAAGGTTTGAATTTCGGTTTTACAGAGTTCAAGGAGTTCTTGGTTCATTTGTATTGGGCGTGCTTTGGTCGGAATATTCTTTTCTAAAAAATCTTTTTCATACGGGAGGCGTATGAAAGGATTTTTGCGGTCCCAAAATGCATTAGGTAATTCCGCACAAACTTCAGATTTGAATAATTCTTCTAATTGTTGAATGTGTAATTTGGTTTGTGGCGAGTTTAATTGGTTGCTAATATGGGCATGAGATAGATCGTTTTTTAAGTAGAGTAATTTGGTTTGTTTTTGTCGGATTTGATTAATTTGTTTGAAAATAGAATGTTGTTGCAATTGATTAAGCTGTTTTTGTCGAACAGGATGAATAAACTTAAAAAGGACGTTGTTGCCCATGATATTTGTAGTAATACCATGTGTGGAAACTTGGAAAGGATAAATTTGTGTAAGGAAAGGAGTACCAAGAATTATATCAGTGTTTAAATTGTTGACTATAATGAATTGGTGTTTGAAGCAAAATGGTCCATTGCAAATGGAAGCTTGAGTGAGTTTGCCGTTAATTTGGAGGGGTGAATTGTTTGCGGCTATTAAAATTTCATTTGTATGTTCATAGTATTTTGTTGGTATTAGTCCGTCACGGATGCAGCTTTGGTCTGCTCCGCTATCCATCATGGCGATGAATGTTTGTGTGAAGTTATGGACGGTTATGGTAATGTGTATTAGCCATTTTTGAAATTGTATACGATCAATTGTGGAAAGAAAAGAGGCATCAGGTGTGGGGGTATGTGAAATGGAGATTGGGGGAGGAGATGACGTAGAAGGTGGAGGTTCATTTGTGAGGGGGGGAAAGTAAGCTTTGGATTAATGAGAATTGGGTTTCATGAGCAAGATGTTTTACATCAAGGGCATGTACTTGGGATTTAAGTAAATGAATTTCTTATTTTAAATTATGTATTTCAGTGTTTAAGTCTTTGATGTGTGGAGTTTTTTGTGTAGCTGTCTGGGGATATTTATCAAAGAGTTTGGAAATGCTAAAAGGTTCTATGAGTGAGATTTTATTGTCCTGTAGGACTAGTGTTTGTAGTTTTTCAAAAAGCTGTTTTTGTTGGATGGGATCTGGTATTTGTTGGATCATGTCAAAAATGAAATCTTTTGTGTCAGTTTTAGTTGTTTTGATCATGTTGATTTGTTTTTTGCAAAGGCAAGTGGAGTCTTGGTCAGATGAGCTGGACGAATTATATGAATTTTGGTCATTATCTATAATTTGAAGGATTTTATTTTTTAATTTTGTTTTGATATTATTGCTGACGTCAGAAAGGTCATCAATGATTTCATTGATGCGTCCTTTGTTACGGCACTTTGCCGCAATATGGCCTTTTTGGCCACATTTGAAGCACGTGATAGAAGTGGAAGGTCGTTTGTTGTGTGGTCGTTTGTTATAATGAGGATATGGTTTGGAGGTGGGAGATTCCTTAGAATACGAGAAAGGTTGTTTTTTAAAATAAGATTGGTTAGATCTAGAAAAATGTTTATGGGTTTTTCGTCGTGCAGTTGAAGGGGCAGATACGCCAGTGATGCCAAATGCATCACAAAATGAACCGAGTTCTCGGCGCTTGCTACCGTATTTTTCCTGGAATTTGAGTTCTTGGCATGCTGCCAAGGCTTCACTTTTGACAAAAGCAAATATTTGACCATAAGTCATTAAATTGAAATTAATATGATCAGTGCCCATTTCCTTTTGGAGATTGAGCATAATTCGTTGGGAAAATAAGGATGGTAATCCAGTAATGAATTTCTCTTTCCAAAATGGGGCATTGGAATCAGGTCGTTTAAGGACCTGTGTGAGAAAAACATCTTTGTACCAACGGAAATCAGAGAGGGTTGGACATCTGATATTAGTAAGGAAGATTTTGGAAGAGGTTAATTCCTCTCGAGGGTTTCCTATGAAATGCATTGCAATAGTGACAATGAGATAATCACATGCATCAGACTCTGCTTTGATGTCTCCGTTTTCATCTTCAATGTCTATTGTATGTTGCAAAATGTTATGTTTGTCTTCAATGGTGAGAGAATTATCCCACCAGTATTTAAGTTGTCCAGTGAAGCCAGTAACAAGAATACTAGCAGTTTCTTTTTCTGGACAATGTTTGATTTTGTAAGCCATTTTGTCCATACCCATCTCTTGAAGGGTATTGAGTATTTCATACTCACTTTTGCCGTCAATATTCCATTCGTAGAAGGAACCGCCGTCATAATGTTTGGAATGGAATTTGGCACGTTCTTCATATTGAATATCTGGTGGTGTTGGGCGAGGGTAGTAGTTTCGGGTTTCTGGATTAATCCATCGTGGGTTAGATCGTCGAAAATTGGATCTATGAGTACGTCGGTGAATTTTATTGAGGTTTGGTGGTTGGTCGCTTTGGAGATCTTGTTCGATATCACTTAAGATATTTACTAGAGAATTGTCAGATTCACTGGTTGCTAATGAATCATTATCGGTTGGTGGATCTTGTTGATCAATTGTGTTTAGTTTGGAAGTAGTAGGGAAATTATGATTAAGGTTTGTGAGGGTTTGATTTAATTTCTGGAGCAAAGATTCATTTCCGAAAGTAAGGCTTTGTTCGTGTGCTAGAGGAAGACTATGGGGCTGAAAATGAGGTGCCGAGTGGTTGGATGGAAATTGATGGCTGGTGGATGGTATTAGGGTTGGTACTGGTTTTGGGCCAGTTTGTAAGGATGCGACTTGGGTTGAGATTGTGTGGAGAAGTTGATTAGAGTAATTATTTTGTTGATATAATTTTCTAATATCTTCTATGACTATAGGGGTTTTGTCATCACCTTCACGACCTTTTCTAAAAGGAGTGGCGATGATGTCCTGTCCATCTGGCGTGGACAATTGTAGTGTTTGTAAAGGTGGTGTAATGGAAGTAACTGTTGTGTTGTCTGAAAGGCGCCATTTGGTATGTAACGAGGTTTGGACATTGAGGGCGGGTTGTGTAAAGGGTGAAGGAATGTTGTTTGTCTGTTGGAGATAATTTTCTAGCCAGACTTCAAAATTAAATTCTAATTTATAACGAATACTATCGTATTTCCATTGTTTGTAAATTGTTTGTTTGGTAGAGGTATTAAAGGATTCGAACCAGGAGTAATAAGAGGAGTCTTCTTGGAACTCAGTTAGTAATTCTTCAAATTGGGGGTTAAATGGCTTTAAGAGGGTAATTGCATTAATACGCATATGCGTAGAGGTTGGAGAATAAGCCGTACCAGTAGTTTGAATGACGTCTGGTAGTGGAGAAGTATAATTGACATGTACTGTCGGTGTATAGAGGGGTGGCGTTTCTGGGATGTCCAGTCGTGAGGTAGAGTCATATTGAGAAGTAGAGAATCGAGAAGGAATATAGTTTGGCGGTCGTGATGTTGAAGTGCGTTCTGTAAAGGAGTTGAATCGGATAAGAACAGTGCCATCTGTTTCTTCAATGACATCTGTTATCTCCGTTTGTTCAATGTTTTGTGGTTTTTGGGGGCAGTCAATTTTAAAATGATCTGGAATAGTAATTTCATGCCACTTTAATCTTTTACGTAAAAAAGTTTTGGAGAATGGAGCATCTATTTGTAATAAGACTGTTTCGTCAGAAAAGTTTGTTCCCAGTTTAAGTTTAGGATTTAAACAAGAACTCATGAGCTTAAAGTAAATACGGTAGATGATTGCAAATTGTTCTGCCAATTTCTCAAATTCATTTCCTTGCAAATGAATATCGAGGATTAATGAATTCATTATTAAAGGGTCTGTGAGAGAAACCGTAAAATTTGGAATACTATTAAAATAGATTGGGCCGTTACATATATTTGTTTGAATCATAGCAAGAATGGAAGATTTGTATTTAGATAATCGTTTGTCTCGTAATGCCATATATATAGGAATATTAACACCAATATGAACTAATGGTTTTACTGCTACTTGAATCATGCCGAAGTGGATATAACGAAAACCGCGATCAGAATATTTTTGCAGTGCTATATGTGATAATAGTGGGGTGGATTGAAATTGTTGTTGAATATTAAAAGTTTCTTCATGTGTTTTTACTGAAAAGGCTGTTTTGAAATCAAAAGTACCAATCTTGTATATATTATCTATATGTTCAGTTGGAATAGACCAATTAAGAAAATCAGAATGAATAATATCTTCTTGACTTAAAACAGTACGATTAGAAGAAGAAGAAGAAGAACTAGATACAAGGCGTCGAAATAGGTTTGCCATATCAGATGATATGAGAAACAAGGTTGATTCTTCCAGTAAAGGGACTATCAGCCGGGAACACCCATCAACGGCTTACCAACGGGCTCACGATTGACCAACTTCTGCTGAAGAAGAGCCAACCTGGCTCTGATACCAAAAGAGGTCCCAAGCCTGAGCGGAGGAGGAATAGTAAGATGCCTTCTTTTTGCTTTTGCTTTGAGTGCTGGCAGGAATCGTGCTGAGTGCTGAGAGGAATAATTGCAGGCATGGCCGGCAGGAGTGAGTGCGGGCGTCTTTTGAGCTAGAAAAGCATCTTGGAATAGTTGCTCTGTACGGCTCCCCGAGGCTCAATACAGGTGATTCGGATTTTGAGCAAATCCGCAGCTATCAACGGGTTTGACATATCTTTACCGGTTACCGTTTGAACCAGATTAGCCAATAGATTGAATCCGCTCTATTGATAGCGTTATGAATCCTCATGAAGGATTATCGGATTTTGAGCAAATCCGCAGCTATCAACGGGTTTGACATATCTTTACCGGTTACCGTTTGAACCGGATTAGCCAATAGATTGAATCCGCTCTATTGATAGCGTTATGAATCCTCATGAAGGATTATCGGATTTTGAGCAAATCCGCAGCTATCAACGGGTTTGACATATCTTTACCGGTTACCGTTTGAACCGGATTAGCCAATAGATTGAATCCGCTCTATTGATAGCGTTAGGAGTCTGGATTTAATCATCATATTGGTCCAAACTTTCGTCGTATGGAATTTGGGCGAATAAGCCGCCGAAGGGGTCCCTAGGCGGTGTGGAAGTGGATGTAGATGGGGATGTAGCAGATGACGTGGAATGGAGGCGGTGTTGTTGTTGTAGTTTTTTGAATTTTTGAAATTCTAAGAAGGCTTGCATATCATCTTCCTCCTCGGTAGGTGGTAAGATAAGAGGAGATTTGGATGGAGGGGTACGTGGAATCAAGATCTTGGGGGATGGAGTTGGTGGAGTGGAAACAACTGGAGTGGGAGTGCCAGTGGTTAGGTATTGAAGGATGACCTTTTCCGAGGCAAGGGCATCATTGAATTTGGGCCACCATTTGACCTTGAATATGCGGGTGAGTGAGAAAGGAAAATCCTCAGGATGGGTTTTTGTAATAGCAAAACTCCAACAAAATATCCAAGGGATTTTGAAGGAGCGATTAAATTATAGGGATTTTTTGTAAGTGGGGCCCGGGGACTTGGCGCACCAGGTTTGGTAACTTTGGTGAAGTGATAATGGTAATATTTGAGTGGAAGCGCCATACCTGTTCCACCAATCATAGAACCAGATTGGTAGGGATGTGGGACAGTTATTATGGAATACCATGAACCAGGAATGGGAAAAAGGGCGAAAGAGAAGTGCGCGAAACCAAGCTTGTTGGTAATCGCGATAGTTGTAGGTCGGTGGGTTGAATGGGACGGAAAAGGAATGGGGAGTCCATGGATTGGACCATGCAGTGGAGTCGATGACGTTTTGAATTACACATTTTGAAAATGCAATTTGAGTAGGGTTGGTTTTGTCATTGGTATGGGTGATGATTGCGGATTGTGTGTCGATGAGTATGAGTTCGTAGAATCGTTGAGTTTTGAGTGGGTCGTCCAACCAATATGAGTTTGGTGGGAACGTTTAGCTGACATGTTTTTGTAATGCGTCATACGGCGGATTTTGGGAGAAGTGGGTTAGATGAATGTGATCGGTTATGGGTTGTGATATGTAAGCGGGGTCAGATTATGCAAAATTTGTACTAATTTGAATAGGGATTGTAGTTGGTTTTGAAGTAGTCATGATATTGGAGTAGGATAATGGTGTAAACCTATTTTGAGTGGGAATGGGTGGAAGGGTTTTGAGGGCGTAGTCCTGCGGTGTTTGAGTCTTTTGTGGAGGTTACTGCTGGGACGTGCTCATTTCCTTGTAAAAATTCACGAGTGAGGAAGTCAGGAAGAGAATTGTGAGAGCCTTTGATGTATTCAATATCAAAATCGAAAATAGATAATATAGCTTGCCAACGGGCAAAAATTTGCTTAGAAACAAGATTTTGAACATCGTTTTGTAAAATAAATTTTGCAGACTGGCAATCAATACGTAAAAGGAATTTTTTATTAACTAAATCATCTTGGAATTTTAAAATACATTTGACTATACTAAGGATTTCTTTTTTAATAGTGTAATAATTCTTTTGTGGTCCTATCCATATACCAGAATGGTAGCGGACTAAATTTTCAGTTTTGGACTGGGGAAGTCGTTGTTTTAAAATGCCGCCATATCCTATGTTGGAGGCATCAGTCTCGACGATCATGAAAGCATGAGGGTGAGGTAAACAAAGACATGGGAGTGTTTGGACTTTGGTTTTAATAGTATGTATTATATCAGTATGTTGAGATGTCCACGGAAGTGGATTCTTTTGGAGTCGCTGATATAATGGAGCACATAGTTGGCGTAAGTTGGGAAAAAAATCAGAAATATAATTTAAACAACCAAGGAATTTTTGGAGTTGCGTTTTATCTTTTATTATATCTGGAAATTTGGATGTGAATTTCAGGCTTCGTTGGATGGGAATGATTGTATTTTGATGAATATGATGACCAAGAAAATGGATTTGAGTTTGAAATAATTTCATCTTTGGAAAAGAAATAACTAAACCATTCTTTTTGATAATGTACAAAAATGTTTTGAGATGTTTAGTATGTTCGTCAAGGGAGTTAGAGAAAATGAGAACATCATCTATATAAACAATGGAAAATGTTGAATAAGGATTTAAGATATCATTCATAATGTGTTGGAATTCGGAAGGGGCATTTTTTAATCCGAATGGCATAACGTTCCATTCGTAATGTCCGAAAGGGACGGTGAATGCAGTTTTGTAACGATCTTTGGGATCGACTTGAATCTGCCAAAAGCCAGATTTCATATCGAATTTTGAAAATATTTTTGCGTTGCTTAGGCGTTTAAGTAAATCTCGTTTATTGGGAATTGGATATCTAATCCATTGTAACACTTTATTTAATGGTTTGTAATTTATGACGAGACGTGGAGTGCCTCGTTCGATTTCTGCATTTTTCATTACATAAAATGCAGCACAACTCCATGGGGAGTTGGAAGGTCGAATTAATTTTTTATCTAATAAGGTTTGAATTTCGGTTTTACAGAGTTCAAGGAGTTCTTGGTTCATTTGTATTGGGCGTGCTTTGGTCGGAATATTCTTTTCTAAAAAATCTTTTTCATACGGGAGGCGTATGAAATGATTTTTGCGGTCCCAAAATGCATTAGGTAATTCCGCACAAACTTCAGATTTGAATAATTCTTCTAATTGTTGAATGTGTAATTTGGTTTGTGGCGAGTTTAATTGGTTGCTAATATGGGCATGAGATAGATCGTTTTTTAAGTAGAGTAATTTGGTTTGTTTTTGTCGGATTTGATTAATTTGTTTGAAAATAGAATGTTGTTGCAATTGATTAAGCTGTTTTTGTCGAACAGGATGAATAAACTTAAAAAGGACGTTGTTGCCCATGATATTTGTAGTAATACCATGTGTGGAAACTTGGAAAGGATAAATTTGTGTAAGGAAAGGAGTACCAAGAATTATATCAGTGTTTAAATTGTTGACTATAATGAATTGGTGTTTGAAGCAAAATGGTCCATTGCAAATGGAAGCTTGAGTGAGTTTGCCGTTAATTTGGAGGGGTGAATTGTTTGCGGCTATTAAAATTTCATTTGTATGTTCATAGTATTTTGTTGGTATTAGTCCGTCACGGATGCAGCTTTGGTCTGCTCCGCTATCCATCATGGCGATGAATGTTTGTGTGAAGTTATGGACGGTTATGGTAATGTGTATTAGCCATTTTTGAAATTGTATACGATCAATTGTGGAAAGAAAAGAGGCATCAGGTGTGGGGGTATGTGAAATGGAGATTGGGGGAAGAGATGACGTAGAAGGTGGAGGTTCATTTGTGAGGGGGGAAAGTAAGCTTTGGAGTAATGAGAATTGGGTTTCATGAGCAAGATGTTTTACATCAAGGGCATGTACTTGGGATTTAAGTAAATGAATTTCTTGTTTTAAATTATGTATTTCAGTGTTTAAGTCTTTGATGTGTGGAGTTTTTTGTGTAGCTGTATGGGGATATTTATCAAAGAGTTTGGAAATGCTAAAAGGTTCTATGAGTGAGATTTTATTGTCCTGTAGGACTAGTGTTTGTAGTTTTTCAAAAAGCTGTTTTTGTTGGATGGGATCTGGTATTTGTTGGATCATGTCAAAAATGAAATCTTTTGTGTCAGTTTTAGTTGTTTTGATCATGTTAATTTGTTTTTTGCAAAGGCAAGTGGAGTCTTGGTCAGATGAGCTGGACGAATTATATGAATTTTGGTCATTATCTGTAATTTGAAGGATTTTATTTTTTAATTTTGTTTTGATATTATTGCTGACGTCAGAAAGGTCATCAATGATTTCATTGATGCATCCTTTGTTACGGCACTTTGCCGCAATATGGCCTTTTTGGCCACATTTGAAGCACGTGATAGAAGTGGAAGGTCGTTTGTTGTGTGGTCGTTTGTTATAATGAGGATATGGTTTGGAGGTGGGAGATTCCTTAGAATAAGAGAAAGGTTGTTTTTTAAAATAAGATTTGTTAGATCTAGAAAAATGTTTATGGGTTTTTCGTCGTGCAGTTGAAGGGGCAGATACGCCAGTGATGCCAAATGCATCACAAAATGAACCGAGTTCTCGGCGCTTGCTACCGTATTTTGCCTGGAATTTGAGTTCTTGGCATGCTGCCAAGGCTTCACTTTTGACAAAAGCAAATATTTGACCATAAGTCATTAAATTGAAATTAATATGATCAGTGCCCATTTCCTTTTGGAGATTGAGCATAATTCGTTGGGAAAATAAGGATGGTAATCCAGTAATGAATTTCTCTTTCCAAAATGGGGCATTGGAATCAGGTCGTGTAAGGACCTGTGTGAGAAAAACATCTTTGTACCAACGGAAATCAGAGAGGGTTGGACATCTGATATTAGTAAGGAAGATTTTGGAAGAGGTTAATTCCTCTCGAGGGTTTCCTATGAAATGCATTGCAATAGTGACAATGAGATAATCACATGCATCAGACTCTGCTTTGATGTCTCCGTTTTCATCTTCAATGTCTATTGTATGTTGCAAAATGTTATGTTTGTCTTCAATGGTGAGAGAATTATCCCACCAGTATTTAAGTTGTCCAGTGAAGCCAGTAACAAGAATACTAGCAGTTTCTTTTTCTGGACAATGTTTGATTTTGTAAGCCATTTTGGCCATACCCATCTCTTGAAGGGTATTGAGTATTTCATACTCACTTTTGCTGTCAATATTCCATTCGTAGATGGAACCGCCGTCATAATGTTTGGAATGGAATTTGGCGCGTTCTTCATATTGAATATCTGGTGGTGTTGGGCGAGGGTAGTAGTTTCGGGTTTCTGGATTAATCCATCGTGGATTAGATCGTCGAAAATTGGATCTATGAGTACGTCGGTGAATTTTATTGAGGTTTGGTGGTTGGTCGCTTTGGAGATCTTGTTCGATATCACTTAAGATATTTACTAGAGAATTGGCAGATTCACTGGTTGCTAATGAATCATTATCGGTTGGTGGATCTTGTTGATCAATTGTGTTTAGTTTGGAAGTAGTAGGGAAATTATGATTAAGGTTTGTGAGGGTTTGATTTAATTTCTAGAGCAAAGATTCATTTCCGAAAGTAAGGCTTTGTTCGTGTGCTAGAGGAAGACTATGGGGCTGAAAATGAGGTGCCGAGTGGTTGGATGGAAATTGATGGCTGGTGGATGGTATTGGGGTTGGTACTGGTTTTGGGCCAGTTTGTAAGGATGCGACTTGGGTTGAGATTGTGTGGAGAAGTTGATTAGAGTAATTATTTTGTTGATATAATTTTCTAATATCTTCTATGACTATAGGGGTTTTGTCATCACCTTCACGACCTTTTCTAAAAGGAGTGGCGATGATGTCCTGTCCATCTGGCGTGGACAATTGTAGTGTTTGTAAAGGTGGTGTAATGGAAGTAACTGTTGTGTTGTCTGAAAGGCGCCATTTGGTATGTAACGAGGTTTGGACATTGAGGGCGGGTTGTGTAAAGGGTGAAGGAATGTTGTTTGTCTGTTGGAGATAATTTTCTAGCCAGACTTCAAAATTAATTTCTAATTTATAACGAATACTATCGTATTTCCATTGTTTGTAAATTGTTTGTTTGGTAGAGGTATTAAAGGATTCGAACCAGGAGTAATAAGAGGAGTCTTCTTGGAACTCAGTTAGTAATTCTTCAAATTGGGGGTTAAATGGCTTTAAGAGGGTAATTGCATTAATACGCATATGCGTAGAGGTTGGAGAATAAGCCGTACCAGTAGTTTGAATGACGTCTGGTAGTGGAGAAGTATAATTGACATGTACTGTCGGTGTATAGAGGGGTGGCGTTTCTGGGATGTCCAGTCGTGAGGTAGAGTCATATTGAGAAGTAGAGAATCGAGAAGGAATATAGTTTGGCGGTCGTGATGTTGAAGTGCGTTCTGTAAAGGAGTTGAATCGGATAAGAACAGTGCCATCTGTTTCTTCAATGACATCTGTTATCTCCGTTTGTTCAATGTTTTGTGGTTTTTGGGGGCAGTCAATTTTAAAATGATCTGGAATAGTAATTTCATGCCACTTTAATCTTTTAGGTAAAAAAGTTTTGGAGAATGGAGCATCTATTTGTAATAAGACTGTTTCGTCAGAAAAGTTTGTTCCCAGTTTAAGTTTAGGATTTAAACAAGAACTCATGAGCTTAAAGTAAATACGGTAGATGATTGCAAATTGTTCTGCCAATTTCTCAAATTCATTTCCTTGCAAATGAATATCGAGGATTAATGAATTCATTATTAAAGGGTCTGTGAGAGAAACCGTAAAATTTGGAATACTATTAAAATAGATTGGGCCGTTACATATATTTGTTTGAATCATAGCAAGAATGGAAGATTTGTATTTAGATAATCGTTTGTCTCGTAATGCCATATATATAGGAATATTAACACCAATATGAACTAATGGTTTTACTGCTACTTGAATCATGCCGAAGTGGATATAACGAAAACCGCGATCAGAATATTTTTGCAGTGCTATATGTGATAATAGTGGGGTGGATTGAAATTGTTGTTGAATATTAAAAGTTTCTTCATGTGTTTTTACTGAAAAGGCTGTTTTGAAATCAAAAGTACCAATCTTGTATATATTATCTATATGTTCAGTTGGAATAGACCAATTAAGAAAATCAGAATGAATAATATCTTCTTGACTTAAAATAGTACGATTAGAAGAAGAAGAAGAACTAGATACAAGGCGTCGAAATAGGTTTGCCATATCAGATGATATGAGAAACAAGGTTGATTCTTCCAGTAAAGGGACTATCAATACGTAAAAGGAATTTCTATTTTGTATATATATATATACTTATATAATATATAGAAGTATATATATATTCTTATATATACTTATGTAAGTATATATATACTTATATATAGAAAAATTTTCGGAGCAAACCGGTTTGTTCCTTAATAGGGAGCAAACCGGTACAATCTCTCTCGAAAATGCATCAAAATGAACATATAATATATGAAAATTAAATGGCTCGATGAGACCTACAACTTTCATGTTAACCACTTTTTCTAATTTTGAATGTATGAGATGGATTTTCGACCCGAAAAAATCTGGGCGTCCTTAGTCCCGTTTTTTGCCCAGATTTTTTCGGGTCAAAAATCCATCTCATACATTCAAAATTAGAAAAAGTGGTTAACATGAAAGTTGTAGGTCTCATCGAGCCAGTCAATTTTCATATATTATATGTTCATTTTGATGCATTTTCGAGGGAGATCGGACCGGTTTGCTCCCTATTAGGGAGCAAATCGGTTTGCTCCGGAAAATCACTCCTTATATATATACTATATATGTATTATAGTATATATGTATATATATATAAGTATATATACTATATATATATACTTATATACATATATATTATATATAAATATATATTTACTTATAAGTATAAGTATATATAAATATATATATGTACCTATATATATAAGTATATATATATAAGTATATATATATATAAGTATATATATAAGTACTAGCATCTTCGAACGGGCTACGCCCGTTCTCGATGCGTCGCTGCGGGCTTCGCCCGTAATCAAGCGGGCTTCGCCCGCTTGGCATTCAAGCAGGCTTCGCCCGTAACCAAGCGGGCTTCGCCTGCCCCTGGCTATGTATCTAATTTATTTAAATATCAAGTTCACAATATAACCAGATATTTCATAACCATAAAAACTGTGGAAATCACCAGGAAACTAAAATAAAATGTAAACATTTCATATCATCCTTGTAAATTCATGGGAATAATTTATTTGGTCTTTGATTCTAAATGAGGCTTAAATGCAAGCTGAAGACCATATTTAGCATTATAAAACTATTGAAATTAACCCTACTGCTGGTAGGTCTACAAACACCACAAATTTTGGTTTAAAATCAGTCAGAGTTCAGTGTAGTTTACTAAAGTTCAGTTTAGTTTAAAATCAGTCAAACTACACTGTAATTCAGCAAAAATGTAAAAATTTAAGCATAAAATAAGAAACTTGATAAGTTTTGGATAACATCCAATCTTAAAATATGAAACATAAATAAGCATCAAATTACCATTCCACTTGATAAGTTTTGGATAACATCCAATCTTAAAATAAGAAACATAAATAAGCATCAAATTACCATTCCACTCCTCTTTGGCCCTTCCAACTCTTTTCGGAAAGCTAACAAAAAACTTAACATAGACTAAAATCAATAGAACATGGCCAACGATGTGCAAAAAAAAGTTGTTATGAGTTAGAGAGCGATGATATAACTCTTCTCGTGTATGCACGCCACACTGTAAATGCATCTAAGCAATAAGTATGAAAAAAATTACACAAAATAAATCTATCTACTTAATCTGTAACTTTATATCTTACACTTGATTTTGTGGCTATGATAGTCCAGAAATCAATAAATATGCACAGATAATCCAAAACACAATGACCAACAAAGCTTCAATAGTGTGCTTGCCCTACTCTTTAAATCAAAAAGCATATAGGTAGTGTATACCATAAAATGAACAAATGATCTAAAATCTAAAAGAGTGGTTTCTAAAACAAAAAAATGAAATGAGCAACTAAGAGATGGTAAAAAGCCAAGAAATTGACAGCTTGGCTGCACGTTTGGTCAATAATTTCAAAACCTGCGCAAGTGAGATGACCCCCTTGGCTCCACGAATCAATGCCTGGATGTGGAACACAAAAAAAAAGATCATTTGCCACCTGCTAGAGAAGGATTGTGATGGCAAACCTTTAAGCTTGGCTGCACGTTTGGTCATATGAGAAGGTGTCAGCAACCATGAAATTTTATATCATTCTCCACCATGGCAACACCTTTCACTGTCCGTTTTTTGCTCATTGCAGTCCTCCTATTGCCTGCAAACTGAAATATTTATAAAATGTCAACATACAATGCTTAAATCACTTTCCAAGCTATCAAGTTCGTAAACCAACACCGAATATATTAATGTTGATGAATAGACAACTGAACATAAGAAATCAATGCAGTCCTGTTAATAGGACACTAAATTAAAAAGGAAACTGGTATTGCAGTCCAAGTATAAAGGCAGTTCACACGACATAAAAAACCACTGAAAATCCAAATACGAAGAAGGAACATGTTCTAAAAAATTATGGCTGGAATTCACAAAAAATACAATTTTAATAAAGGCAGTTGATACATCTAACTGGAAGAAATCCTTGGGAAGAGGGAGGAATATACCTATATGTTTAGGTTGTTGGATACTAATGGAAATAGAGTGAAGGGTTGTGCCGAAGAAGAAGGGAGGAATATACCTATATGTTGGATACAATTTTAATAAAGGCAGTTGATACATCTAACTGGAAGAAATTTTTTCCAGTTAGATGTATCAACTGCCTTTAGTAATAATTTAATTACTAACCCTTCTTCTTCGGCACAACCCTTCACTCTATTTCCATTAGTATCCAACAACCTAAACATATAGGTATATTCCTCCCTCTTCCCAAGGATTTCTTCCAGTTAGATGTATCAACTGCCTTTATTAAAATTGTATTTTTTGTGAATTCCAGCCATAATTTTTTAGAACATGTTCCTTCTTCGTATTTGGATTTTCAGTGGTTTTTTATGTCGTGTGAACTGCCTTTATACTTGGACTGCAATACCAATTTCCTTTTTAATTTAGTGTCCTATTAACAGGACTGCATTGATTTCTTATGTTCAGTTGTCTATTCATCAACATTAATATATTCGGTGTTGGTTTACGAACTTGATAGCTTGGAAAGTGATTTAAGCATTGTATGTTGACATTTTATAAATATTTCAGTTTGCAGGCAATAGGAGGACTGCAATGAGCAAAAAACGGACAGTGAAAGGTGTTGCCATGGTGGAGAATGATATAAAATTTCATGGTTGCTGACACCTTCTCATATGACCAAACGTGCAGCCAAGCTTAAAGGTTTGCCATCACAATCCTTCTCTAGCAGGTGGCAAATGATCTTTTTTTTTGTGTTCCACATCCAGGCATTGATTCGTGGAGCCAAGGGGGTCATCTCACTTGCGCAGGTTTTGAAATTATTGACCAAACGTGCAGCCAAGCTGTCAATTTCTTGGCTTTTTACCATCTCTTAGTTGCTCATTTCATTTTTTTGTTTTAGAAACCACTCTTTTAGATTTTAGATCATTTGTTCATTTTATGGTATACACTACCTATATGCTTTTTGATTTAAAGAGTAGGGCAAGCACACTATTGAAGCTTTGTTGGTCATTGTGTTTTGGATTATCTGTGCATATTTATTGATTTCTGGACTATCATAGCCACAAAATCAAGTGTAAGATATAAAGTTACAGATTAAGTAGATAGATTTATTTTGTGTAATTTTTTTCATACTTATTGCTTAGATGCATTTACAGTGTGGCGTGCATACACGAGAAGAGTTATATCATCGCTCTCTAACTCATAACAACTTTTTTTTGCACATCGTTGGCCATGTTCTATTGATTTTAGTCTATGTTAAGTTTTTTGTTAGCTTTCCGAAAAGAGTTGGAAGGGCCAAAGAGGAGTGGAATGGTAATTTGATGCTTATTTATGTTTCTTATTTTAAGATTGGATGTTATCCAAAAGTTATCAAGTGGAATGGTAATTTGATGCTTATTTATGTTTCATATTTTAAGATTGGATGTTATCCAAAACTTATCAAGTTTCTTATTTTATGCTTAAATTTTTACATTTTTGCTGAATTACAGTGTAGTTTGACTGATTTTAAACTAAACTGAACTTTAGTAAACTACACTGAACTCTGACTGATTTTAAACCAAAATTTGTGGTGTTTGTAGACCTACCAGCAGTAGGGTTAATTTCAATAGTTTTATAATGCTAAATATGGTCTTCAGCTTGCATTTAAGCCTCATTTAGAATCAAAGACCAAATAAATTATTCCCATGAATTTACAAGGATGATATGAAATGTTTACATTTTATTTTAGTTTCCTGGTGATTTCCACAGTTTTTATGGTTATGAAATATCTGGTTATATTGTGAACTTGATATTTAAATAAATTAGATACATAGCCAGGGGCAGGCGAAGCCCGCTTGGTTACGGGCGAAGCCTGCTTGAATGCCAAGCGGGCGAAGCCCGCTTGATTACGGGCGAAGCCCGCAGCGACGCATCGAGAACGGGCGTAGCCCGTTCGAAGATGCTAGTATATGTATACTTATATATATATACTATATAAATATATATATAAGTATACATATATACTTATAAATATATATATATAAGTATATTTATATATACTATATAAGTATATATATGTTTATACATATATATTCTTATATATATATACTTATATATATATATTTATATATACTTATACTTTTAAATATATATATATATACTTATAGATATTTATACTTATGTATATATATATACATATATATATACTTATATAGTATATATATTTCTATATATATATATAAGTGTATATATATAAGTATATATACTTATATAGTATATATATACATATATATATGTATATATTTATGTGTATATATATACATATTTACATAAGTATATAAATATATATATATATGTATATATATACTTATATATATACATTTAAGTATATATATAAGCATATAAATATATACTTATATATATATATACACTTATAAATACTTATATATACTTATATCCTTATATAATATAAATAGTATATATATATATATATAAATAAAAATATATATACATATACATATACATATACATATATACTTATATATACTTTTATATATTTGTATATATACTTATATATATATATATGTATATACATATATATATACACTTATATATATACTATATATTTATTTATAAGTATAAGTATATCTAAATATATATACTTATAAGTATATATATATAAGTATACATATATATAAATATTCTTATATATAGAAATATACTTATATACTTATGTACTTATATATATACTTATATATATATATGTATATATACTTATATATATATATACATTTATATAAGTATATATAAGAATATATATATACTTATATAATATATATATATATGTATATATGTATATATAAGTATATATATACTTATATATATATATACTTATATATTTACTTATATATCTATATGCATATACTTATATATACATACTTTATATATGTATATAAGTATATAAATATATAAATATATATATATATATATATATATATATATATATATATATATATATATATATATATATAGGTACGGGTGACAGGCACGGGCCTCCAGCCTATGCAAGACGACATTCGTCGTGGTGGCGACATTCGTCTTGGTGGCGACATTATTCGTGGGGGCGACATTCGTCGTAGGGGCAACATTTGTCGTGGGGGCGACATTCGTCATGCGGGCAACCTTGATTTAAGGGATCACCGAACATGCTGCCGTAAAAATTTTTGGAGGCCAAACATTTTCTAAATAAAACGTAATTAAAGGATGACCGAACATTGATTTAAAGGACGACTGAACATTGATTTAAAGGATCACCGAACATGCTACAGTTGTTGGGAAACCTTGAGGATGACCGAACATGCTACAATAAAAATTTCCTATAACAACAACATTAATTTAAAGTAAGAACTAACATTTTCTAAATAATGAAGAATCATGATATATTGATCATAAATATTTATCCTATTTGTATTGATTATGTGCCATATTACATGAACTGCAATCAGATTCAATCTATGAACTGCGATCAGGTTCAATCTTAAAGCACATGATCAATAATAATTCTACTGATATATGGTAATAAATCAGCCCTACTCGTTTGTTGTTGTGTCGTTTATACCTCAGCATATGATCATTAAGATTTGGTGTCATACTTAGAAATAGGCCGATTTCTGTATATGATAAGAAATCAGCATATGATCATTAAGATTTGGTGCCATCGTTGATACCTGTTGATATGTGAAGTCTGTATTTCTGAATATCATGTAACAGAGAGCTGATTTACATGTTCGTTCTTATATCATTTTGTTATTGATCATATATTAAAGTGGCTTGTCAGATTTACATGTTCATTCTTATTGATCCACACGCCGAAATATGATCAATAATAAATCCATACACCGTTAACTGCCATCAGGTTCAATCTTAAAGCATATGAAGCATCATTTGTGTAAATATATCATGTGTTATATTCATAAGTCCGTGCCAAGGTGTGTGCCCAAATTAAGCAGCCATATAAATAATGCTTAACAATCAGAGTACCTATCCATATAAACAATGCTTAACTTTAATAGATGAGATGTCAAACGAAAATGGAAAAGTCAAATTTTTATTTACAAAACGGCTGAAACAACGTGGACATGTTTTCATTTTCAAAAGAGGTAAAGTGACTAAAAAGATAACATAAATATGTTATTTTTAGCTGTGCAAATGATCAAATATGCAGATAAAAATATAATGATTGCTCTCCAAAGGTATAATTCATTAGAGAAAAATACAGTACCTATCCCTCCTTCAAAGACAGCTGATCGAGCGCAATGTGAGAAGCACTTGAGCCAACTACAAATTGAGCACCAAATCTAATCATGGAGAAGATTAAGCGAAGAATAACAGAGTAATTAGTCATGTAAAAACCTGATTAGAAGCACACCTGAGCTGGACATCGTAGACAGAGCCGCCGTGCCAATGGTACTAGGAAAAACTACACCTTGAGTTGCTGCGGAGCTAGTCGTCGGCCTGCTTCTCCATCTCCACATAGTTTTGGGTGATCACCATATCCAGCTTCTCGGAGACCATGTATTCTTCACTGTAATCATACAAACCTGTCTCCTAAAGCTACCCTTTCTGACTATAAGCATTGAGATGACCCAACCAACCAAATTAGGGAAAGGAAACCACATGAAAGACAATTAAATGTATATTAAAACATTATAGATATCAAAGAATCCTAACATACATGCATCGTGGTCAATATATTATCAGCATGAAAGCCAAGTAATTCTATATACATCATCTGGGAGTTGCAAATGTATGGTTTGAGCTTTGATGCACCAATCTCCAGCATATAAAGGACATTTAAAAACTCCTCCTTGCATGCATTTCAATCAAGGGAGATGCCAGGAAGGTGTTTTCTAAATGCGATCGGAAAGATATTTATTCATAATGACATTTTTTAGTCTGGACATGAGTTCTGGAAAACAGGCAATGCTTCAATCATCTGAAATTCAGAGTTCTGGACAATATTTCATAATGCCCATAAATCAGTGTAATAAGGAAAGAAGTAAGAACAGACTAAAAATTGAACAGAGATCAATTGCAATGCTTCTTAGATAGAACTATGGCACTATGAAATCCAGAACTCATCCTATACCACAGGCCATTCTTCTTTATTATATAGGAAATCATGTCTTAATGAGAAACCCAGAACTCATCCTACAATACAGGCGGCCTAGGGATTATTATGGTGAAGATAATGAAGATATTAATTACCCCAAAATGACAGGAATCGGTCGTAAGATTCGATCACCGACGGCGCAGGTATCTACAGTAGATGAGGGCGGCAGATGGAGGGGGCTAGCTAAAAAGGAAAAAAATAAAAATTTATATTTTCGAAGAGGAAGAGGAGCAGCAGGGAAATACGATGAAGGAAGATAGAAATAGAAGAGAGGAAACATACTTAGGGTCGTTGTTTCGTAAGAAGAAGAGGAGCGGCAGTGGCAGCGGCTTCGAGTGGTGCAGACCGCCGGATTAGAGGAGCAGCTACGAGGAGAGAGGAGCGGCTGCGAGGAGCAAGGATCCAGACCGCCGGATCCAGGGGAGACGGAGGCGAGGAGCGAGGAAGTTCCATAAAGTGGCGTGGGGACGAAGTGAAAGTGCGATGGGTGGTTTAATCGGCTATAATAAAGAACCGCCTATTAGAAAAATTAGTGGATTATGATAAAATAATGGGTTAGAAACCGCCATTAATAAAACATATAATCGTGGATGAAGAAACTGCCATTAATAAAACATATAATAATGGGTTAGAAACCGCCATTAATAAAACATATAATCGTGGATGCAGACGGAGGTATCTTATATAATGCATTCGGTTTGATTTAGAAACCTCCTAAAATGAGTGGTTCAGATTTATAATGAGTGGTTGAGATAATGAGTGGTTCAGATTTTATTTCCTTTATTTTAGTTGTCTATTATGAGTGGTTCAGATTTAATAATCCTAAGCATCCAACGGTGTGAAATGAAAGTACGGTAAGAGCAGGGAGATTAGTATATTGCCTTATATAATAAAGATATATAAGAATATATATATACTATATAAGTATATATATATACTTATATTTATATATATTTATATATATGTATATGTATATGTATATATATGTATACTTATGTACTTATATACCTATATATATACTTATATATATGCTTATATTTATTTACATATATTTATATATGTACTTATATATACATATATACTATATATAAGTATATATATATATATACTTATATATGTATATATACTTATATATATACTTATATATATAAATATATATACTATATAAGTATATATACATATGTATATAAGTATATAAGTACATAAGTATATATGTATACTTATATATATAAGAATATATATATATATGAATACTTATATATATACTTATAAGTATATATATATATATATGTATACTTATATATAAGTATATATATACAAGTATATATATATACATAAGTATATATATATATATTAGAATATATATAAGTATATATATTTATATTTATATATATGTATATATATATTTATAAGTATATATCTATATATATAAATATATATATACTAATATATAAGTATATATATACTTATATATAAGTATATATACTATATAAGTATATATATACATATATACTTATATATATATAAGTATATATATATTTATATATATGTATACTTATATATATACTTATGTACTTATATACTTATATAAGTATATATATACATATATATACTTATATAGTATATATATTTATATATATATAAGTATATATATAAGTATATATACATATATAATTATATATATATATACTTATATATAGTATATATATATATAAGTACATATATATATATATAAGTGTATACTTATATATGTATAGTTATATATATAAGAATATATATAGTATGTATACATATATTTATATATACTATATATAAGTATATATATGTATATATATAAATATATACTTATATATAAGTATATATATATATATATATTTATATATATACTTATATATATTATATAAGGATATATATAAGTATATATAAATATATACTTATATATATGTTTATATATATATAAGTATATATATAAGTATATATCTATATACATAAATATATATATAAGTATATATACTTATATATATATACTATATATGTATATACATATATATATAAGTATATATAAGTATATATATATACATATATATATACTATATATGTATATACATATATATAAGTATACTTATATATATACTTATATATATATATATACGTAAGTGTTGGCACCAAAAATGGTACCTCCAAAATTCACACTAAAGAGGGATGGGAGGAAATTGCGGAGTGCAGGTTACTGAAGACAAAAGATGCTGAGAAAGAGAGCTGAGAGGCAGGAAAACGATCACAGAAAATCAAGACCGCTTACACAGGATGTAAGCTGGAGGCTCGAGGCAAAAAGTCTATTTTCAGGTACCCCTACCCCTCTATTTATAGACGAGGGGGCTGCCCAAACGGGCAGATCAGAAAACTACGGGCTGCCCGGTATACAGGAGAGCCGGGGCAGGGAAAAGGGGTGCAAATAACCAAAATAGAGAAAAAGGACCAGACCGCGCGGTCTGGCGATCTGACGAGCTTATGACCGCCTGGGACTTAGAAGATTCGGCTGAGAACTATGTTGACGGTCTGGGCGGTTTCCCAAATTTGAGATCGCGGAGACCGGTACTTTTGACCTGCAGGAGGAGATCACGGTCTTTCCGGGCAAACATAATCCCCGCACATTTTTAAGTTGCGCTGGAACTTCGAAAATGTAAATTTTGACCGCCGAGACCGCGACTGTCATTAATGCGACTTGGCCTATACATACCATGGTGGAGGCTTGGATTTCAAAACCTTCTGGAAGAAGTTGATAATTTGAGTTCTGAGCGATCACGAATTTTTAAGACCGCGGAGGATTTACAAAAATGGATGCTCTTGATTTGATGAAGGCAGCAGCGCAGGCAAAGAAATCACCCAAATCTGCACTTAAGACAAAGACAATTATCAAAAAGCAGATCGCGGGTTCTGAAAAAACTTCAAAGGCAAAAAGTCTAAAGGGTAGCGCGGATTCAGCTCCTAAGACTTCTGTCGCTAAAGTTGTGACCGCAGACTCTGCTGGGGAGGTGAGTGGTTCGAGTCCTCTTGTGATAAATTTTTCGAATATTGAAATTCTGTTCGACCTACAGAAAACCCTGGAGGTGCTTGGACAGGTCACGGCTCAACCTGAAGAAATTTCTTCCACTGAGGTTATAAAAGCTGGGATGCAGTAGGTAAGGACTGCAGCTGAAAACCTAAGAAGTCAGATCGCGGAACAAAGTAAAACTGTACAGGCCGCGAAGAAGAGAAAAATTGATGATGAGAAAAATGCGACCGCGAAGACCGACTTGGTCGTGGCGGACATACTACCGAGAGACAGCAGTATCGCAGAGAAAACATCTACTACCGTAAGTGACCGTTTTGGCCATTCATTTTGAGATCGATTCTTCTACTATCGTTTGTTTTCTTGCAGACACTGGATCCGTTTGAAGCCGTGCGACTTCGAGAGATCGCTGAGGAGAGAGCTATCGAAGAAGAAAGAAGAAAAGAAGAGAAGAAAAGAGAAGAGGAGAATATCGCCAGGCTTGCGGTGATCGCCGAAGAAGAGAAGAAAGAGGAGGAATGAAGAAGAATGGAAGAGGCCGAGAAAAAGGCGGAGGAAGAGAGGAGAAAACAGGAGGAGATCGCAGCGACCGCTGAGGCAGAGAGGAAAAGAAAAGAGGAAGAGGAAAAGAGGATGGAGAAGACCGCGGAAACAGAGAATGCCTTAGCCGTTGAGAAAGAAAATAGGAAAGAAATTTCCATAGCTGCTGCGGAGGCGAAAAAGAAGAAACTTATTCGAACTTCTTCAGAGGAGAAGAAAGAAAAAGGTAAGAAGAACAAAATGAAGAAGAAGAAGATCGCCGAAGAAGATGTTGAAAAAGTGGGAGAGAAGAAAAGAGATGGAAAACTTCTTAAAGAAGTTGGGGTCGCGACATCTAGTGAGTATACTGATGTTTTCACGTATTTACGCTCAGAACTGGACTTAGGAGCGGCAGACCGCGCAGCAGCTCTTGAAGCTATCCGATCTGGTAAGGGTAGGATGGTCGTGAGACCGCCAGATTCTCTTCCCAAACTTGCTTTCCGACCTGCATCTCCTAAGAAGCGGCCTGAGATCGTTATTATCGAAGTAGATGATATACTTGTTAGTAATGTTGAATTAAAAAGGAGAAGAAAGGAGGGCGAGCGGTGACAAAAAAGAGAACTAGAAAAACTTGATCTAGAACGTTTAAGTAGATCTGACCGCCTTTTGTTGACCGTCGATACTGCGGTCTCAAAGGATGTTGAAAAGACCTTACCAGACTGTGGTCTTGTTGCTTTTTCAAGTATTTTTCACGCGATCTTTCCCTTTTTCTTCTGTGCTCATTTTTAGATATTTGATCATTTCTTCTGACCGGAGATGATGGTATCAGTTCGGCTCCTGAAGAAGGAGAAATTTCGCAGAACAAATCGATCCCACCAGAGTTCGCTGAGCTCCTCAAACCTATACTTGACGACATGAAGACCATGCGAGGTCGCGAGCGAGCTCTCGAGGACCAACTTCAGGTTCATACCGCCAGCTTTGAAGAACAATTGCGCGTAAAAGAGAAGCAGGTCCGGGAGGAATTCGAATTGAGTCTCCGAAAGGCAGAGAAAGAGGCTGAATACTATAGAGGGAAGGCCGCCACTCTTACCACTGAGATCGCTACCCTTAGGGGCGGTCATTCTCACATGATGATGAACCCAGGCTCATCCAGCGGTCTCCCTGATCGAAGATCGTCTTCCGAGATAATGGTGATCCCGGTGGAACAGGTTGACCGCGAGGTGTCCAAGATTCATAGAGCTGCCATGGGCGCAAACCTCAGTTTGCCATCTGCTTTAGCCTTAGTGAACGAGATGCAAGATGTTGCAGCTTACATAGGAAGGAAAAGAGAACAAAGAAAATAGGATTGCGCTCTCCCTTTTCACTTCCCGCGGTCTCAAGAACAATATTACATTTTTGGTCTGTAATATATTTGATATTGCTTACGACATTCCTTATTTGATTTCTTATGATGTTTTTGTTATATGCGATCTCTATGTTCTGCGATTATTCTTTCTCTATGAACTGTGCTGAAATTGTGATTATTTGCGATCTTCAACTGAACCATTTGGCGATCTCAAGAAGTACAGGCCCGACGAAATCAAGAGAACTGCGTTCGGCGAACTTTTAGAAAAAACTGTGCTCGGCGAACTTTTTGTTCTAACAGATCTGTGTTGATTTGAGCTGTTTGTTGAGTGATTACAAAGAAAACTTATGCCTTCTATAAATAGTTGATTCTTAGGGAATTTACTTCATGCTTCATGGTCTCTCTTTGATCATCGGTCTCATCGATCACTAGAAATGGTGTCCGCGCGTGCTAATGCTGTTGTGATTTTCTTAAATGCCGAACACAAAACTAGTCATATTTCTGAAAAGGAGTTTCTTACCATCTCGGATCGGCATGATTTTGGCGATCAAATCTTGGTGAGTCCGCCGTTTGAAGGTGAAGGACTGAATTCTGGAGAGGGGAACAGATACATTATCCTCATCGATCACTTTGGGTGTGGCTTGCAAATTCCTATCCCTTGGGAAATCCTGGAAGTGATGGAGTATTATGGACTGGTGCTCGCTTAGCTCCCGCCGAACTCAATCGGTCTAATGACTACTTTCATCAATTATCTGAGATCGGCCAGAATAAAAATTTCTATGGCGATCTTCTGCGGTGTTTTTACTGCTAAGTCATTGAAAGAAGGCCCGAAGAAAGAAGAATTGAAAGGCCTAATGTACGTTAGCTGCGATGGTGTGAAAGTCCTAAATTTGCCAAACAAAATTACCCTTTGGATTGAGAGATTCCTAGTTTTCGAGGGCGATCTCGGCGGTCTTGCCAGTCAACCCTCTCCACGAGCAGAAAAAATATTCCGAAGAGATAAGATTATCTCAAAAGAGGAGTTGGCGATCTTGGCGTGGCTGGCGAGCAAGCGCCTTGATAGGGATCACTACCTGGCGATCTGGCCTGAGATCGCTGCGGTCTCCCCTGAAGAGAGTAAGCAACAATTATGGCGGTCTCCTGTAGTTTCAAAAAGCTTTAATTTATTTTACCAACTGTTCTTCCTTTTTACAGCGTCTTTTGCAATCCCGGAGGTCAATCCTGTGACTCTGAGGGAAGAGGTCCTCACCTAGTGAGAAAGGCGATTGCGCCAAGACCACGACAGGAAAGATAAAGAGATCGCAGAGGAAGGCGATCTAGAAGAAGAGCCTTTTGCCCTAATGGGCTTTGGAAAGAAACTGAAGGACACAAAGGGGAAACCTCTTCTGAAATGGGGTGCGTCTGGGAACTCTCTGAAGGTGTCTACCGATCTTCCCTTTTGGGGTGTTTGGTTTATGAACCATGTGTTCGAGGTCACCTCTGCCCTCTATGGGAAGGTGAATGCCAGCGACGCTTTGAATCTTGAGACCGACCGCCTTTAAAACATCTGCGCGCAGGCGGCCGCCAGAAGTACCATTCTCAATCATCACATGGGGCGTTCTCTTCATGCATCCCTTAAACACGCAGAATGTCTGCAAGACAAATTTGATGTAAGTTTATCAAAATCGCGATCTCTAAATTCTAATAACCTTGATCGCCCGACCTAAAACAATTTCTTTTGCAGGATTACAAAAAATATGCCTATGATATCCACAATCAAGATTATCTCAAATCTCTGATGACTCATGTGAGGGATGCATTGAACAAAACCCTTAATGCTCTTCGTGAGAGAGGCGGTCTCACTGCCGATCATAAAGATATTAGTTTTGCCGATCTCTTTCCCGACGTCGCTGAGATGATAGAAGATGAGGAAGAAAAGAAAATGGCCAAAGAATCTAAAGTCACCGAGACCGCTGAAGATGAGGAAGTTGAGATTGTTAATGAGGAGAAGACTGAAAGCGAACATCCCTCCCTCAGCGGAAGTTTATTTGATGGTGATGAAATGAAATCGTCAGCGGCCTCAGATATAGGGTCGAAGGAGCCAGAAAGCAGAGAAGAATCTTTGGAGAGAACGACATCAGCTTCATCGCAGGAGCAGTCTCCCAAGAAAAAGAAGCAGAAGAAGAACTATATTTCTTTTTGTTAGTCAATTATGTAATTGTCGGTCAGTGACCGTGCCATATATTGTAACTCTTTTGAGATATGAATTGATGGTTATTTTCTATATGAATGAATCCCTTTCTGTCACTTGTATTATTATTGCTGCAATATACGATAAATCGATCACGACTAACGTCATATGCGATCATACCTAAGAAATAGGACCAGCATTCAATCTCAATGCTTTAGGTTTCGTCGATCTCTAATAATGTTGCTCAGGTTATCACTTGATAATAAATCTTCATGGACACTGGACCAGCGATCAAAATATGTTCAGATCGTCATTTGAATAAATCTCCTGTGTTCGACGAACTAGATAATAAATTTACACAAATACAGAACCAGCGGTCTCAATATATTCAGATCGCCATTTGAATCAATCTCCTGTGTTCGACGAACTAGATAATAAATTTACACAAATACCGAACCAGCGGTCTCAATATACTCAGATCGCCATTTGAATCAATCTCCTGTGTTCGACGGACTGAAGGATAATCTATGTTCGACGAAATCCTGGCAATCTTCGTTCGACGGAATGTAGGTAATCTGAGTTCGACGAAATCCTCGCCGGTTTGATGAGGAGAAAATAATAGATCTTGACGATCATTAAGTCAGCGATCTCAATATCTTCAGATCGCCACGCGACAAGGAATCAATTTTTCAAACTATGACTTGGTGAGAAATAAGAAATCTTTATGAATACTCCCCATATAACTGAGCAATAAGAGGCAATACCGAGCTTGCGATCTGGCGATCACGAACAATCCATATCGTTTCCAACCCTTCTTTAGAAAACCATCTCGGCGATCACTTCTATCCAAGTCCTGGAGAGGATCAAGCCGGCGATCATGAATAACCCGGATTACTTTTTAAGAAGGAAAAAGAAGAACTTACGGTCTCGAATATTCCTGACCGCCCGATCTCAATAAGGAGGGGAAATTTAGAGCTTAGAACAAAAAAGAGGAGAAAAGAGAAGAGCTCAAAATGATCCCAAGGGCAGGTGCGGTCATGCCTCGAGGGCTACACCGACATTGCTTTCCTCAAGAGATCATTTAAATCTGTTTCAAACTTACCATTTATGCTAACCACGTTCCAATGAGTATTCGAAAGATACAGAACAAGAATGATCCATAGGGCAGGTGTGGTATGCCGCGGAGGCTATACCGACATTGCTTTCCCTGGAAGATCACTAAGTCTGTAACAGTGTCCTAAAAAGCATGATAGAGCTGAACATTCACCTAGAACTCCCTTGATCTAGAGGTGTGTCAGATGTCAGTAAGGACCCAACATCCTAAACGTCCACCGCACGAGCTTAGCGAGCTACTGCTACACAGATGTGAAATCTCCCCAACATCTGTGGTCCCGACAGATTTACATCTCAAGCTTCAAGTCGAGGGGGAAAGAAGTAGGATCCGTCGATGTCTCTTTTGGCAGAATTTAACTTTGACAACAACTCACTTTTGATACTTGCCCTCCATCATATATATATATCAAAAAAGGGTTAGAGAAAACATGATCATAAAGTCTAAAAAGGAGAAAATATGAAGAAAATGAATTGGCTACAAGCTCTTAAGAGAAAAAAAAACGTTTGACGTCATCTCCACTCCACGTATGAGGCAACTCTTCTCCTTCATAAGTTTGGAGACGATAAGCACCACTTTTGAGCACTTCTTTTACCACGAATGGTCCTGCCCAGTTTGGATTGAGCTTCCCTACTGAACCGGATCTTGCTGCCATATCCACTTTCTTAAGAACTAAATCTCCAGAAGCAAATTCTTTGATTCTGACATTTTTGTTGTGCAATCTTGCCATTCTTCTTTTTACTTCTTCCTGTCTGATTGTTGCAGTATCCCTTAATTCTTCGATTAGATCGAGACTGCATCTCAGCTCTTCATCATTTTCTTCCATCAAGTCATCTTGGTTTTGCTGAGATAACAACACCCTTGGACTTTTTACCTCGAATTCCACTAGAATAAGGGCTTCTGAGCCATGAGATAACTTAAAAGGAGTTTCCCCAGTGGCTGTGGTTGGAGTTGCTCTTAAAGCCCATAGTACTGAAGACAACTATTCTGCCCAAGTACCTCTTAGATTTTCAACCTTCTTCTTCAAAAGATTAATTATGAGTTTATTAGCAGCCTCCACTTGGCCGTTGCTTCTAGGATGATGTACTGAAGCAAAGCGCAACTCAGTACCAATCTGGCCACAAAAAGTTATAAGTTGAGGTTTGAATTGAGAACCATTATCCGTGATAATTGCCATAGGAATTTCGTGCCTTCATACTATCTCCCCCCGGATAAAGGTTTTCACAACTTGGGTAGTAATTTTGGCCAATGCTTTCGCCTCGATCCATTTGCTGAAATAGTCAATCATGACAATAATATACCGGCGCTGTCCGCTTGCCATAGGAAAGGGCCCAACCAAATCCATTCCCTAAACTGTGAATGGCCACGGGGTTGCTATAGATTTGAGCTGTTGAGCCGGTTGATTCTGGAGGGGAGCAAACTTTTGGCATTGGACACACTTCTTAGCGAACTTCTCCGCATGCCTCCTCATTTCGGGCCTGAAATATCCTTGCCTTAGAATCCTTTTCTCCAATGTCCGTGCTCCAGAATGACTGCCACATTCTCCTGAATGAATTTCCTGGAGAACAATAGGGATTTCCTCTTCTGAGACACACCGGGCTAGAGGTGATAGGAAAGTTTTCCTGTAGAGTATTCCTGCAATAAGATAATAGTGAGCTGCTTTTAGCCTAAACCTTTTCTTATCTTTTACTGTTGAATGAAACTTTCCGGTTGAGAGATAAAAAGTAAAAGGATCCATCCAAGATGAACATTGATCTATTTCCATAATTTCTCCTTCTTCAATTGCTGGATGGAACAACTCCGAGGTAGTCCCTCCCGAGAGAACACCAAACTTTGCTAATTCATCAGCCTCTACATTTTCCTCCCTTAGGATATGCTGAATAGCAAAACTCTTGAATTTCCCCATTTCGATCTTTACCAACGTTAGATATTGCTTCAAGGTATGATCTCTAGTTTCGAAGGTCCCATTCACTTAAGACGCCATTACCAAGGATTCCGTCTTTACCTGAACATCATCAATACCCAATTCTCTAGCAATCCTGAGACCAGCCAACAAAGCCTCATATTCTGCCTGATTATTGGTTACTGGAAAGTAAAACTTCAGCGCTTGATCTAGTCTGACTCCATTCAGATTAATTAGAACAACCCCAGCTCTGGATGAATTCCTTCCTGAAGCTCCATCTACGAAAATTGTCCATGCAAGGGATGCCCCAATTTACTTTTCTGATACGACTTCCTTCGTATCTATTAAAAAGTCCACCAAGACCTGCGCCTTGATTGCTACCCTTGGGACATAAGAGATGTCAAATTCACTAAGCTCTATTACCCATTTAGCTAGCCTTCCTGAATTCTCTGGCTTCTCTAAGACACCCTTCAGTGGAAGATCGGTGACAACTTGAATCGAATGGGCTTGGAAGTAAGGCCTTAATCTTCTTGCCGATGTTACAAGCATTAAAGCTAGCTTTTCTAGAATTGGATAACGGGTCTCTGCAGCTTTCAGAATTTTACTAGCGTAGTAAACTGGAAATTGCTTCTTCTTTTCCTCTCGGACTAATACTGAGCTTAAGGCATCAGAGCCAACTCCCAAACATAGAAAAAGATCTTCTCCCTCCCTCGGGCTTTCGAGTAGGGGAGTTGATGTCAACTTCCTCTTCAACTGGTCAAAGGCATCATCACACTCCTTTGTCCATTCAAACTTAGCCCCTCCCCGGAGGGTTTTAAAGAAAGGAGCACTTTTATCTCCGGACCGAGAGCTAAAACGACTTAGGCTTGCCATTCTTCCCCCTAGCTGCTGAACTTCCTTAGGGGACTTAGGAGGAGACATTTCCAAGATAGCTCTTACTTTGTCTGGATTGTGCTTTAATCCTTCCGCAGTGAGGAGATGGCCAAGAAACTTTCCTTTGCTTGCCCCGAAAACACATTTCAAAGGATTTAACCTCATATTAAAGGTTCGAAGAGTTGTGAACGTTTCAGATAGATCACTGAGGTGAGAAGACAATGATTTGCTTTTTATTACGAGGTCATCGACATAAACTTCTAGATTTCTTCCTTTTTGACCCTTAAAAACTGTATCCATCATTTTTTGTTATGTCGCTCCAGCATTTTTTAGCCCGAACGGCATCACGAGATAACATAAGCAGCCGTCATTCGTGATAAACGAAGTATGAGGGATATCGGGCTTATGCATTCTGATTTGAGGATAGCCTGAGAATGCATCTAAGAAACTCATAAAAGAATAGCCTACTGCAGAATCTACTAAGGAATCTATCCGAGGCAATGAGTAGCAATCTTTAGGGCAAGATTTATTGAGTTTCGTGAAATCGACACACATTCTCCACTTTCCCCCAGACTTCTTAACCATTACAACATTTGATACCCATTCAGGGTATTGAATTTCTTGAACAAACTTGGCCTTCAGCATCTTTTCTACTTCCTCTCGGATCAACTCTCTTCTTCTGCTTGACAGGAATGGAGTTGGGATCAATATTGAGATGGTGGCAAGCGACTTCTGAATCAACTCCTGGCATGTCGTCCGCAGACCAAGCGAGGACATCCAGATTCTTCAAAAGGCAGGAGATTAGGCTATTCTTGTCAGCTTCAGACAATTCAGCGTTGATGGAGAGGCTCTTACTCTCATCTCCTTTGCCGATGGGAATGGCTTGAGTCGCTTGGGCAGGTTCCAAACGAACTCCATCTCTTGCATCTTCTTCTTCAGCTTCTTCAGCAATTCTGATCGGTTCGGGAATTTGGGCCGAGATAGCCATCGCAGCTTCCTGGGGAGAAGAAGACATGATCACATTGACAGTTTTTACATAACACTCCCTGGCTTTCCTCCGATCACTCCTGATCTGATGCTGCTTGCCATTTATGGCAAATTTTACTGCTTGGTGGTATGTTGAAACCACCGCCTGATACCCATTCAAAATAGGTCTCCCAAAAATTGCGTTGTAGCTGCTAGGAGCATCAACGACTATGAATTTGACAAGCCTTACTATTCCTCCCAAAATTACAGAGAGAGTGACGAGTTCTTCTACCTCCTTCTTTTCCCCTGAAAAATAATAATGAGGTCCCTCAGTAGAGAGAAGAGGCTTATCTGTCTTCAAAGCATCGAAGGCCGGTTTGAAGAGCACGTTCACCGAACTCCCAGTATCAACCAGGATTTTCTCCACCGTGTAATTTTCTATTACTATTTTATGAAGACTGCATCGTCAAAATGATTTGAGGTCGAAGAAAGATCTTCCTCCCTGAAGATGACTATTCCTCCAACTGGGGTTGAAGAGGTAGTAACAACCTCCGAACGGCAGACCCTTTTCAGGCTGGCCTTCCTTGAAGACTCTGGTCCTGCTCCACCGTTAATACAGAAAAGGTTGCCTAGAGCACCTTCATCATTAACATCCTCGCATTCACCGGGGAAACTGATGTTTCCAAGATGGCCAACATCATCAACCTCCTCGCACTCCCAGCGGATCTCTGCTACTTCCTTGGCCTTGGAAGTTGAAGCTTTGGAGGGATCATTCTTTTGAAAAAGATCCCGGAGCTTTCCCTCTTTTAGGAGCTTCCCCACTACCACGCGGAGGGCTCTGCAGTTTTCCGTCAGATGACCTCTTTCCCTGTGATATTCACAGTAAAGAGTAGGATTCCGGGAATTCGGGTCAGAGTTGAGGGGAGCCGGCCTTTTGAAAAAAGGCTGCTTCTGTAGGACTTGAACTACTTCATTCATAGAGACGCCAAGGTCTGTAAAAGACTCTTGGGAATCATTATTGGATGGATGGAAAGTCGGGAGAGGGGGCTAAACATATTGAATCTGATGGACAGGAGTGGCTTGCAGAGCTGGAGCAGCTGGGATTGGCAACAAAAGACCTTTGGGTTGAAAAGGCTGATTCCCTTGATTGGCACGGTGATTGCGGAAGTTTCTACCTCTTGGAGCAGGAGGTGGAAACTTTTGACGAAGCTTTGAAGAAGACGGGGCAGGGTAGAATCCTGCAGAGCCTTTTTGACTGGCCCTGTTAGTCAGATTGGTTACATAAGTGGGGTTGTTGATCTCCCCCTCTATGTAATGATTGGCAATGCTTATCAACTCCTGATAAGAGTCGAGCTCTTTAGTGGTAACCTTGAACTTGAGAGGGCCCTCCTGCAGGACACTAATCAAGGCTGTCATATAAAGAGCAGGATCCATATCTCTGATCCCTAGGATCTCTCTCTGGAATCGGTTGATAAAATGAGTGGCAGTCTCATTTTCACCTTGCTTGATCTTGAAGAGGGTCGCAGGACCACTCTTCCTCTTCTTGGCAGTTGCAAACCTCAAGAGGAGCTCATTCATTAGAATGGCAAAGCTCGGGATGGATTGGGAGGGCAGCTTGTAGAACCACTCCCTAGCCGATCCATCAAAAGAAGTTATTAGCAACTTACATCTCACCCCATCTGAGATGGTTCGGAGGGCAACGACAAATTCAAAAGCTTGGAGATGGGACATGGGATCACTCTCTCCCGAAAACACAGGGAGACGAGGCTCTCTGAAGCCGTTTGGAATAGGTTCTCGACGAATTTCATCTATAAAGGGGGAGGGCTCCCCTATTTCAAAAACACCTGGGGGAGCAAGTAATGGAGCAGGAGGGGCTGGAGGATAAGCAAAATCCTCTTCAAAGTTCAAATCTTAGGCTGGAGGCCCCTGTGCAGCTGCTCTAAAAGAATTATGACGGGCAGCGAACTCCTCATGCTGAGATTTCTGAGGAGCTGCAGGCTAAAAATTCGAGCGATCGCAAGGCTGACCGCTTGCCATGCGGTCGGGGGTAGCGACCTGGCTAGGAGGAGGAAGGATCTTCTGGGAGATCACAGTCAGAACCTAGTTCATGGCCTCGATCTGCTTGGCGGACTCAAGCTCAGTCCGGACAACCTCTTGACGCTCGCGAGCAGCCTCCTGCTGAGACCGTGCGATCTCTTGCTGAGCAGAGGTGACCTCGTGTCGAGCTCGAGCGGCCTCCCTGAGAGCTTGCTCGACGTGAAGCTCAAAATGGCTCTCAAGAGCTTCCAGGGTATTGTGATCGATTTGGGGGTGGTTGCTGGAAGACCAAGCTGGACGACCTCTACGCTCAGGCATCTTGAAAGTCTGAAAATTCACCTAAACACTCCGAATCTGAAGGTCGCGTGTTCGTTCTGTTGGCACCAAAAATGGTACCTCCAAAATTCACACTAAATAGGGATGGGAGGAAACTGTGGAGTGCAGGTTACTGAAGACAAAAGATGCTGAGAAAGAGAGCTGAGAGGCAGGAAAACGATCAAAGAAAATCGAGACCGCGTACACAAGATGTAAGCTGGAGGCTCGAGGCAAAAAGTCCATTTTCAGGTACCCCTACCCCTCTATTTATAGACGAGGGGGCTGCCCAAACGGGCAGATCTGAAAACTACGGGCTACCCGGGATATAGGAGAGTCGGGGCAGGGAAAAGAGGTGCAAATAACCAAAATAGAGAGAGGACCAGACCGCGCGGTCTGCCGATCTGACGAGCTTCTGACCGCCTAGGACTTAGAGGATTCGGCTGAGAACTCTGCTGGCGGTCTCCCAAATTTGAGATCGCGGAGGCCGGTACTTTTGACCTGTAGGAGGAGATTGCGGACTTTCCGGGCAAACAATAAGTATATACATATATAAGAATATATATACATATACATATATATACATATACATATATATAAATATACATATACATATATATAAATATATATATAAGTATATATATATATACTTATATAGTATATATATAAGTATATATATATTCTTATATATACTTATATAAATATATATATATATATGTATATACTTATATATATACTATATATATTATAGTATATATGTATATATATATATAAGTATTATACTATATATGTATTATACAATATAAGTATATATATATATGTATATATATATATATTTACATAAGTACAAATATCTATAAGTATATATTTATAAGTATATATATATACTTATATAAGTATACATATATATTTATAAGTATACTATATATATATCTATACTATTCTATAAAGGAAAACTACCCTTTGGTGCAACATTCATAATACCCAAAATACCCTCATTTCTTTTCATTAAAGACTAACATTCTTAAATAAAAATTCAAATAATTTCAAAAAAAAAGACCTTTTCTGTAATTACTCATTCCCCCCGCCAAAAAGCACATCCCGTCACCCTGCCCGCTAAAATCACATCAGTCTGCATCGACTTTATTTCACGTCTTTCCATCCGCCCGATAAAATCATGCTGCCTCTTGCTCCTGCAGCTACCTCACCGCTCCCGCTATTCCTCCAGCGATTTGGGAGTAGTCTTCCTCCAGCGAAGTCCTCTTCCTCCTGTAATCTCGCAGCTACACAATCCAGCGATTTGGGAGCCATCTTCCTCCCGCATAATCATCCTCCACCTCCAGCGACTCGCCACATTCAGCGTGTTCAAGCCGTCGGAGATTCCATATGCGGCACTTCGCTTCTTCAATCGTTCGCCGCTCCCGGTATGAACTCCTCTTCACAAAATATTTGAAGCCTTTGCACACCTAATATTTTATTTCCCCCATTTCTCTAGGGTTTACATCTCTGCTTTCCCTTGATCCTGCACTACCATCGTGGACCTGAAATCTCTACGGCAACCCGACGCTGCTCTAATAACCCAAAGTATGCTTGCTTGCCCTATTTCTAACTCTTATTTCCTCTTCCAACCCTTTTCCCATATCTATGGGATCACCATTGTTGGTAGGGGAGTTCAGTCGCAGTTCTCAAGGCTTTGGCAGAGGAGTTCATGGGAGTTTCTTTGTTTATTCTCATGGCTTTGGCAGAGGAGTTTCTTTGTTTATTTTCCTTTGTTTTTCCCATCTCTACGGGATCACCTATTTTTTCCTTTGTTTTTGTTTCAGAAAAAAAAAAACAGACAAGCCATCCCGCTCCAGTGCAAGGTAAGTAGATCTCCCATGTGCGAACTGGAATTTGTTATTTCTTACTCTATTATATTAACTAGCTTTTGCTTCTCTCTGCAGCAATGGTGGACAGTAGCAATGGACGGTATGCTTCTCTTTGCGTCAATGGAATTTGCTTCTCTTTGCTGGGTTTTTTTCCAATTATTATTTCTTAATTCAATTTCCATTTGCTGGGTTTTTTCCAAATGCTATTTCTTAATCCAATTTTTAATTAGATTGTCTAATTTTGTATGGTTAATCTACAAACTCACAATATCAAGTGCAAGTTAGATTTCCGAAAAGAGTTGAAAGGGCCAAATAAGAGTGGAATGGTAAATTGATGCTTATTTATGTTTCATATTGTAAGATTGGATGTTATCTAAAATATAGACTTTATTTATGCATTAACTTGGTTTATAATTGGAATTACACGATTTTCCATGTTCCAGGTCCAATGGTTTATTGGAATTCTCTTTGGAATCTGTATTGATTCTCCTATTATTTCTTTAATTTTGATTCACCGAATGGATGCATGAACATCTCTTCGGTTTTGCTTATGTGCACATTCTTCTAACCATCATTCACCATTTAGGGGTTGTGTACTTTTCCATCTTATTCTAAAGGAATTCTCCCTTGAATCTATGTTGAGTACTCTTCTACTATATCTTAAATTTTGATTCCCCTACTGGATGCATGAACATCTCTTGAGTTTTGTTTATGTGCATATACTTTATTTGGTGAATTTTGGAACTGAGGCTAATGCGTTGGCAATGTTGATGACTTTTACTATCAGCATTATCATCATAGAAAATTATTAAAATTGAAGACATCCACAATAACATTTAGGGCTTGCTCGGCTCCAGTCAGTTTAGGTTTTCCTGGTAAATTTTTGAGTTCTTTTGTTCCTATTTTGATTTCATACAATTCTATTTCCACTGCCATCAATTTTAATCCACGAAAAAACAGAAGTAGGACTAAACTCGAAACAAATGGCTCTACACAAATTTCTTTAAGCATGTATTAATTCTTGCATATTTGAGCTTTCAAATTTTAAAAATGCTTTTTATACAAATTGATGAAGTTTTTTGGGCAGGTGACTATGACGAATTGAAAGCAAACTTCACCAAAGTTTTTTTGGCTAGGTGCTCTATCACTGCAATATTTCATTATTTTTTATCTGTACTGGAGGTTCGTTCTTCTTTCTCTTTCCAACACCTGTACTGGACTAAACTCGAAACAAATGGCTCTACACAAATTTCTTTAAGCATGTATTAATTCTTGCATATTTGAGCTTTCAAATTTTAAAAATGCTTTTTATACAAATTGATGAAGTTTTTTGGGCAGGTGACTATGACGAATTGAAAGCAAACTTCACCAAAGTTTTTTTGGCTAGGTGCTCTATCACTGCAATATTTCATTATTTTTTATCTGTACTGGAGGTTCGTTCTTCTTTCTCTTTCCAACACCTTAACTATTTGTTTCCTTTAGGGCATCAAGTTCCTGCAGATTTTGGTCTTCAAAAGCTACTAACTGGCTTCTGCCCTGTTTCCACCGGTTGGGAAATCCTCCAGTGATAGGTATGATATGTGACATGCGATTTCCTCCTATGTAGCTTTTCTGCATCTATATTTATATCTATGTTGGTTCATATCCACAATGTGAATGTCTTCTCTGATATCAATGTAATAATAGTTTATTTTTTCAGTGATTTTTATGTATTTCTTATACATGAGTTCAAATCTATCTTCGCTTAATTATATATATTTTTCTTTAATTTTTATGTATTTCTCATACATGAGTTCAATTCTATTTACACTTTATTATATGTCAATCTTCCATCCAGTCAATTTTGTTGATCAGAGAGACGATTCAAGCTATGATACAAATCTCATGAAGAGATTAGTAAAATCTTTCATTTAAATGCATTTAGATCTTTACCTCTTCATCCTCCAAAATACTTTTCATAGCAGCCACAGAATAATTAGATATAGAACACTCTAGCCACAAATATTTCTCTTGATTTTTTATTATTACTTCCATGATTAATTCCAAGCCCATGCTCGATTTTAGGAACTGTTTTTTGTTAAAAGACTAATGCTGCTCTTTCTAGCTCATGAAGTTTATTATTCATGGAGTTTGAATGGTTTTTTAAATTTCTTCTGAATTTAAGCTTACTTTGAGTTTTCTTGCATTTGTCCGCAAACCTGCTAATCTTTTTAGTGTCTAATTGTGTACTTTTGATCTCTTCAACATCTGGCAGTAGAAGATATGTGTATGTGTGATTTGGGAAAAAGCTGTTTTTACGTATGCATTTTAAAATTGTTCATGTGTACAGAACCATTTGGTGCTTGAGTGTGGGTGGTGTTAGAGTGTGCTGAACTGTCTTGGCTTGCTAAAGTGTTTCTTCCAGGTATGAATATTGCTGAATTTTGATTTCTTTCATTAATTCAATGTTGTCATCAATAAATCAATGATGTATATATATATTGTTTAATAACAATTGTTTAATAATAATTGTTTAACTTATCAAGTGTTTTATTGTTGTACCATGTTTCTCATTTCAAGTGTTCTTTATAATAATTATTATATAGCTTTGGATGAATATCATGTGTACAGAAGCTTTGGATGAATATCATGTGTACAAAAATTGTTGGTGGTTTAATAAAATTATATAGCTTTGGATGAAATCGGATTAGATATGAAAGTTTTTTTTAATGGGCTGGTCATGTCTTTTTTGAAACTTAGGCTTGCTCTATTTTATATAGAATTGTTTTGGCAAAATGGTCGGGCATGATAAATTGCGATTATTTTTTGATAAATTTATTCTTTACAAATATTGTTTTCTGTATTTGTTTCTATGGCAATTTCAATTATCAATTTTTGCAATGCACTACCCCATTTGCAATAGTGATTTCACAAAGTCAACGATGGCCCACCAGCCAAATGAGCATGATAAAATTGGTCACAAACGCAATAGGGCTTCCACATCAGGATCAACGCTTCCTCGACACACACTACACCCAACAATAGACACAATTTCTTCAATTGCTGAAGGTTTTACTCGATTCTCCTCTTCAATCACGTCTCCTTTACATATTCAATATACGTGGACATTTCTTCCCATGCACAGGCCCATCACTTCACGTTGATGCACCGTCTCGGTCAACCGCATACAGAAATTCACTGACGAATGTTCAACGAACTACACGGAATGCAACGAGACGACAACAACGACGTGATCAGCAATCTAATATCCAAAATCACATTGACCATCCCTCAACGGCTGCGGAGATCCTACCACAAGGCAATTTCATAACATCTTCATTTCATACTTCTCCATAACCCACTTAAATAAATGTATTTTAGGTAGTTAATATTCTAACACAATTGCTTGGTCCATCAATTAGGGGACCTCCATGATGCATCAACCGAGGCAGAGCATCAATTACCGGTTGTGGTCCCAAATCTACGAGCACCTAACCGAAATTCAGCAAGAATTTCTACTCAAATTACAAACGTTCCTAGGATGGAACTTCCACCTCCGACATTTTGTCGTCATTGTCATGCAAAATTGTTCTATAAGGAATCAAAGAACTTATGCTGCAACAATGGTAAAATTATCATTCCTGGGATTCCTACTCCGCCCGAGCTATTTGATCTATTCACTCAACAAGGTTCTCAAGGGCGCCATTTCCGACAAAATGTACGTGCATATAATCACGTCTTCTCATTCACGTCGATGGGTGTAACATTGGATGAATCCATCCCGTCATTTGCTCAAGGAATCTACACCTTCAGAGCACATGGGGCACTATACCATAGAATCGGCTCTCTTATACCAACTCCGGGTAATAGACCAAGGTTTCTACAAATGTTCATATACGACACGGACTGTGAAAATGAACATCGCTTGGAAGAGGGGCATGGGCTGGACGTCGAGGTTCTGCATAAAATCAAAACAATACTTGATATGTATAATCCGTTTGTCCAACGCTTTCGACAGATATCACAACATCCTCAGATAATGTCTTGCCGACTTCTTATTCGAGATAGGCCAGCTACAGATCGTCAATACATTCTTCCAACAGCATCACAAGTTGCAGCAGTCTTGGTTGGTGGTGAAGATTTCATGGAGTCCGATGATAGGGACATATTAATATGCGCCACAGATGGAAATTTACTTACTTTGAAAGAGTATACTGGATATTATGATCCAATGCAATACCCTTTATTACATCCACACGGAACCTACGGATGGGACAAATGCTTACAATCAAACGAAGGGATACGGATAAGCTGTTGCGATTACTACGCCTCTTTGTTGCAGGTTTGACTGTGACATCTTTAAATCAATAATATCTAAGTTATATTATATTATTATTTTTATAACTAAATTTTACATATACTGCATTAACGTAGATACGCAACAATAATCAGTCCATTCTTCTTCATGCGGGGAGACTACTACAACAATTTGTGGTCGATAATTTTATCAAAATTGAAACACAGAAGCTGCGTTGGATTAAACTTAATCAAAGCAAGATACGTGCGGAATTGTACCAAGGATTGCAGGATAGCTTCGTAGCAGGTGAAACTGATGCAGGTAACCTCTTTTTGCTTCAACTTGCAAGCTAAAGCATTCACGCAATAATTGTGAGTTGCACTCATGAAAAACTACGCATTGATGTTTTCTTCAGCTGCCGTTGGCCGTCGTCGTATAATTCTGCCTTCCTCATTTATTGGGAGTCCCCGTGACATGTACCAGCGCTACCAAGATGCAATGGCAATCGTACAACAATACGGGAAGCCAGATGTGTTTTTAACAATGACATGCAACTCTAACTGGAAAGAGATAAAGGACGAACTATATCCTGGTCAAGCAGCACATGAACGACCAGATTTGTTGTCTAGGGTTTTCCAATCAAAATGTGAAAGTCTCAAGGATGATATCTTCCATAAAGGGGTTCTGGGGAAAGTGGTGGGTCACGTTCATGTTATCGAATTTCAAAAGCGAGGCTTGCCACACGTCCATATGCTGATAATTTTTGGAGAGGAAGACAAGTTAAATAGCCCCGAAGAGTATGACTGTATTGTTAGGGCTGAGATACCACAAGCAGATATTGAGCCCGACTTACATGAGGCTGTGCGTAGGCATATGATACATGGCCCGTGTGGATGCCACAACCCTAACGCTCCGTGTATGAAAAATTTAAAGTGCAAAAAAGGTTATCCAAAGCCATATGCAGAATGCACATCACAGGGTATTGATTCATATCCAGTTTACAGGCGAAGGAGAAACAATGTTAGCGTTCAAAATAATCTCATTGACCAAAGTGTTGTCGACAACGGTTGGGTAGTCCCGTATAATCCTTATTTGCTTTTGAAGTACAATTGCCATATAAATGTTGAAATCTGCAGTAGTATCAAGAGCATCAAATATTTGTACAAATATATTCATAAAGGTTCAGACCGTGTTGCTTTTGAAGTCAGAGCAGCGCCAGATTACGATGAAGTCAACAAGTACGTCGACGGTAGATGGATTTGTGCTCCAGAAGCAATGTGGAAGATATTTAAGTTCGAGATGACTAGAATGTACCCTTCCGTTGCCAGATTACAAATACACTTACCAAACTTACACCAAGTTCAGTACAATAGCAACCAACAAATTGCAACCGTACTTGCAAATGAGAGAAATTCCAGGACGATGCTAACAGAGTTCTTTCGCATATATCATGATAATCAAGGGAATGAGAATTACTTATATAGGGACTTTCCAAAGCGCTACAGGTGGCTTATACCTCAGCGGAAGTGGGTACAAAGATGCACTAATACTAAGGCCATTGGAAGGATTTACTCAGTTTCTCCTTCTGAGGGTGAAAAATATTATCTACGTTTGCTTCTAAATCATGTAGCCGGGCCCACTTCTTTCCAATGCCTTCAAACTGTCAGTGGCGTTACATACTCAACGTTTAAGGAAGCGGCCGAAAAATTTGGTCTTTTAGAGGAAGATAACAACATTCGAGACTGTATGTCTGAAGCGAGGACCTTTAGAATGCCTGCGGGATTGAGACGGTTGTTTACAACTATTCTGCTATACTGCACACCCAGTTCAGTAAGAGAACTGTGGGATGAAAATTTTCAAAGTATGATTGAGGATTACACGTGCTCAAGCACTGCAAGTGAAACGTACATGATGAGTAAGTTATTAATGGAATTAGATGGAATTCTCCAACAACAAAATAAGAGTATAAAAGATTACGACCTTCCACGCATATCTGATGGCTACGCAAATTTACATGACTTTTCAAGCCTAATTGAACATGAACTGTCAATCCCGATTTCAGATGATGATTTAAAATCAATTGGTTGTCTTAACAGTGCTCAGCTATCCGCGTTCAACATTATCAGTGCATCAATAAGAGGAAGGGAAAGTGCTATTTACTTTGTCGATGGACCAGGGGGGACTGGAAAGACATTCCTCTATCGATCAATATTGGCATGCTTTCGGCAAAATTGTTATATTGTTTTAGCCACTGCTACTTCGGGGATTGCAGCTAACCTACTTCCGGGAGGACGAACGGCTCATTCTAAATTTAGAATTCCAATTGACTTCGATTCTGTGTCCTCCTGCGGTATTGCAAAACAATCTGATTTACGCGGACTAATAGAACAATCATGCGCAATAATTTGGGATGAAGCGCCGATGGCTCATAGGAAGGCATTTGAAGCGGTTGATCGTACATTCAAAGATGTACTTGGGGTAGGCCTGCCATTTGGTGGGAAGATATTGATCATGGGCGGTGATTTTCGACAAGTAACACCTGTTGTCGTAAACGGAACCAAAGCACAAATAATTAATTCAAGTATTGTTGATTCTTATTTATGGCCACATGTCAAAGTCCTTCGTTTGACTGAAAATATGAGAGCACACGAAGATGCAAGCTTCTCAGATTTTTTGTTGAGGGTTGGCAATGGAGAAGAGACAACATTTGAAGGTGACAAAATTCGAATCCCGGACTCCATGGTAGTCCCCTGGGAAGGTGAAAACTCCATCGATGCTTTGGTCACACAAATTTTTCCAAATTTAGGTGCTGGGAATCACGATGATCGTTACATGGATGGTCGAGCAATATTAACTCCACTTAATGAAGATGTAAATAAATTAAATGAAAAATGTCTTCAATCGTCTCCAGGTGAAAAAGTAACTTACTATTCCTTTGATTCGGTGACGGATGATGTGCGGAATTTGTACTTACCAGAGTTTTTGAATTCACTGAACCCGGGCAATCTACCACCGCACGAGCTCACTTTGAAGATTGGATGTCCAATCATGCTTCTTCGAAACATAGATCCTAAAATTGGGTTGTGCAATGGGACACGGTTGAAATGTCTCCGCTTCTCGAGGAATGTCATCGAAGCGGAAATATTAAATGGCCTTTTCAATAACTTGAGGGTATTTATACCACGTATACCATTACATTGTGCTGAGGATGCAAGAATGCCCTTCGAGCTAATTCGAAAGCAATTCCCTGTGCGTTTGAGCTACGCACTTACAATAAATAAATCGCAAGGTCAAACAATAAAAAATGTAGGGATATATCTTCCAAATCCCGTGTTTAGTCATGGACAACTATACGTCGCATTATCAAGGGGTGTTTCCAAGCAAAATACAAAGGTCTTGGTGAAAAATGGAGAAGTTGATGGCCATGAAGGGGTCTACACTAGAAATGTGGTGTACAAGGAAATATTTGCTAGAATATGACCAAACAACACGGAAGCGTAATGCTACTTCAACTTCAAACTCCCCGATTTCTCAAAACAAGCGTGAATTGTATGTTTTCAAATGCTAAATAAAACTCTCTACATGTTAAACTCACTTTACACAATCTTGATTGTTTTGCAAATGTCTACCATTTCCTCAGGGGACTGGCTTCTGGATTTCAATTTTTGGCATAAAATTGAATGAAGTTCGAGCAGCGCCAGATTACGATGAAGTCAACAAGTACGTCGACGGTAGATGGATTTGTGCTCCTGAAGCAATGTTGAAGATATTTAAGTTCGAGAAAACAAGCTTTGAACATAAAATTGAATGAAGTTCCTTAGGTGAGGTCGGGCGTTGATTTGCAAATATATTTACTAATACCGTGCTCCTACGATTAATTTGTCCATTGCTTTCATAGTTCAGGGATCTACTCTGACATACAAAATTTAATGCATTCACTTCAACCTGCTCCAATGACCCGCCAGCGCAATCATAGTTCTTTTTAATTTGCAATCTACAATTTGTCCCCCATTTTGAATGGTTTAATTAAGAACATAAGACAACTACTTACATTTAATGTACAACATATTTGTTTTTTGCATAATCGTTAAACTATTATTATGTTTTGATACAAGTTCTCAAACACATGCAGATGCCAGACAAAATTCAAGCTGACGGGGCATCGTCGTTGCCAGGTGTGGGTGACCCGATCCAAAGTAAGTGTCTTATAAAATGCAAATCTATCTGAGTGCATTTTAAATAGTTTAACATAGCATTGATTGTTAAACACTTTCATTCACATCGATTGTTTCATTTGTTCCTTAGGTTTGTCCGAGACAACACAAAATATTCGCAACACCGATGATGCAGACGATGATTGTGATTACTATGACGAACTTTTTAATATTACTACGGCCAGGTGGTCTGATGGCCCACGCATTAGAATCGAAGGATTCAGACTAATTATACCGGCCGTGCCAAGAGGTTTGACTGCCCAAGAAGAGTGGAATTTTGTGTTCACAATGATTAGGAGGTAAGACCAAATTATTAATACATAGTATGGCTTAATTTTTTTGTAAGCCCAGTGAAACATGTAATTTGTTGATTTATATCCTTAACATATTATATCAATACAGGGTCTCCCACGGCCATTAAATGGACTCTATTGGCGTTTGGATTGTTGCATCAGTGGAGGATGCCAAACTTTTGTCATAAATTATGCTGCTTGCTATGCTTGGCTGTCTTTTTGGCGTTTTCTGATTTCTATAACTGATGTAAACATTGGCATGTTTTGTTTTTGGGGAACATTACTATTTATATGCTATTGCACGTCTATTTCTATGTTCCACTTATATATATAAATTTTTTAATACTCATTCATGAATTAATAGTCATGTGATTTTGTGATCTTCGTACTTTTAATCCAAGTGTTCTTCGTGGATTAAATTAGAAGGCCGACTCAATGGTAGATTAAACTGCAGGGCCTTCATGTCGCGGGCCGGGTACTGTCAGCGGTCTGTAGGGGCGGAGCCCCCACAAATGAATGTCGCACCCACGACGAATGTCGCCCCCACAAAGAATGTCGCCGCCCACGACGAATGTCGCCGCCCACGACGAATGTCCCCGCCACGACGAATGTCGCCGCCCCGAGGAATGTCGCCGCACACGACGAACGCAGCCGCACACGACCAATGTCGCCGCCCACGACGAATGTCGCCTCCAGGACGAATGTCGCCACTACGACGAATGTTGCCGCCACGATGACTGTCGCCGCCCACGAAGAATGTCGCCCGCACGACGAATGTCGCCCCCACGACGAATGTCGCCCACACGACGAAGGTTGCCCCCACGACGAATGTCGCCGCCCACGATGAATGTCCCCGCCACGAGGAATGTTTCCCCCACGACGAATGTCGCCCCACGGCAATTGTCCCCGCCCACGACGAATGTCGCCGCCCACGACAAATGTCGCCGCCCACGACGAATGTCCCCGCCACGACGAATGTCGCCGCCCACAACAGATGCGGGCGCAGCCCGCTCGAATGCGGGCGCTGCCTGCTTAAATGCCAAGCGGGCGAAGCCCGCTTGGTTACGGGCGAAGCCCGCAGCGACGCATCGAGAACGGGCGTAGCCCGTTCGAAGATGCTAGTATAAGTATACATATATACTTATGTACTTATATACTTATATACACTATAGTATACTATAGTATATATGTACATATATATAATAATTATACTATATATAATTATATATACTATATAAGTATATATATATGTATATATATATTCTTATATATATAGTATATGTATATAAATATATATAAAAATATATATATATAAGTATATATATATATAAATATATACTATATAGTTATATATGTATATATACTTATATATACTTATATATATATATACTTATATATATAGTATGTATATATATATATATTTAAAAGTATAACTATACATAAATATATATATACTTATTTACTATATATAAGTATATATATATACTTATATATGTATATATACTTATATATGCTTATATATATAAATATATATAGTTATATATAAGTATATATATATATAATTTAAATATATATATACATATATATACACTTATATATATATGTTTATATATATATAAATATATACATATATAAATACTTATATATATACTTATAAATATATATAAGTATATATATATATGTATATATATATATGTATATATCTATACTATTCTATAAAGGAAAACTACCCTTTGGTGCAACATTCATAATACCCAAAATACCCTCATTTCTTTTCATTAAAGACTAACATTCTTAAATAAAAATTCAAATAATTTCAAAAAAAAAGACCTTTTCTGTAATTACTCATTCCCCCCGCCAAAAAGCACATCCCGTCACCCTGCCCGCTAAAATCACATCAGTCTGCATCGACTTTATTTCACGTCTTTCCATCCGCCCGATAAAATCATGCTGCCTCTTGCTCCTGCAGCTACCTCACCGCTCCCGCTATTCCTCCAGCGATTTGGGAGTAGTCTTCCTCCAGCGAAGTCCTCTTCCTCCTGTAATCTCGCAGCTACACAATCCAGCGATTTGGGAGCCATCTTCCTCCCGCATAATCATCCTCCACCTCCAGCGACTCGCCACATTCAGCGTGTTCAAGCCGTCGGAGATTCCATATGCGGCACTTCGCTTCTTCAATCGTTCGCCGCTCCCGGTATGAACTCCTCTTCACAAAATATTTGAAGCCTTTGCACACCTAATATTTTATTTCCCCCATTTCTCTAGGGTTTACATCTCTGCTTTCCCTTGATCCTGCACTACCATCGTGGACCTGAAATCTCTACGGCAACCCGACGCTGCTCTAATAACCCAAAGTATGCTTGCTTGCCCTATTTCTAACTCTTATTTCCTCTTCCAACCCTTTTCCCATATCTATGGGATCACCATTGTTGGTAGGGGAGTTCAGTCGCAGTTCTCAAGGCTTTGGCAGAGGAGTTCATGGGAGTTTCTTTGTTTATTCTCATGGCTTTGGCAGAGGAGTTTCTTTGTTTATTTTCCTTTGTTTTTCCCATCTCTACGGGATCACCTATTTTTTCCTTTGTTTTTGTTTCAGAAAAAAAAAACAGACAAGCCATCCCGCTCCAGTGCAAGGTAAGTAGATCTCCCATGTGCGAACTGGAATTTGTTATTTCTTACTCTATTATATTAACTAGCTTTTGCTTCTCTCTGCAGCAATGGTGGACAGTAGCAATGGACGGTATGCTTCTCTTTGCGTCAATGGAATTTGCTTCTCTTTGCTGGGTTTTTTTTCCAATTATTATTTCTTAATTCAATTTCCATTTGCTGGGTTTTTTCCAAATGCTATTTCTTAATCCAATTTTTAATTAGATTTTCTAATTTTGTATGGTTAATCTACAAACTCACAATATCAAGTGCAAGTTAGATTTCCGAAAAGAGTTGAAAGGGCCAAATAAGAGTGGAATGGTAAATTGATGCTTATTTATGTTTCATATTGTAAGATTGGATGTTATCTAAAATATAGACTTTATTTATGCATTAACTTGGTTTATAATTGGAATTACACGATTTTCCATGTTCCAGGTCCAATGGTTTATTGGAATTCTCTTTGGAATCTGTATTGATTCTCCTATTATTTCTTTAATTTTGATTCACCGAATGGATGCATGAACATCTCTTCGGTTTTGCTTATGTGCACATTCTTCTAACCATCATTCACCATTTAGGGGTTGTGTACTTTTCCATCTTATTCTAAAGGAATTCTCCCTTGAATCTATGTTGAGTACTCTTCTACTATATCTTAAATTTTGATTCCCCTACTGGATGCATGAACATCTCTTGAGTTTTGTTTATGTGCATATACTTTATTTGGTGAATTTTGGAACTGAGGCTAATGCGTTGGCAATGTTGATGACTTTTACTATCAGCATTATCATCATAGAAAATTATTAAAATTGAAGACATCCACAATAACATTTAGGGCTTGCTCGGCTCCAGTCAGTTTAGGTTTTCCTGGTAAATTTTTGAGTTCTTTTGTTCCTATTTTGATTTCATACAATTCTATTTCCACTGCCATCAATTTTAATCCACGAAAAAACAGAAGTAGGACTAAACTCGAAACAAATGGCTCTACACAAATTTCTTTAAGCATGTATTAATTCTTGCATATTTGAGCTTTCAAATTTTAAAAATGCTTTTTATACAAATTGATGAAGTTTTTTGGGCAGGTGACTATGACGAATTGAAAGCAAACTTCACCAAAGTTTTTTTGGCTAGGTGCTCTATCACTGCAATATTTCATTATTTTTTATCTGTACTGGAGGTTCGTTCTTCTTTCTCTTTCCAACACCTGTACTGGACTAAACTCGAAACAAATGGCTCTACACAAATTTCTTTAAGCATGTATTAATTCTTGCATATTTGAGCTTTCAAATTTTAAAAATGCTTTTTATACAAATTGATGAAGTTTTTTGGGCAGGTGACTATGACGAATTGAAAGCAAACTTCACCAAAGTTTTTTTGGCTAGGTGCTCTATCACTGCAATATTTCATTATTTTTTATCTGTACTGGAGGTTCGTTCTTCTTTCTCTTTCCAACACCTTAACTATTTGTTTCCTTTAGGGCATCAAGTTCCTGCAGATTTTGGTCTTCAAAAGCTACTAACTGGCTTCTGCCCTGTTTCCACCGGTTGGGAAATCCTCCAGTGATAGGTATGATATGTGACATGCGATTTCCTCCTATGTAGCTTTTCTGCATCTATATTTATATCTATGTTGGTTCATATCCACAATGTGAATGTCTTCTCTGATATCAATGTAATAATAGTTTATTTTTTCAGTGATTTTTATGTATTTCTTATACATGAGTTCAAATCTATCTTCGCTTAATTATATATATTTTTCTTTAATTTTTATGTATTTCTCATACATGAGTTCAATTCTATTTACACTTTATTATATGTCAATCTTCCATCCAGTCAATTTTGTTGATCAGAGAGACGATTCAAGCTATGATACAAATCTCATGAAGAGATTAGTAAAATCTTTCATTTAAATGCATTTAGATCTTTACCTCTTCATCCTCCAAAATACTTTTCATAGCAGCCACAGAATAATTAGATATAGAACACTCTAGCCACAAATATTTCTCTTGATTTTTTATTATTACTTCCATGATTAATTCCAAGCCCATGCTCGATTTTAGGAACTGTTTTTTGTTAAAAGACTAATGCTGCTCTTTCTAGCTCATGAAGTTTATTATTCATGGAGTTTGAATGGTTTTTTAAATTTCTTCTGAATTTAAGCTTACTTTGAGTTTTCTTGCATTTGTCCGCAAACCTGCTAATCTTTTTAGTGTCTAATTGTGTACTTTTGATCTCTTCAACATCTGGCAGTAGAAGATATGTGTATGTGTGATTTGGGAAAAAGCTGTTTTTACGTATGCATTTTAAAATTGTTCATGTGTACAGAACCATTTGGTGCTTGAGTGTGGGTGGTGTTAGAGTGTGCTGAACTGTCTTGGCTTGCTAAAGTGTTTCTTCCAGGTATGAATATTGCTGAATTTTGATTTCTTTCATTAATTCAATGTTGTCATCAATAAATCAATGATGTATATATATATTGTTTAATAACAATTGTTTAATAATAATTGTTTAACTTATCAAGTGTTTTATTGTTGTACCATGTTTCTCATTTCAAGTGTTCTTTATAATAATTATTATATAGCTTTGGATGAATATCATGTGTACAGAAGCTTTGGATGAATATCATGTGTACAAAAATTGTTGGTGGTTTAATAAAATTATATAGCTTTGGATGAAATCGGATTAGATATGAAAGTTTTTTTTAATGGGCTGGTCATGTCTTTTTTGAAACTTAGGCTTGCTCTATTTTATATAGAATTGTTTTGGCAAAATGGTCGGGCATGATAAATTGCGATTATTTTTTGATAAATTTATTCTTTACAAATATTGTTTTCTGTATTTGTTTCTATGGCAATTTCAATTATCAATTTTTGCAATGCACTACCCCATTTGCAATAGTGATTTCACAAAGTCAACGATGGCCCACCAGCCAAATGAGCATGATAAAATTGGTCACAAACGCAATAGGGCTTCCACATCAGGATCAACGCTTCCTCGACACACACTACACCCAACAATAGACACAATTTCTTCAATTGCTGAAGGTTTTACTCGATTCTCCTCTTCAATCACGTCTCCTTTACATATTCAATATACGTGGACATTTCTTCCCATGCACAGGCCCATCACTTCACGTTGATGCACCGTCTCGGTCAACCGCATACAGAAATTCACTGACGAATGTTCAACGAACTACACGGAATGCAACGAGACGACAACAACGACGTGATCAGCAATCTAATATCCAAAATCACATTGACCATCCCTCAACGGCTGCGGAGATCCTACCACAAGGCAATTTCATAACATCTTCATTTCATACTTCTCCATAACCCACTTAAATAAATGTATTTTAGGTAGTTAATATTCTAACACAATTGCTTGGTCCATCAATTAGGGGACCTCCATGATGCATCAACCGAGGCAGAGCATCAATTACCGGTTGTGGTCCCAAATCTACGAGCACCTAACCGAAATTCAGCAAGAATTTCTACTCAAATTACAAACGTTCCTAGGATGGAACTTCCACCTCCGACATTTTGTCGTCATTGTCATGCAAAATTGTTCTATAAGGAATCAAAGAACTTATGCTGCAACAATGGTAAAATTATCATTCCTGGGATTCCTACTCCGCCCGAGCTATTTGATCTATTCACTCAACAAGGTTCTCAAGGGCGCCATTTCCGACAAAATGTAATGCATATAATCACGTCTTCTCATTCACGTCGATGGGTGTAACATTGGATGAATCCATCCCGTCATTTGCTCAAGGAATCTACACCTTCAGAGCACATGGGGCACTATACCATAGAATCGGCTCTCTTATACCAACTCCGGGTAATAGACCAAGGTTTCTACAAATGTTCATATACGACACGGACTGTGAAAATGAACATCGCTTGGAAGAGGGGCATGGGCTGGACGTCGAGGTTCTGCATAAAATCAAAACAATACTTGATATGTATAATCCGTTTGTCCAACGCTTTCGACAGATATCACAACATCCTCAGATAATGTCTTGCCGACTTCTTATTCGAGATAGGCCAGCTACAGATCGTCAATACATTCTTCCAACAGCATCACAAGTTGCAGCAGTCTTGGTTGGTGGTGAAGATTTCATGGAGTCCGATGATAGGGACATATTAATATGCGCCACAGATGGAAATTTACTTACTTTGAAAGAGTATACTGGATATTATGATCCAATGCAATACCCTTTATTACATCCACACGGAACCTACGGATGGGACAAATGCTTACAATCAAACGAAGGGATACGGATAAGCTGTTGCGATTACTACGCCTCTTTGTTGCAGGTTTGACTGTGACATCTTTAAATCAATAATATCTAAGTTATATTATATTATTATTTTTATAACTAAATTTTACATATACTGCATTAACGTAGATACGCAACAATAATCAGTCCATTCTTCTTCATGCGGGGAGACTACTACAACAATTTGTGGTCGATAATTTTATCAAAATTGAAACACAGAAGCTGCGTTGGATTAAACTTAATCAAAGCAAGATACGTGCGGAATTGTACCAAGGATTGCAGGATAGCTTCGTAGCAGGTGAAACTGATGCAGGTAACCTCTTTTTGCTTCAACTTGCAAGCTAAAGCATTCACGCAATAATTGTGAGTTGCACTCATGAAAAACTACGCATTGATGTTTTCTTCAGCTGCCGTTGGCCGTCGTCGTATAATTCTGCCTTCCTCATTTATTGGGAGTCCCCGTGACATGTACCAGCGCTACCAAGATGCAATGGCAATCGTACAACAATACGGGAAGCCAGATGTGTTTTTAACAATGACATGCAACTCTAACTGGAAAGAGATAAAGGACGAACTATATCCTGGTCAAGCAGCACATGAACGACCAGATTTGTTGTCTAGGGTTTTCCAATCAAAATGTGAAAGTCTCAAGGATGATATCTTCCATAAAGGGGTTCTGGGGAAAGTGGTGGGTCACGTTCATGTTATCGAATTTCAAAAGCGAGGCTTGCCACACGTCCATATGCTGATAATTTTTGGAGAGGAAGACAAGTTAAATAGCCCCGAAGAGTATGACTGTATTGTTAGGGCTGAGATACCACAAGCAGATATTGAGCCCGACTTACATGAGGCTGTGCGTAGGCATATGATACATGGCCCGTGTGGATGCCACAACCCTAACGCTCCGTGTATGAAAAATTTAAAGTGCAAAAAAGGTTATCCAAAGCCATATGCAGAATGCACATCACAGGGTATTGATTCATATCCAGTTTACAGGCGAAGGAGAAACAATGTTAGCGTTCAAAATAATCTCATTGACCAAAGTGTTGTCGACAACGGTTGGGTAGTCCCGTATAATCCTTATTTGCTTTTGAAGTACAATTGCCATATAAATGTTGAAATCTGCAGTAGTATCAAGAGCATCAAATATTTGTACAAATATATTCATAAAGGTTCAGACCGTGTTGCTTTTGAAGTCAGAGCAGCGCCAGATTACGATGAAGTCAACAAGTACGTCGACGGTAGATGGATTTGTGCTCCAGAAGCAATGTGGAAGATATTTAAGTTCGAGATGACTAGAATGTACCCTTCCGTTGCCAGATTACAAATACACTTACCAAACTTACACCAAGTTCAGTACAATAGCAACCAACAAATTGCAACCGTACTTGCAAATGAGAGAAATTCCAGGACGATGCTAACAGAGTTCTTTCGCATATATCATGATAATCAAGGGAATGAGAATTACTTATATAGGGACTTTCCAAAGCGCTACAGGTGGCTTATACCTCAGCGGAAGTGGGTACAAAGATGCACTAATACTAAGGCCATTGGAAGGATTTACTCAGTTTCTCCTTCTGAGGGTGAAAAATATTATCTACGTTTGCTTCTAAATCATGTAGCCGGGCCCACTTCTTTCCAATGCCTTCAAACTGTCAGTGGCGTTACATACTCAACGTTTAAGGAAGCGGCCGAAAAATTTGGTCTTTTAGAGGAAGATAACAACATTCGAGACTGTATGTCTGAAGCGAGGACCTTTAGAATGCCTGCGGGATTGAGACGGTTGTTTACAACTATTCTGCTATACTGCACACCCAGTTCAGTAAGAGAACTGTGGGATGAAAATTTTCAAAGTATGATTGAGGATTACACGTGCTCAAGCACTGCAAGTGAAACGTACATGATGAGTAAGTTATTAATGGAATTAGATGGAATTCTCCAACAACAAAATAAGAGTATAAAAGATTACGACCTTCCACGCATATCTGATGGCTACGCAAATTTACATGACTTTTCAAGCCTAATTGAACATGAACTGTCAATCCCGATTTCAGATGATGATTTAAAATCAATTGGTTGTCTTAACAGTGCTCAGCTATCCGCGTTCAACATTATCAGTGCATCAATAAGAGGAAGGGAAAGTGCTATTTACTTTGTCGATGGACCAGGGGGGACTGGAAAGACATTCCTCTATCGATCAATATTGGCATGCTTTCGGCAAAATTGTTATATTGTTTTAGCCACTGCTACTTCGGGGATTGCAGCTAACCTACTTCCGGGAGGACGAACGGCTCATTCTAAATTTAGAATTCCAATTGACTTCGATTCTGTGTCCTCCTGCGGTATTGCAAAACAATCTGATTTACGCGGACTAATAGAACAATCATGCGCAATAATTTGGGATGAAGCGCCGATGGCTCATAGGAAGGCATTTGAAGCGGTTGATCGTACATTCAAAGATGTACTTGGGGTAGGCCTGCCATTTGGTGGGAAGATATTGATCATGGGCGGTGATTTTCGACAAGTAACACCTGTTGTCGTAAACGGAACCAAAGCACAAATAATTAATTCAAGTATTGTTGATTCTTATTTATGGCCACATGTCAAAGTCCTTCGTTTGACTGAAAATATGAGAGCACACGAAGATGCAAGCTTCTCAGATTTTTTGTTGAGGGTTGGCAATGGAGAAGAGACAACATTTGAAGGTGACAAAATTCGAATCCCGGACTCCATGGTAGTCCCCTGGGAAGGTGAAAACTCCATCGATGCTTTGGTCACACAAATTTTTCCAAATTTAGGTGCTGGGAATCACGATGATCGTTACATGGATGGTCGAGCAATATTAACTCCACTTAATGAAGATGTAAATAAATTAAATGAAAAATGTCTTCAATCGTCTCCAGGTGAAAAAGTAACTTACTATTCCTTTGATTCGGTGACGGATGATGTGCGGAATTTGTACTTACCAGAGTTTTTGAATTCACTGAACCCGGGCAATCTACCACCGCACGAGCTCACTTTGAAGATTGGATGTCCAATCATGCTTCTTCGAAACATAGATCCTAAAATTGGGTTGTGCAATGGGACACGGTTGAAATGTCTCCGCTTCTCGAGGAATGTCATCGAAGCGGAAATATTAAATGGCCTTTTCAATAACTTGAGGGTATTTATACCACGTATACCATTACATTGTGCTGAGGATGCAAGAATGCCCTTCGAGCTAATTCGAAAGCAATTCCCTGTGCGTTTGAGCTACGCACTTACAATAAATAAATCGCAAGGTCAAACAATAAAAAATGTAGGGATATATCTTCCAAATCCCGTGTTTAGTCATGGACAACTATACGTCGCATTATCAAGGGGTGTTTCCAAGCAAAATACAAAGGTCTTGGTGAAAAATGGAGAAGTTGATGGCCATGAAGGGGTCTACACTAGAAATGTGGTGTACAAGGAAATATTTGCTAGAATATGACCAAACAACACGGAAGCGTAATGCTACTTCAACTTCAAACTCCCCGATTTCTCAAAACAAGCGTGAATTGTATGTTTTCAAATGCTAAATAAAACTCTCTACATGTTAAACTCACTTTACACAATCTTGATTGTTTTGCAAATGTCTACCATTTCCTCAGGGGACTGGCTTCTGGATTTCAATTTTTGGCATAAAATTGAATGAAGTTCGAGCAGCGCCAGATTACGATGAAGTCAACAAGTACGTCGACGGTAGATGGATTTGTGCTCCTGAAGCAATGTTGAAGATATTTAAGTTCGAGAAAACAAGCTTTGAACATAAAATTGAATGAAGTTCCTTAGGTGAGGTCGGGCGTTGATTTGCAAATATATTTACTAATACCGTGCTCCTACGATTAATTTGTCCATTGCTTTCATAGTTCAGGGATCTACTCTGACATACAAAATTTAATGCATTCACTTCAACCTGCTCCAATGACCCGCCAGCGCAATCATAGTTCTTTTTAATTTGCAATCTACAATTTGTCCCCCATTTTGAATGGTTTAATTAAGAACATAAGACAACTACTTACATTTAATGTACAACATATTTGTTTTTTGCATAATCGTTAAACTATTATTATGTTTTGATACAAGTTCTCAAACACATGCAGATGCCAGACAAAATTCAAGCTGACGGGGCATCGTCGTTGCCAGGTGTGGGTGACCCGATCCAAAGTAAGTGTCTTATAAAATGCAAATCTATCTGAGTGCATTTTAAATAGTTTAACATAGCATTGATTGTTAAACACTTTCATTCACATCGATTGTTTCATTTGTTCCTTAGGTTTGTCCGAGACAACACAAAATATTCGCAACACCGATGATGCAGACGATGATTGTGATTACTATGACGAACTTTTTAATATTACTACGGCCAGGTGGTCTGATGGCCCACGCATTAGAATCGAAGGATTCAGACTAATTATACCGGCCGTGCCAAGAGGTTTGACTGCCCAAGAAGAGTGGAATTTTGTGTTCACAATGATTAGGAGGTAAGACCAAATTATTAATACATAGTATGGCTTAATTTTTTTGTAAGCCCAGTGAAACATGTAATTTGTTGATTTATATCCTTAACATATTATATCAATACAGGGTCTCCCACGGCCATTAAATGGACTCTATTGGCGTTTGGATTGTTGCATCAGTGGAGGATGCCAAACTTTTGTCATAAATTATGCTGCTTGCTATGCTTGGCTGTCTTTTTGGCGTTTTCTGATTTCTATAACTGATGTAAACATTGGCATGTTTTGTTTTTGGGGAACATTACTATTTATATGCTATTGCACGTCTATTTCTATGTTCCACTTATATATATAAATTTTTTAATACTCATTCATGAATTAATAGTCATGTGATTTTGTGATCTTCGTACTTTTAATCCAAGTGTTCTTCGTGGATTAAATTAGAAGGCCGACTCAATGGTAGATTAAACTGCAGGGCCTTCATGTCGCGGGCCGGGTACTGTCAGCGGTCTGTAGGGGCGGAGCCCCCACAAATGAATGTCGCACCCACGACGAATGTCGCCCCCACAAAGAATGTCGCCGCCCACGACGAATGTCGCCGCCCACGACGAATGTCCCCGCCACGACGAATGTCGCCGCCCCGAGGAATGTCGCCGCACACGACGAACGCAGCCGCACACGACCAATGTCGCCGCCCACGACGAATGTCGCCTCCAGGACGAATGTCGCCACTACGACGAATGTTGCCGCCACGATGACTGTCGCCGCCCACGAAGAATGTCGCCCGCACGACGAATGTCGCCCCCACGACGAATGTCGCCCACACGACGAAGGTTGCCCCCACGACGAATGTCGCCGCCCACGATGAATGTCCCCGCCACGAGGAATGTTTCCCCCACGACGAATGTCGCCCCACGGCAATTGTCCCCGCCCACGACGAATGTCGCCGCCCACGACGAATGTCGCCGCCCACGACGAATGTCCCCGCCACGACGAATGTCGCCGCCCACAACAGATGCGGGCGCAGCCCGCTCGAATGCGGGCGCTGCCTGCTTAAATGCCAAGCGGGCGAAGCCCGCTTGGTTACGGGCGAAGCCCGCAGCGACGCATCGAGAACGGGCGTAGCCCGTTCGAAGATGCTAGTAAGTATATATGTATATATATAAGTATATATACTATATAAGTATATATATATATGTACTTATATATATACTATATATAAGTATATATATTCCTATATATATATACTTATATATATACTATATATGTATATATATACTATAGTATACTATAGTATATATGTATATATATATAAGTATATATACTATATATATACTTATAAATATATATATTTATAAGTATATATATAGTATATATACTTATATATATACATATATACTATTGTTGGGTATTGTATCCACAATAGCCTTGATTTGTAGAAAGTCAACTTTGAACCAAGATTGAATTGTTTGTGTATTTGATTTACTTTTCTAGTAATGTTCTTGCAGGTTCACATTGCTAAGTGTTGACCAATGTCAGGTCACAATGGGTCAATAAGCACAGTCTCATGCAATGTAATTCTTCATTGTGTGAGGTATAGGGTAGACTCATGTGTGGTCTCTCAATTGGGATACACTTTATGATCAAGACATTAAAGCTTCAAAGCTCAGGTGTGCAGCATTGGTCTGAAGACAAAGAAAGAATGTTTTCTAAGTAAATTTTTCGAGATGTAAGGATACTTTTCGAGAAGTCCTTCTGTGCTTTCGAGAAGTCCTTCTGTGCTCTCGAGATGTCCTTGTTTATTTTTCGAGAAGGGTTATTTCAGAAGTCTCTCGAGACAATGTTGAATCTTCCGAGTAGTTACTTGCATTTCTCAAGAAATCTTTGTTCTCTCGAAAAATCTTCTTTGTTTTCGAGAAAAGTTATTTTCTAGTTGTTTTCGAGAAGTCTTTTATCTCTCGAGAAGTACTTTTGTTTTCGAGAAATCATTGGTTCCTTCGAGAAGCTGTCTCTCTGAAGTTTGTTCTCGAAATTGTTCTGTAGTTTTCGAGAAGTTTCTTTTGTTCTCGAGAAGTCCTGTATCTCTCGAGAAGTTCTGTCATAATTCTTTGATCTCTCTTTCTAAAGCCGTTTTTCGAGAACTAGCCAGTTTTTCTCGAGAAGTCGTGGATCTCTCGAGAAGTCTGGTTTGATCTATTCTCGTAAGCTTTGTTTTTCCATTTTGACGTCAAGTCTTTTCCGTCAAATTGACGTGACGTCTTTCCTCATTTTAAGGTTCGATCATTAGATCTTCATCTATATAATGATTACTCCTTAAGAATGAGAAGTAGTAATCATTTTTGAAGATCAGAGTTCATAGTAACGTAACCCTAATCTGATCCAAGATAGTCGTCTAGTGCCGCGCATCGCCATCGTTGGAGTTCGATCGTGAGTTATCTGAATTCGTCTCCAAGTGGAAGAGAAAGGTCAATCGATCATTGCCTCACTCGTTCTGATTCTATCGGATCGATCAAGACCTTAGAAGATCTGATTTGTGCCGCTTCGATTCTTCTTCTTCTACATCAAGCCGAAGTCATTTCTGTCGCAAGAAGGAAGAAGATCTTCATCAAATTATTCAGATCTATTTGTGATTTGTTAAGTACAGTTTCATTCAATCCTTACATTTTTGATTGTAGGAGAGATTGTTCTCCTAGTTGTAGGAAAGGTATTCTCCGAGTTATAAGAGAAGTTTTTTTCTCTGAGTTTGTAGGAGTTTAATCTCCGAGTTGTAAGAGTTTTGACCCTGAGGATTGTAGGATCGTTCTTGATCCGAGATTTAGTGAAGTAGTCAAGTCTAGTTGTGGTGCTAGATTGGCGAGGCCGGCAAGTGGAGTACCCAAGAACGGGGAACCACTATAAATTTCTTGTGTCGTCTGTGTTTGTGATTTGCTTCTGTGTGTTCTTTATTTTCAAGATTTTCAATTACGCAAAAGACGCATTTATCACCTATTCACCCCCCCTCTAGGTGATTTTGGTTAGCATCTAGATATTACAACTATAGTATACTATAGTATATATATACATATATAGTATATATATAAGTATATATATATACTTATATAATATATATGTATATATAAGTACATATACTTATAGATATACATATATATATACTTATATACATATATATATACTTATATAGTATATATATTTATATATATATAAGTATATATATGTAATATATAAGGATATATATTAGTATATATAAATATATATATTATGTATATATACATAAATATAAGTATATAAGTATATATATACTTATATATATTTATTTATATATTTGTCTATGTATATGTATATATATGTGTATGTATATAAATATATATTTAATACATACTTATATATATAAGTATACTTATAGATATTTATACTTATGTATATATAAATAAATATATACTTATAGATATTTATACTTATGTATATAAATATATATATATATATATATACTTATATACATATATTATATACATACTTATATACATAAATGTAAGTATAAGTATATATATAAGTATATATAAGTATATATATATATAAATGTATATATATAAATATAATTATAGATATAAATATATATATAAGTATATACTATATATATAGATATAAATATATATGTATATATGTATATGTATATGTATATATATTATATACATACTTATATATATATAGTATATATATATGTATATATATATAAGTATATATATAAGAATATATATGTATATACATATATATACTTATATATATACTTATAAGAATATATAAGTATATATATAAGTAAATTTATATATACTATATAAGTATATATATATGTTTATACATATATATATATAAACTTATATATATAGTATATATATTTACTATATATGTATATATATACTATAGTATACTATAGTATATATAATATATATGTATATAAGTATATATATAGTATATATATAGTATATATACTTATATATATACATATATACTATAGTATATATAAGTATACTTATACATATATACAATAGTATACTATAGTATATATATAATATATATATATAAGTATACATATATAAGTATATACTTATATATATACTTATATATATGTATACTTATATATATATTATATATATATTCTATAGTATACTATATTATATATGTATAAGTATTTATATATATATACTTATATATATACTATATATATACTTATATATACTATATAAGTATATATATATACTTATATATATATATATATTTATATAAATGCATATGTATATATATGTATATATATAAGTATAAATATCTATAAGTATATATAAATATATACTTATATATAAGTATATACATACTATATATAAGTATACATATATATAAATATATATATAAGTATATAAGTATATATATAAGTATAAATATATGTAAATAAATATAAGTATTTATATAAGTATATAAGTACATAAGTATATATACTTACTATATATATACTTATATATATACTTATATATACACTTATATACTTATATATACATTATTTATATATATACAAACATACGTATATATATATATATCTATAAGTATATATATATAAGTATATATATAAGTATATATATTATATATATACTTATAAATATATATATTTATAAGTATATATATACTTATATATACTTATAAGTATATATATATAAGTATATATAACTATATATACTATAGTATATATGTATATATATACTATATAAATATATATACTTATAAGTTTATATATATGTTTATATATATACTTATATATATACTTATATATATATATATACTTATATATATAAGTATATACTTATATATGTATACTTATATATAAGTATACTTATATATATACTTATATATATTTATATATATATACTAATATATGTATATATACTTATATATACTTATATGTATATACATATATATATATTTATATATATATATAAGTATATCTATATGTATGTATACATACTTATAAATATATATATATATATATATATATTATATACTTATATACTATATATATTTATACTTATATATATGCTTATATATATATATGTTTATATATATACTTATATATACTTATATATATAGTATATATATATAAATATATATATATAGATATATATATATATATATATATAAATATATATATATATATACTTATAGAGTATATATATATATAAGAATATATATATAGTATGTATAAGTATACTTATATATATACTTATATATATGTATATACATATATATACATACTATATATTTGTATATAAGTATATATGTATATATATAAGTATATATACTATATATATAAGTATGTATATATATAAGTATATAAGTACATAAGTATATATATAAGTATACATATATATAAATATATATAAGTATATAAGAATATATATAAGTATATATATATATATTTATATATATATAAATAAGTATATATCTATATATATAAATATATATATACTAATATATAAGTATATATATACTTATATATAAGTATATATACTATATAAGCATATATATATTTATATATATGTATACTTATATATATACTTAAGTACTTATATACTTATATAAGTATATATATATATACTTATATAGTATATATATTTATATATATATAAGTATATATATATATATATATATATAAATACTTAAGTACTTATATGTATATATAAGTATATATATATATATAAATACTTAAGTACTTATATGTAAGTATATAAGTATATAAGTATATATATAAGTATATAAGTATATATATAAGTATAAATATATGTAAATAAATATAAGTATTTATATAAGTATATAAGTACATAAGTATATATACTTACTATATATATACTTATATATATACTTATATATATACTTATATATACACTTATATACTTATATATACATTCTTTATATATATATATATATACATGCATATATATATATCTATAAGTATATATATAAGTATATATATAAGTATATATATTATATATACTTATAAATATATATATTTATAAGTATATATATACTTATATATACTTATAATTATATATATAAGTATATATAACTATATATACTATAGTATATATGTATATATATACTATATAAATATATATACTTATAAGTATATATATATGTTTATATATATACTTGTATATATACTAATATATATATATACTTATATATATAAGTATATACTTATATATGTATACTTATATATAATTATACTTATATATATACTTATATATATTTATATATATATATACTAATATATGTATATATACTTATATATACTTATATGTATATACATATATATATATATATATATATAAGTATATATATGTATGTATACATACTTATAAATATATATATATACTATATACTTATATACTATATATATTTATAATTATATATATGCTTATATATATATGTTTATATATATACTTATATATATAGTATATATATATATAAATATATATATAAATATATATATATATATAAATATATATAAATATATATATATACTTATAGAGTATATATATAAGAATATATATATAGTATGTATAAGTATACTTATATATATACTTATATATATGTATATACATATATATACATACTATATATTTGTATATAAGTATATATGTATATATATAAGTATATATACTATATATATAAGTATGTATATATATAAGTATATAAGTGCATAAGTATATATATAAGTATACATATATATAAATATATATCAGTATATAAGAATATATATAAGTATATATATATATATTTATATATATATATAAGTATATATCTATATATATAAATATATATATACATACTAATATATAAGTATATATATACTTATATATAAGTATATATACTATATAAGCATATATATATTTATATATATGTATACTTATATATATACTTAAGTACTTATATACTTATATAAGTATATATATATATATATACATATATATATATACTTATATAGTATATATATTTATATATATATAAGTATATATATACGTATATATACATATATAAGTATATATATACTTATATATAGTATATATAAGTACATATATATATTTAAGTATATACGTATATATGTATACTTATATATATAAGAATATATATATATATATATTATGTATACATATATTTATATATACTATATATAATATATATATGTATATATATAAATATATACTTATGTATAAGTATATATATATATATTTATATATATACTTGTATATATTATATAAGGATATATATAAGTATATATACTTATATATATACTATATATGTATATATATATATATATATAAGTATATAGAAGTATATATATATACTTATATATATACTATATATGTATATATATTTATATATAAGTATACTTATATATATACATATATATATATACATAAGTATATACATATATAAGAATATCTATACATATACATATATATACATGTACATATATATATAAGTATATATATATACTTATATTGTATATATATATAAGTATATATATATTCTTATATATACTTATATAAATATATATATAGGCATATACTTATATATATACTATATATGTATTATAGTATATATATGTATATATATAACTATATATACTATATATATACTTATATATATATATATTATATATAAATATATATTTATTTATAAGTATAAGTATATCTAAATATATATATACTTATATATATAAGTATATATGTAAACATATATATATACTTATAAGTATATATATATATTTATATAGTATATATATACTATATAAATATATATACTATATAAGTATATATATATGTATATACTTATATATATATATATGTATATACTTATACATATATATACTTATACATATATATACTTATACATATATATATACTATACATATATATTCCTATACTTATATATACATACTATATATATGTATATAATTATATAAATATATATATGTATATGTATATATAAGTATATATATGAAGGGGGTGGGGTCTTACAAACTGGTATCAGTATACATATATGTATAACCCTAATACTTATATATATAAATATATATACTATATAAGTATACATATATGTATATAAGTATATAAGTACATAAGTATATATGTATACTTATATATATAAGAATATATATATATATATATATATATATGAATACTTATATATATATACTTGAAAGTATATATATATGTATACTAATATATAAGTATATATATACAAGTATATATATATACATAAGTATATACATATATAAGAAAATATATAAGTATATATATTGATATATATATAAGTATATATATTTATAAGTATATATCTATATATATAAATATATATATACTACTATATAAGTACATATATATAAGTATATACTTATATATGTATACTTATATATATAAGAATATATATATAGTTTGTATACATATATTTATATATACTATATATAAGTATATATATGTATATATATTTATATATACTATATATAAGTATATATATGTATATATATTTATATATACTATATATAAGTATATATATGTATATATATAATTATATACTTATACATAAGTATATATATACTTATATATATTATATAAGGCTATATATAAGTATATATAAATATATACTTATATATATATATAAGTATATATATATAAGTATATATCTATATATACACATAAATATATAAATATATATAAAAGTATAAATACTTATATATATACAATATATGTATATACATATATATAAGTATATATAAGTATATATATACTTATATATATATACTATATATGTATATACATATATATATATAAGTATACTTATATATATATACATAAGTATATACATATATAAGAATATATATACATATACATATACATATATTTAAATATATATATATACATACTATATATATACTTATATATAAGTATAAATATATATACTTATAAGTATATATATATATATAAGTATACATATATATATAAATATCCTATATATATAAATATTATATATACTTATATAAATATACTTATATATATACTCAATAAGTATATATATATCTATATATATATATTTATATATATATATACTATATATATAAGTATATATATAAGTATACTTATATATATATACTTAAATATATAAGTATATATAAGTATTTATATATATAAATATATATAAGTATATATTTTTATATATATATATACTTATATACAAGTATATATATACGTCCATAAGTATATATGTATACTTATATATATAAGAATATATATATATAGTATATATGTATACTTATATATATATACATATACATATATATAAGTATACATATATATATATATATAAGTATATATATTTATATATATATAAGTGTATATATATAAATATATACTTATTTATATATATATACTTATATATATAGATAAATATATATACTTATATATATACATATATATACTTATATAAGTATATACTTATATATACATACTATATATATGTATATAAGTATATATACTTATATATGTATATATATAAATATATACTTATATATATTTATATATTTAAATACTTATATATACTTATATATATAAGTATATATACTTATATACTATATATATTTATACTTATATATATGCTTATATACTTATATATATTTATATATATGTATACTTATATATATACTTATGTCCTTATATATATATATATTTACTTACATATGAATATAAGTATATATATAAGTATATATATATTCTATATATGTATATATACTATATTATACTATAGTATATATGTATATATAATATATATACTTATAAATATATACTATATATATACTTATATATAAAAGAATATATATATATATATAGTATGTATACATATATTTATATATACTATATATAAGTATATATATGTATATATATATAAATATATACTTATATATAAGTATATCTATATTTATATATATACTTATATATATTATATAAGGATATATATTAGTATATATAAATATATTCTTATATATATATTTATATATATGTATATATAAGTATATATCTATATATAAATATATATATATAAATATATATACTTGTATATATACTATATAAGTATACATATATACTTATAAATATATATATAAGTATATTTATATATACTATATATGTATATATATATACTATAGTATACTATAGTATATATGTATATATTAATATAAGTATATATACTATATATACTTATAAATATGTATATTTATAAGTATATATATATAATTATATATAAATATATATATATATATATTTATATATATAATTAACTTATATTTATGTATATATATATAATTATATAAAAGTATATATACTTATATATATAAGTATATATGAGTATATATACATATATAAGTTTATAGTATATATATATATATATGTATATATATATGTATACATATATATATATTCTTATATATATAAGTATACATAAATACTTATGTACTTATATGTATATATATATAAGTATATAATATATATATATATAAGTATATGTATACTTATATATATATAAGTATATATATACATATATATACATATATTGTATATATATTTATATAGTATTTATATATACTATATAAATATATATATACTTATATGTATATATATGTTTATATATATACTTATATATATATACTTATATATATGTACTTATATATAAATATATTTATATACATATATATATATTTATATAAATATATATATAAGTATATATATACTTATATATTATATATATAAGTATATATATATTCTTATATGTACTTATATAAATATATATGTATATATAAGTATATATATTTATATATATAAGTATATATCTATATATATATACTTATATAAGTATTGTTTGCCCAGAAAGCCCGCGACCTCCTCTTACTGGCCAATTTCTTCAGTTGCAGCGGTCTCAGTTTGTGTGATCGCCCAGACCGCCAGCTACCTTCTCAACCAGGATTTTCTAAATCCCAAGCGGTCAGGACAGTGGAGATCGTCAGTTTGAGCGGTCTGATCGTTTTTCCTTGTCTTTGTTATTTGCACCTCTTCTCCCTGCCCGGCTCTCCTGTATCCCGGGCAGCCCATAGTTTATCGTTCTGCCCGTTTGGGCAGCCCCCTCGTCTATAAATAGAGGGGTAGGGGTACCAGAAAAAGGGACTTGATTCGGAGGCTCCAGCTTATAACCTGTGTAAGCGGTCTCATTTTTTCGTGATCGCCATTTTACGATCGCCTTCTCTTTTTTCAAGCATCTTCTGTCTTAGTAACCTGCACTTCGCAGTTTTCTCCCGTCCCCTCTAGTGTGAATTTTGGAGGTACCATTTTTGGCACCAACATAACGAACACGCGACCTTCAGATTCGAAGTGTCAGGTGAATCTTAGACTTCCAAGATGGCCGATCGCCGTAGAGGTCGTCCCTTGCGGTCTCCCAGTGTTCCCCCTTCCGATCACAATCCGTTAGAGGCGATGGAGCGCCGCTTCGAGCTTCGCGTAGAGCAAGCTCTTCGCGAGGCCGCCCGAGCTAGGCAGGACGCTGCCGCTGTTCAGCAAGAGATCGCGCGGTCTCAGCAGGAGGCCGCTCGAGATCGGCAAGAGGTTGTCCGGACTCAGCAGGAGTCCGCGAAGCAGATTGAGGCCATGAACCAGGTTCTGGCCGCGATCTCCCAAAAAATCCTTCCTCAAGCCTCTCAGATCGCTACTCCTGACCGAGTGGCAAGCGGTCACCATAGCGATCATCCCGTTTTCCAGCCCGCAGCTCCTCAGCGATCTCAGCATGAGGAGTTCGCCGCTCGTCATAATTCCTTCCGAGCCGCAGCCCAGGGGCCTCCGGCTCAGACCCTGAATTTTGAAGAAGGGTTTGCTTACCCTCAAGCTCCTCCTACTTCCTTTTTACCTCCTCTGGGGCCTTCTGAATTAGGGGAACCCTCCCCCTTTACCGATGAAATTCGTCGGGATCCCATTCCTCACGGGTTCAGAGAACCTCGACTCCCAGTGTATACGGGAGAGACCGACCCCATGTGTCATCTTCAAGCCTTCGAGTCTGCCGTGGCTCTCAGGAATATTTCAGATGGAGTGAGGTGCAAGCTGATGGTCACCTCCTTCGATGGGTCAGCCATGGAATGGTTCTATAAGCTGCCTTGTCAGTCTATCCCAAGCTTTGCTTCCCTAAGGCAAGAGCTCCTCCTGAGGTTCGCCACTGCAAAGAAAAGGAAGAGTGGTCCTGCGACCCTCTTCAAGATCAGGCAAGGGGACAACGAAACTGCAGCGCATTTCGTTGACCGTTTTCAGAAAGAGATCCTGGGGGTCAGAGACATGGATCCCGAGCTCTATATGGTGGCTTTGATCAGCGGCCTGCAGGAGGGTCCTTTGAAGTTCAAAGTCACAACCAAAGAGCCTGGCTCCTATCAGGAGCTGATCAGCATCGCCAATCGCTATATAAAAGGGGAGATCAACAACCCCACCTATGTGAGCAATCTGACCAACAGAGCCACTCAGAAAGGCTCTGCGGGATTCTATCCTGCTCCATCTTCCTCGAAAACTAAACAAGAGCTTCCGCCTCCAGCTCCGAGAGGTAAGAATTACCGCAACAACCGCTTCAACCGAGGTAATCAATTTTTCCCACCTCAAAATTCATTTCTTCAAACTCCTGCTACTCCTGCTCCGCAAGTCACCCCCATCCACCAGATCCAGTATGCTCAACCTCCTCTTCTACCCGTTCCTTCACTTTATAATGAATCCCAAGAGTCCTTCACGGACTTTGGTGTTCCTATGAATGAAGTGCTGCAAGTTCTCCAGAAACAGCCCTTTTTTAAGAGGCCAGCTCCGCTGAATTCTGATCCGAAAACCAGAAACCCAACCCTCTACTGTGAGTATCACAGAGACAGAGGGCATTTGACAGAGGATTGTAGAGCCCTCCGCCTATTTTTAGAGAAACTGTTAAAGGAGGGAAAGCTCCGCGATCTTATTCAAAAGAATGACTCTGCCAAAGCTTCAACCTCCAAGGCCAAGGAGGTAGCAGAAGTCCACTGGGAGTGCGAGGAAGTAGATGATGTTGGCCATCTGGGCAACATCGGTTTTCCCAGCGAATGCGAGGACGCTAATGATGAGGGTGCCTTGGGCAACCTTTTCTGCATCCATGGGGGTGCAGGCCCGGAGTCCTCGAGAAAGGCAAGTCTAAAGAGAGTTTATCAGTCAGAGGTTGCCGCTGCTTCTTCGACCCCGATTCGAGGGACGGTCACCTTTGGAGATGAAGATCTTCCTCAGACCGCGAATCCCTTTGATGATGCAGTCGTCATCAAAGCTGTGATCGAAAATTATACGGTGGAAAAAATTCTAATAGATACGGGGAGCTCAGTCAATGTGCTTTTCAAGCTGTGATCGAAAATTATACGGTAAAACTCTCCTACCAACTGAAGGACCTCTTTATGGTTTTTCAGGAGAAAAGAAAGAAGTTGAAGGGCTCGTCACCCTCTCCGTGATTCTTGGAGGAGTAGTAAGGCTGGTCAAATTTATAGTCGTTGATGCTCCCAGTAGCTACAACGCAATTTTCGGAAGACCCTTCCTGAACGGGTATCAAGCCATTGTCTCCACTTATCATCAAGCGGTGAAGTTCGCCTTGAATGGCAAACAACATCGAATCAGGAGCGACCCCAGGAAAGCTAGAGAATGCTATGTAAAGATGGTCAACATGATCATGTCTTCTCCACCCCAGGAAGTTATGATAACTGAATCCATTGAAGTTCCTGAACAAGTTCAAACCGCAGAAGAAGCGGAGGATGCGAGAGACGGAGTCCGCTTGGAACCTGCCCAAGCAACTCAAAATGTTCAGATCAGCGAGGAAGATGAGAGCAAGAGCCTCTCCATCAACGCTGAATTATCTGAGGCTAACAAGAGTCAGCTCATCTCTTGTCTTCTGCAAAATTTAGATATCTTCGCTTGGTCGGCAGACGACATGCCTGGAGTGGATCCAGATGTTGCTTGCCATCACCTCAACATCAGCCCAAATGTCATTCCGGTCCAGCAGAAGAAGAGAACTGTTGCAACTACTCTGGCTCAACCTATCCGTGAAGAGGTAGAGAAGCTTCTGAAGGCAAAGTTCATTCAACCAATCCAATATCCTGAGTGGGTGTCAAACGTTGTAATGGTAACAAAGCCAGGTGGAAAGTGGAGGATGTGTGTCAATTTTACCAAACTCAATAAAGCTTGTCCCAAGGATTGCTATCCCTTGCCTCAGATAGATTCTTTAGTGGATTCTGCGGTAGGTTATTCTTTTATGAGTTTTTTAGATGCTTTTTCAGGTTATCACCAAATCAGGATGCATAAACCGGATATACCGCATACTTCATTTATCACAAATGAGGGTTGCTTCTGTTATCTCGTGATGCCTTTTGGGTTGAAAAATGCTGGAGCAACTTACCAAAAAATGATGGATACAGTTTTCAAAAGTCAGAAAGCAAGAAACCTTGAGGTGTATGTCGATGACCTCTTAGTGAAAAGCAAATCCTTCTCCTCTCATCTCGAAGATCTCTCAGAAACTTTTGCAACCTTACGAACCTTCAATATGAGGTTGAATCCATTGAAGTGCGTTTTTGGAGAAAACAAAGGTAAATTTTTGGGTCATCTCCTCACTCCAGAAGGGTTAGAGCCCAATCCAGGCAAGGTAAAAGCTATTTTGGAAATGCCACCTCCCAAAACCCCAAAAGAAGTTCAACAGTTGGGAGGGAGAATGGCAGGCTTGAGTCGATTCATCTCCCGATCAGGGGATAAAAGTGCACCTTTCTTTAAGACCCTCCGGGGAGGGGCTAAGTTTGAATGGACTCAAGAGTGTGATGATGCTTTCAGTCAGCTTAAAAAGCAGTTAACGTCAATTCCTCTACTCCAAAGCCCGTGAGAAGGGGAAGATCTTTTCCTGTATTTGGGAGTTGGCGCCGATGCTATAAGCTCTGTTTTGGTCCGAGAAGAGAAAAAGAAACAATTTCCAGTTTACTATGTAAGCCGAATTTTGAAGAATGCAGAGACTCGATATCCAATCCTAGAGAAGCTAGCCTTAATGCTCGTAATTTCAGCAAGAAGACTAAGACCGTATTTTCAAGCTCATTCGATTTTAGTCGTCACTGACCTTCCATTAAAGAGTGTCTTGGAGAAGCCGGAGCATTCAGGCAGATTGGCAAAGTGGGCAATAGAGCTCAGTGAGTTTGACATATCTTATGTTCCAAGAATGGCAATCAAAGCTCAAGTATTAGCGGACATCATGGTGGGTGCTAAAGAAGTTGAGTCGCAGAAAGGGGTCAGAGTGCCTCTTGCCTGGAAAATCTTCGTGGATGGAGCCTCAGGGAAAAATTCTTCCGGAGCAGGAGTTATCTTAATCAACCCAAATGGAGTAAGGCTTGATCAAGCACTGAAGTTCTATTTTCAAGTAACAAACAATCAAGCGGAATATGAGGCTTTGCTAGCCAGTCTCAAGTTTGCCAGGGAACTGGGGATTGACGATGTCGAAGTTTTCACAGATTCTTTGGTGATGGCTTCTCAAGTAAATGGAGCTTTCGAAACAAGAGAGAGTATTTTAAAGCGGTATCTAACCTTGGTAAAAATCGAGGTTGGAAAGTTCAAGAGCTTTACCATCAATCATATTCCAAGAGGTGAAAATGTAGAAGCAGATGAGTTGGCAAAATTTGGACTTCCCTCGGGAGGAACAACTTCGGAACTGTTTCGCCCAGCGATTGAAGAAGGAGAAGTTATGGAGATTGATCAGCATCCGTCTTGGATGGATCCATTTATTCAATATCTTTCGACTGGAGATTTCCATTCAGCAATAAAAGATAGAAAAAGGTTTAAGCGGAAAGCGGCTAACTATTATCTTGTTGCAGGAGTGCTTTATAGAAGAACTTTTCTATCGCCATTAGCACGGTGTGTTTCGGGAGAAGAAATTCCGGCGATCCTCCAGGAAGTCCATTCTGGAGAATGTGGAAGTCACTCTGGAGCTAGAACTTTGGAGAAAAGAATTCTGAGGCAAGGCTATTTTTGGCCCCAGATGAGGAAGGATGCGGAGAAATTTGTTAAGAAATGTGTAAAGTGCCAGAAGTTTGCTCCTCTCCAAAATCAACCGGCTCAACAACTTAAGTCAATAGCAACTCCATGGCCGTTTGCAGTTTGGGGAATGGATCTGATTGGGCCTTTCCCTATGGCAAGTGGGCAGCGGCGATATATCATAGTCATGATTGACTATTTTAGCAAATGGATAGAGGCAAAAGCATTGGCCAAAATTACCACTCAAGCCGTGAAAAACTTTATTTGGGGAGAGATAGTATGTCGACACGGGATTCCAATGGCAATCATCACGGATAATGGTTCTCAATTCAACAATTCAACTCTTATTAATTTCTGCAAGCAAATTGGCATCGAGCTTCGTTTCGCTTCCGTGCATCATCCTAGAAGCAATGGGCAGGTAGAGGCCGCCAACAAACTCATCATAAATCTCTTGAAAAAGAAGGTAGAAAACGTTAGGGGCAACTGGGCAGAACAACTACCTTCCGTCTTATGGGCCTTGAGGACAACTCCGAGTTCTGCTACTGGGGAAACTCCGTTCAAATTATCACACGGTTCCGAAGCCCTTATTCCGGTAGATTTTGAAGTGAAAAGCCCAAGAGTATTATTGGCGCAACAAAATCAAATTGAGTGGATGGAAGAAAATGATGAAGAGTTAAAATGCAGCCTTGATTTAATTGAGGAATTGAGAGATACTGCAATCATCAGACAGGAAGAGGTGAAAAGAAGAATGGCGAAGTTGTTCAATAAGAATGTAAGAACCAAAGAATTTGTTGTTGGAGATCTAGTCTTGAAGAAGGTAGATGCAGCTGCAAGGGCTGGTTCAGTTGGAAAGCTTAATCCAAATTGGGCAGGGCCGTTCGTAGTAAAGAATGTGCTTAAAAATGGTGCTTACCATCTCCAAACTTATGAAGGAGAAGAGTTGCCCCATTCCTGGAGCGGAGATGATCTCAAGCTTTTCTTCTCTTAAATGTTCGTACCTAATTCACTCATTCCTTGATCCTCACTCTTTTCTTTTCTTAAACATCATGCAGGTATCACCAAGGCATTCGCAATACAAGTGTTGGATGATAAATCTTAAAAATAAGTTGATTTTTGAAAAGCCAAAAACCTGTCAAGTGAGATATCGCCGGATCCTACTATCTTCCCCCTCGACTTGTCAGCTCGACGTGTAATTCTGCCAGGACCACAGATGTCGGGGAGATTTCGAATCTGTGTAGCAGTAGCTCGCCAAGCTCGAGCGGTGGAAGTTTAGGATACCGGGTCCTTCCTGGCATCTGGCACACCTCAGCTTTTCAAGGGGGTCTGGGTGGCTGGCTCAGCTCTGTCATGCAATAGGAAGGACATTGTTACGATCTTAATGATCTTTCAGGGAAAGCAATGTCGGTATAGCCTCCGCGGCATAACCACACCTGCCCTACAGATCATTTTGGTTTGTAACTCTCGAATACTCGTTGAAGCGTGGTTAGGTAAAGGGCGGTCAGAAACATCCATGACCGTCGCCTGAACCTTGGATTGGCATGTTTGCAATAAACTCAGAAATTCTTTTAAAAAAAAGGCAATGTCGGTATAGCCTCCGCGGCATGACCACACCATCCTTTTGGGACATCTTTGAGATCCCTCTTTCCCATCTTCTTACTACACAAAAAAAAAATCTCTCTTAATCCTTTTGTACTGAGATCGGGCGGTCAGCAGTTTATGAGACCGCCTATTTTTTCCTACAAAGAGTGATATCGCTTATGATCGTCAGATGAAATTTTTCTCCAGGATAATTGAGGTCACTATTCAGGAATCTTCTATGCCAGCCCGATAGAGGTCGGCCCGGTCTCAGTAAGACCGAGATTTTGATATTCCTTGTTATTCAAAGTTACATGAAATAATCATGATGATCTGTTTCTTGTCAAGAGAAAGTGGGTTTTTTCTTCAAGGGCGGTCTGAATATAATGAGGTCGCTGAATTGAATTCATGAAGAGTTATTTTCTTTTTTCAAGTAATAACCTTGACCATCAAGGGATCTTTATCAGACGGATTTCCTGAAAGTCATTTGGGCGCCGATCACCCAGAGTTCAATAAATTCAAATCTTCAAGTTAGTTTCTTTGTATCGCGATCTGTGTAATATGAGACCGCATGACTGTTGCAAATAAATTGGTTATTTTTCTGATCACAGTTAAATTGCTAAATATCCCTTCAGTGGTTTGATTATCTCAAGACCGCAGAGTAGTTCTATCTACGCAAAAGTATCTGTTTTTCCTTCAAAATCCTTGATGTCTTTTTCAAGAGATCGCCATCTGTAGTTCTTTAATGTTGATATAAAAATTACGTGATAAACCTAAGGCATCAAGATCGAATGCCGATTTTCGAACTCAGAAGGACAAATAAATGTACATCAAAAACAAGTTCACCCAGAATCCAACAAAAATCCAATTTTCATATATATTCTAAAATATCTGTTACAACGAGACCGCTCGGTCTCCAAAAAAAATATATATATTACAATTCATTCCTTTTTTGATCTCTTCGGAGATCGCTCATCTGAAGAAGTGGAGTCAGTGTCTGCAGAAGATTCTTCCGATTTACTAAGAGGAATTCTTGATCCAGAGCTAGAACCCGAGCTTGAGTCCCGGCCTTGAGTATAACGGCTTCCGCTTTCTTCATCTTCGATCACCACGTCTTCATCTTGACCAGCGGTCTCATCAACAAAATCAGCGGTCTCTTCAGCAGTTAAAGATTGCTCTTCAATCCTCTGTGCCGCATCAGGGAAGAGATCGGCAAATGTAATGTCCTTATACTCTTCAGTAAAACCACCTCGAACTCGAACCTCATTCAGCACTTGGTCGGCGGTCTCCTTAATGTGATGCATCATAGCCCTCTGAAAGGCTGGATTTTCAGGGTCATAAGCTGCATTTTCAGATTGCTGCAAAAGAGATATGTGTTAAGACCGCGCGATCATAGGTAACGCATTCATAAAATATTAAGTGAAATTCTTACTTTTCTTTCTTCTTGCAAAGCAGTTATTTCGTCCAGAGCACCGCGAAGAGATCGCCCCATATGGTGATTTAAGATCGCGCTCCTAGCGGTCACCTGGGCACAGAGGTCGGGGAGAGCATCGGTCTCTATATTCAATATTTCGTTTGTATTCTTTTTGCCGTATAGAGCAGCAGTGACCGCATATGCGTGGCGGGTCACTTTTCCACTCCATAAAGGAAGATCGGTGGAAACCTTCACAGACCTTCCTTTGGCCGCCCATTTGAGGAGAGGTTTTCCTTTAATGTCTTTCATTTTTCTTTTGAAACCAATCAACGGAAAATCTCGCTCGGCGGTCTCAGAGGTAGTGCCAAACACATCGGCCTCACGCTTCAGCCTCCTCTCCCTCTGAGTAAGAACCTCTGCAGTCGGGGAGATCGGATCTTGAACAGGGACCGCAAAGGTCGCTAAAAAACGGGAAAAAGTTAGGAAAACGTACAAAAGGTATGAAAGTAAATTATTCGAGACCGCAAGAAAAACTTACTTTCAGCCGGCGTAATCTCGGCGATCTCAGGCCAGATCGCTAGATAATGAACAAGATCAATCCTCTTACCCGCCAAGAAAGCCAAGATTCTCAGCTCCTCTTCTGAGACCGCTCTTATCTTCTTGAAGATACTGTCAGGTCGTGGAGAAGGTGAGTTCTTGAGACCGCCAAGGTCACCTTCAAAGACAAGAAACCTTTCTGTCCAGAAGGAGATTTTGTTTGGAAGATTCAGGATTTTTATTCCGTCTGCTGAAAAATACATCAATCCTTTAAATTCTTCTTTCTTTCTGCCTTCTTTCAAAATTTTCGCAGTGAAGGTTGCCCGGAACAAGTTCATTGTGAATTTCACTCTTTCCGATCTCAAATAATTGATGAAGACATTAACCAGACCGATGGAGTTCGGAGCCAGCTGGGCGAGCACGAAGCCATAGTATTCCAGAATCTCTAACCATTCCCAAGGGAGTGGAATCCTCAGCCCATTATCAAAGTGATCGATGGGGATGATAAATTTCTTCTCCTTTACAAAGTTTAACCTTTCTTGCTCAATTGGCGGTCTCACAACCACCTGAGTTTGGATCATATATTTCTTTATAAACTCAATGTATTCATCCTTTGATAAACGTCCTTGTTTGTGATCGGCGTTCAGGAAGATAGTAGCAGAAGAAGCACGAGCGGACACCATATTCAGTGATCGCTGAGATCGGAGCTTATAGAGCAATCAAGAAGGCATAAAATAAAGACCATGAAGACAGCTATTTATAGAAGACCAAGGGTCATTTCGTAATCATTACATCTTGAAGACCGCCCAGCTAAAACATGATCAGACCGCCCGACCTATGCAAAGTAATATGAAAGCATACTATGGTAGGCAATCTCAATCAGTAAAAAATACAGCAGCAATACAAGCAATCCAGGCATAAAGAAATCGAAATTTAACAAATCAAGACCACAATATTAAAATAAAACAGCCACAGATGTGGGACTATAACAGTAAAAATATTACAAGATATATTGTTCAAGTATAGAGATCGCTCGGTCTCAAGATTAATGTTCATCTCCTAAGAGGCCTGTTCCTCCCTACATGAGCTGCGACATCTTGCATGTCGTTCACTGCGGCCATAACCGACACCAGGCTGTGGTTAGCCAGCATTGCAGACCGGTGAATTTTCGACATTTCCTTGTCCACCTGCTCCATGGGGATCAGTACAATCTCAGGTTGCGGTCTCTCCGCCGGATGATCGCTGGAGGCCCCCGGTCGCATCAGCATCTTACCGTGACCGCTCCTCAGCCTCTCATTTTCCGCGGACAGCGCCGCAGCTTTTCCCCTATAGTATTCAGCCTCTTTTTCAGCCTTCTTAAGAGCCCGCGCGATCTCAGCAACCCTCAGATCGCATTCTTCACGAATCCTCTTCTCATTAGAACGCAATCTTTCTTCAAGATCACGGATCTGATCATTCTGCGTCCGCTCCCTCATCAGCATAGAACGAACATCCTCAAACATGGGGTTAAGGATGTTGGTTAACTGAGGGGTGATCTCGATGGGCTGAAGAAGTTCTCCCTCCTCGATCTCAGCATTTTTGTTATCTGCGGTCATAGGAGATGGATTATTTCAATCATAAACATATGATCAGATAAGCTTTTTGAACAAACAGAAAGAATACTTGGAAAAAAGTCGAGACCGCAGTCACGTAAAGCTCTTCCGATATCTTTAGTGACCGCGGGATCTGCGGTCAAAGAAAGACGATCTGATCCTCTTAAGCGCTCCAGATCCGTTCTTTCCAAATCTCTTTTCTGCGTCTTTTCTCCCTCTTTTCTTCTCCTTTTTAATTCCTCGTTACTTAAGAAGACATTGTCGGTCTCAATAAAAACGATCCCGTGTTTTCTTTCAGGAGAAGCAATACGAACTGTAGGAAATGGAGGGAACTCAGCTGACTGAAGAATCGTTTTATTCTTACCAGCTCGCGAAATCGAGGCCGCCGCCGCACGATCTGCTGTAACCTTGTTTGAGCAATCTCCCTGGAGAAAATCATCCGGGAGACCGCTAGAGAGCACAGTTTTTTCCTTGGCAATCTGCGGCCTCTCCACGGTCTCATCACCGTTTTTATCCGAAGTCTGCAAGACCTCAACCTTTTTTCTTTCTTCAGCGATCAGGGCCGCCTTCTCCTCAGCAACCCTGACCGCTTCTTTCTTCTTCTCTTCAGCGATCAGGGCCGCTTTTTCCTCAGCGACCCTGACCGTTTCTTTCTTCTTCTCCTCAGCGATCAGAGCCGCTTTTTCCTCAGCAACTCTGACCGCCTCCCTCCTCTTCTCCTCTTCTTCCTTTTCCTTCTTATCTTTCTTCTCCTTGTCTCTCTTCTTCTCCTCGTCCTCCCTCTTTTTCCTCTCTTTTTTCTCCTTCTTTTCTTTCTTATCTTTCTCTTCTTTCTCCTTTTCTTTCTTTTCTTTTTCCCTCTGCTCTTTTATCTTTTTTCTTTCCTCCTCTTTTGCCTTGATCGCTGCATCGGCGATCTCCTTCTCCCTGCCCGCGATCTCCTCATCAACGGCGGCATTTCTGAGAGCTGAAGCCTCTAAGGGATCCAACACCTGCAATGATGAAAAAGAAGAATTGTTAGAAGAAACCTCATCAAGATAGGTGATTAGTCCAGAATCATCCTCTCTTGGTAAGGTTGAGACCGCGGGAAGGAAGGGGAGATCGCCCTTGGCGTTCACCTTCTGAAAATCAGCGGAGTCCTCCAGATCGATGGATTCAGAAAATCTGGTCGCCTCCATGGCGGTCACATCTCCTCCTTCCTCATTTCTTCTGCTCCTCTTATAAGTTAAACTAGATGGACTTGTATTCTTCCTTTTCCTGTCCTTTGCAGCGATCTCCTGGTCAGCGATCTTCTGCCGTAAGGATTCGGCCTCAGCTCCCTTCTGGCGCAGCCCAGCCAGAATAATCTCGGTGGAGGCGGTCTCAGGAAGCTTGGAAGATGTTTGACCCAGTGCCTCCATAGAATTCTGACAATTAAAAGAAATGGAAAAGTCAGGCAATTTCCATACAGGATCTGAAGAAGTATTAGACAGATCAGAAGCAACAGAGACCGGCACAATCGGGCTCTCAGGAAGCTCAGATTTCTTTAGTGGAGATCGGGCGGTCTCCTTTGAAGTGCTCACTTTTGTTAAGATTTTCGGCGCCTTCTTTCCTTTCCTTGAGCTGGCGCTCTCCTTTTTTCCAGGAGAGTTCGCTTTTGATGGGAGAGCTTTTAAGAGATCAAGCATGGTCATCTTTGTAAGGTCGCACCTGCGTAATTATCAAAGACCGCTCGAATGGTGGAGTTCCTCAATGTCTTGCAAAATGAAGTTTTCAGCCGGTATTTATAGACCAAGCCGCATTAATGATGGTCGCGATCTCAGCGGTCAAAGATTACATATTCGAAGTTCCAGGTGCAACTTAAAAATGTGCGGGGATTATGTTTGCCCAGAAAGCCCGCGACCTCCTCTTACTGGCCAATTTCTTCAGTTGCAGCGGTCTCAGTTTGTGTGATCGCCCAGACCGCCAGCTACCTTCTCAACCAGGATTTTCTAAATCCCAAGCGGTCAGGACAGTGGAGATCGTCAGTTTGAGCGGTCTGATCATTTTTCCTTGTCTTTGTTATTTGCACCTCTTCTCCCTGCCCGGCTCTCCTGTATCCCGGGCAGCCCGTAGTTTATCGTTCTGCCCATTTGGGCAGCCCCCTCGTCTATAAATAGAGGGGTAGGGGTACCAGAAAAAGGGACTTGATTCGGAGGCTCCAGCTTACAACCTGTGTAAGCGGTCTCATTTTTTCGTGATCGCCATTTTACGATCGCCTTCTCTTTTTTCAAGCATCTTCTGTCTTAGTAACCTGCACTTCGCAGTTTTCTCCCGTCCCCTCTAGTGTGAATTTTGGAGGTACCATTTTTGGCACCAACAAGTATATACTTATATATACATACTATATATTTATATATAAGTATATATACTTATATATGTATATATATAAATATATACTTATATATATATATTTATATATATAAATACTTATATATACTTATATATAAGTATAAGTATATATATGTGTATATATAAGTATATATAAGTATATATATATATATATATATATATGTATATATATATAAATATACTTATAAATATAAATATATATATATAAGTATATATACTAAGTATATATAGATATAAATAAATATGTATATATGTATATGTATATATAAGTATATGTATATGTATATATATTATATACATACTTGTATATATATATACATATATATACATATATATACTTATATATATAGTATATATATACATATATATATAAGTATATATATGTATATACACATATATACTTATATATACTTATAAGTATATATAAGTACATATATATAAGTATATTTATATATACTATATAAGTATATATATATGTATATACATATATATATATTCTTATATATATAAGTATACATATATACTTATGTACTTATATACTTTTATACACTATAGCATACTATAGTATATATGTATATATATACTATAATATACTATAATATATATAATATATATAATATATATATGTATATAAGTAAATTTATATATTTATATAGAAGTATACTTAAATAGAAGTATACTTAAATATGTATATATGTATATATATATAGAAGTATACTTAAATTCTATATATATAGAAGTATATATATATATATATATATATATATATATAAGTATACTTAAACATATATACTATAGTATACTATAGTATATAAATATATATATATATTTAAGTATACATATATATATTATATATATATATACTATAGTATACTATAGTATATTTGTATAAGTATACTTATAAATATATACTTCTATATATACTATATAAATATATATATATATACTATATAAGTATATATATATACTTATATATATGTATATGTATATATATGTATATATATACATAAGTATAAATATATGTAAATAAATATAGGTATATATATAAGTATATAAGTACATAAGTATATATACTTACTATATATATATACTTAAATACTTATATATAAATAATATATATACATAATATATATCTATAAGTATATATATATAAGTATATATATAAGTATATATACTATATATATACTTATAAATATATATTTATAAGTATATATATATACTTATATATACTTATAAGTATATATATATAAGTATATATAAGTATATATACTATAATATATATGTATATATATATATATACTATATAAATATATATATATATATATATATTTGTAAGTATATATATACTTATATATATACTAATATATATACTAATATATATATATACTTATATATATAAGTATATACTTATATATGTATACTTATATATAAGTATACTTATATATATACTTATAAAAATTTATATATATATATATATATATATATACTTATATATGTATATATACTTATATGTAGATATATATTTATATATATATTTATTTATATATATAAGTATATATATGTATGTATACATACTTATAAATATATATATATATATATATTTATATATATACACTATATACTTATATACTATATATATTTATACTTATATATGTATATATGTTTATATATATACTTATAGAGTATATATATAAGAATATATATATAGTATGTATAAGTATACTATATATATATGTATATACATATATATACATACTATAAATATTTATATAACTATATATGTAGATATATATATAAGTATATATACTATATATATAAGTATGTATATATATAAGTATACATATATAAGTATATATATAAGTATACATATATATAAATATATATATAAGTATATTAGTATATAAGTATATATATAAGTATAAATAAATATAGTATATAAGTATATATATATGAAATATCTAGTTGCCTACCTAAATCACCTAGAGGGGGGTGAATAGGTGATCTCTACGTCTTTTGCGGAAATAAAAATAAACGTAAAGCACAGCATACAAAATTAATCACAGCCACAGATAACACTAGGAATTTATAGTGGTTCCCCGTTCTTGGGTACTCCACTTGCCGGCCTCGCCAATCTAGCACCACAGCTAGACTTGACTACTCACTAAATCTCAGATCAAGAACGATCCTACAGTCTCGGAGTCAAACCCCTACAAACTCAGAGAGAACCTCTCTTACAACTCGGAGAAAACTTCTCCTACAACTCGGAGAACAACCTCTCCTACAACTCGGAGATAACAACTCCTACGAAAGATTGAAAAAGGTTTTGAACAATACTAAACCAGATCTGAATAACAGAAGCGTTTTCTTCCTTCTTCTTGAATGGCTTTTGAGAACGATGAGGAAGAACAACGATCCTTCAAATCTGTCTTTGGCAATCCGAAATGATCCAATAGAGATTGTAGAACCTGAGTATGGATCAATCGAACCCTTCTTGAAAGAAATCGACAACTCCAATGAGAAGAACGATCTCCAATCATAGGCGACGGCGAGCGGCGCTTTTCACGTTCTTTGCGATTCGGGAGAGAAATTAGGTCATGAACGATTCTCAAAAGAATAATTATTATTCAAATCTTAAGAGAGAGGGCCTTTTATAGGAGAAGGTCTAAATAGAATATTTAAGCCTTAAGCTAGAAAAGGAGTCACGTCAAACAGACGGAAAACAGAAGTCGGCAAAAATAGATTGAAGGAACGAGAAACAGATTTCTCGAGAGAAAGAAGACTTCTCGAGAAATCACGGCTGGATCTCGGAAAAAGGCTTTCAAATAAATTGACAGAGCTTCGCGAGAAAAAAAGAGGATTTCTCGAGAACATGGAACTTCTCGAGAAATAAGATAAAATAAACTTTTCGGAAGAAACAAGAACTTCTCGAGAAATCGAATCAACTTCTCGAGAGGAAAGATTTTCTCGGAAAATATCAGCAAAGAAGACTTCTCGAGAAAATCAAAGGATTTTCCGAGAGCACTACAGACTTCTCGAGAAATAAAGATGGCTTCTCGAGAAATTTGGATTTCCTTCGAAGACTTAAGCTGAAAAGAACTTCTCGAGAAAAATCAAAGGGATTTTTCGAGAGCTCTTCATATTTCTCGAGAAAAGCACTTAGCTTCTCGAGAAATACACTTAGAAGAAATTCTTTAAATTTTCTCAGAGACTAGCTACACCTCCAAGACCTTAGCTTCCTTTGTCTTGATCATGAAGTGCATCCCAATAGAGAGATCACATATGAGTCAACACCATATCTCATACAATGAGGAATTACATTGTAAGAGACTGTGCTCATTGACCCACTGTGACCTGACATTGGTTTACACTTAGCAATGTGAACCTGCAAGACAAAACTAGAGAAACATATCAAATACATAAGCAATTCAATCTTGGTTCATAGTTGACTTTCTACAAATCAAGGTTATTGTGGATACAATACCCAACAATCTCCCCCTATTTGTAGAAGTCAGAACCCTTCTTACCAAGATGAATTGCAACAAAATAATACACAACATGATATACAAGGAATTAAATAGATACAGATAGGAAAGAGCATCAAAAACTAAATCTATATAAGAAATATAATTATCACATCAAAATCCAAACTATATATAGATTTCAGATTGTCTTATGATTTAATGTTCACAAAAGCATATGACAAAAGAATTTGATGATCTTCAACCTCTGGCATTGTCTCTTCTTTTCTGTTCCTGTCTTTTGAAGTATGCAAAAGGTTTAGGATGGTACTTTGGAGGAGCTGGAGGAGCTGTAGGATCATTGTACTTATATATCCTGTAATGTAATCTCCTTTTGGTCTTGCTGGTTTGATAATGTTTCCATTCAGAAGAGCTGTAATAGTCTTGAACTTGCATTCCACCTTCTTCAACTAATCTGAGTGAATCAAGAATGATAGCCTTTGAAATAGGACTCCAAAGCTCTGGATAATTCACAGGATCAGTAGCAGCAGCTTTGCCAGAGCCTGCTGAACTAGATTCAGGAACTGATCTCTTAGCAGAAGATCCTTCACCATATTTTCTTTTTCTTGAACCTTGCTTAGAAGAAGCAACTTCTATATCAGAAGACACATCTTGTCTTGGAGAGAACTGAGGAGCCTCATGCTGAGGAGGAGGAACAGCAGGGTCAATGCCCAAATCTGGAAAGATCTCACTGTGAAGCCAAGTGGTAGATCTATGAGTGAAATCTTTGACATCAGCTACCTGCTTCTGGACTCCCTGAGACAGTTGAACAAACTTCTCACTCATGTGATTATGAAATGCAAACAAATTCTCATCAATAGAACCTATCAACTTGTCCTCCCCCTTTCTGACTTCTACAGGAAGAGTTTGGAGAACAGATTCTTTAAACAACCCTACTTCATCAACAATTTTGAAGCAGTGTTAATCAGCCTTGATATACATAGATTCTTGAGTCTTTCTGACCTCAATAATCTGCTCTAACACTTTACCAACACCCTCAATGGTGTGGTCAATAGCTTTTCCACCCTGAATGACAATTTTCTTGAGTCCTTCTGAACTAACTTGGAAGGCTTTCAGCTTACTATCCATAGCTTTCTCTATATCTGATATCCTGGCATGCACTTCCTTGAAAGATAAATCTATCTTGGCACTCTGCCTTTGGAGTAACATTTCAATTTGACCAATCAAGCTAGATTCAGAAAAGAGAGGACTAGGAATAGGGGCTGGCTGGACTGGTTCAGGAATTTCTTCAAGAACAACTGTACTTTTCTCTGGAAGAAAAGACAGATTCACAGTCTCATCTACTTGAACTACAGGCTGTTCCTGTACCTCTGCATTTATTTCCATATAGGACTCTTGCTCCCCCTCAGTATTTGCTGGGGGAGAAGGAGAATTGGGAACAAAAACATCAGCATCATCATGATGGAATTCAAAATCTGCACCTGAACCTGCATGGTGATCACTGGAGTTCTGCTCATCATCAACTACAGTGTTCATATCAGGAGGAGGAATCTCTGATCCTGGAGGAACCTGATCTGATGGAATATTATCTGATGTAAGAGGAGGAACTAAAACTACTGCTGGAGGGACAAGCTGCTGACCTGGAGATGGAAGATGACTTGGAGATGGAGGAGCTAGATGCTGTGCTGAAGAGTCTGGAGGAGGAGATGAATACACATCCTGCTGACCAGAAGGCTCCCCATGGGAATGACCACCTTCTGAAGGCTTAGTTATCCTGATGTTCCACTTTTTGAGAGTGAACACATCCAACCTTTTCAAGTGATGAATGATAGTCCCTTTGGACATATCAAAGACTTGAGAGTCAAATTGATTCAGATAGAGAGTTATAATCCTTGCAAAATTAGGACTAGAAATGCTCTCTTTGATCTTATTGAACATTATGTCTGCCCAGCTGCATTTATTTCCACAAATTACTGCTGTGACTAAACTGAACACATCTACTGAGACATATCCCAGGCTTTTAGTATTTCCCAGCAGCACCTTGGAGATGATGTCCACCAAAAGTTTTCCAACATCATTCATCTGCTGTCTCCGTAGTGTCTTAGCTGTTTTTAAACCTACAAAAGTCACTGCCTTGACCCAATCATCATCATCAAGGATGTCCTCTTGTGCTACTAGGGGCAACTTCAGAAATTTGGAAATTGACTTAGGAGTCATTTTAACTTCTTGAGAACCAATAGAGGATTTCAATTTCCGACCACTCTTATTTACTATAGCATTAGAGAAGAACTCCTCTACCTCTGTAAAAAGGATTTTGCAAGGGGTCTCGGCCAGAAAAGACAGACCAGCGCCTTCGAGCATGCAGAACACGTTCTTGAAGTCATCTGAAACTGAAACAAGGCCTTCTCGCACTAGCTCGCTTCCCACACCGACCTTGGACTTGGAATGCGGCCCCATGATCGATTGGATTTGAAGAAACGAAAGCGAGAGAGAAAGAAATCGTGAGACAGTCGACTGGATTTTGCGTGAGAGGAAGATGAAGCGTCGGCTTTTCCGAGATGAAGAAGAAGAAACTCGAGTGAAAATTAATTTGTTTCGATTGTCTATTTATAGTTTGGTTTGATGTGACAATTATTTGAGATTTATTTACAGATAAAGAAAATAAAACGCGCATACCTGACCTTTCGTATCCCGGAAAATAAAGACTAGAATTCTGAATATTGAACGCAATTTCTCGAGAGATATACTAATTTCGCGAGAACTATTCTAATTTCGCGAGAAGTATCTTGATTTCTCGAGAGCTCCCAGAATTCTGGTTTTGACTTTGAAAAAGCATTTCTCGAGGGATAACCCATTTCTCGAGAAGTGCAGGTACATTTTGCGAGAAGTCTTTCATTTCTCGAAAAAGTCTATGTCATTTCTCGAGAAATCCTTTTAAGACTTAGAAATTTTCTACCTCTTTCTTTCTGAAGGACAGATTCCTGCTTTCCATAGATATATAACTTTTAGAAACTTCATTTTTCTTTTTGCTTTAAGCATTACTCTAAGTTGAGCATTCCAAGTTCCGTCTTGAAGAAAGAGAACTTAGTCTCATCCAGCGACTTCGTGAAGATGTCTGCAACTTGCTTATCCGTGGGGACATAACTCAGATTGATGTCACCCTTCTCCACATGCTCCCGGATAAAGTGATATCGTAGCTCGATGTGCTTTGTCCGACTGTGAGAGACTGGATTATTTGCAATAGCAATTGCACTGGAAGAGTCGCAAAACATTGGAATATCTTTGAACTTCATGTTGTAGTCTTGAAGTTGATTCCTTATCCATAGAAGTTGTGCGCAACAACTGCCTGCAGAAATATATTCTGACTCGGCGGTTGAAATTGCAACACAATTCTGCTTCTTGCTACTCCAGGAAATAAGTCTTCTTCCGAGAAATTGGCATGTTCCGGAAGTGCTTTTCCTGTCGTCTCTGCTACCTGCAAAATCTGCATCTGAATAGCCTATTAGTTCGCTATCATTACTTCTTGGGTACCATAAGCCAAGATTTGGTGTGCCTTTAAGGTATCTCAAGATTCGCTTTGCAGCAGTGTAATGAGATTCCTTAGAGTTCACCTGATATCTAGCACATACACATATAGAAAACATTATGTCAGGTCTACTGGCAGTAAGGTAGAGCAAAGAGCCAATTATGCTTCTGTATTTGGTTTCATCAAAAGGTTTCCCTTTCTCGTCCTTGTTCAGAGACATAGCTGAGCTCATTGGAGTCCTCATGGAGGTTGCATTCTCCATTCCAAATTTCTTAATCAACTCCTTGGTGAACTTCGTCTGAGAGATGAAAATTCCATCTTCAGATTGTTTCACTTGAAGTCCTAAGAAATACTTCAGCTCACCCATACTGCTCATTTCAAACTTCCCCTGCATAAGTTTTGAAAACTTCTTGCAAAGGTTGTCATCGGTTGAGCCAAAAATAATGTCATCAACATAGATTTGCACTAGCAAAATCTTGCCTTTTACTTCCCTAAGAAATAATGTCTTATCTATCTTTCCTCTTGTGAACTTGTTCTCAAGAAGGAAGTTAGACAGCGTCTCATACCAAGCTCGAGGAGCTTGTTTTAAGCCATATAAAGCTTTTTGTAGTAAATAAACATGATTGGGATGATCAGGATTAACAAAACCTGGGGGTTGTTCAACGTATACTTCCTCTTTAATGTCTCCGTTTAGGAAAGCAGACTTGACATCCATTTGGTATACGGTGAAACCCTTGAAAGCAGCATAAGCAAGAAAGAGTCTGATCGCTTCGAGCCTTGCTACCGGTGCAATGTTTGATCGAAGTCGATTCCTTCTTCTTGTCTGTAGCCTTTAGCTACAAGTCTTGCTTTATTCTTGATGATTGTTCCATCTTCATCCAACTTGTTTCTGTACACCCACTTTGTTCCAATTACGTTCTTATCCTTAGGCTTTGGAACAAGTGTCCAGACTTTGCAACGCTTGAATTGGTTTAATTCTTCTTCCATTGCAATAATCCAGTGTGGGTCTTCATTTGCTTCTTGAAATTTCTTTGGTTCTACCTGTGAAAAAAAGCTCAAATGCAAATTTTCGTTAGTAGTACCTCTTCTTGTTCTAATGCCTTCATGAGGATCTCCTATGATTTGATCAATAGGGTGATCCCTCATGTGTCTGAATTCAAGATTCCTCGCATCGCTTGGAACAACGGGAACTACTTCTTCTTCAACTGGAACAAATTCTTCCACTGGAGTTGGCTCTTCATCAAGGTGAATTTCCTCTTCAGCTAAGGTTAGAGGAGAGATTTTGACGAAGGTTTGAGCGTCGTCTTTAACTGGCTTATGCAAGTGTGTATCTTGCAACTTTGAACCTGCAACTTCAATAGAAGAACTAGAAGAGCTGCTTTGAAGCATGCTCGTCTCATCAAATACAACATTAATAGACTCTTCTACAACCAGAGTTTTCTTATTAAAAATACGATAAGCTTTACTATGACTGCTATAGCCTACGAAAATACCTTCAAAACTCTTTTCACTAAACTTAGTTTTGTAATGCTTTCCATTGTTTAGCACAAAGCATTTACTGCCAAAGATTCGAAAATAAGAAATGGTTGGTTTCTTGCCCTTTAGAAGTTCATAAGGAGTCTTTTCATGGTTTTTGTTTATGAGCGCTCGGTTTTTCACATGGCATGCAGTATTGACAGCTTCAGCCCAGAAATATTCAGGTAGTGAAGAGTCACTCAACATGGTTCTGCAAGCCTCAATAAGTGTTCTATTCTTTCTCTCAGCTACTCCATTTTGCTGTGGAGTTCGAGGAGAGGAAAACTCATGAAAGATACCAAGGCTTTCACAGAATTCTGTCATGGTTCCAGATTCAAATTCTGTACCATGGTCACTTCTGATTTTGACCACTGAATAGTTAAATTCATTCTGGACTTGCCTGACAAAATTAGTGAAAGTGTCAAAGGTATCTGACTTGTGTTTCAGAAAGAATACCCATGCAAAACGTGAGTAATCATCCACAACAACCAATGTAAAAGACTTTCCTCCTAAGCTTCTAATTTGCAACGGACCAAACAAGTCCATATGAAGCAGGTATAAACACCTGTTAGAATCTTTGCCAATAATGCTCTTGAAGGTAGCTCTTGTTTGCTTGCCTTTTATGCATGCATGACAAGGTCTATCTTTAAAGCACTTAACATTTGGCGCATTGCGCACTAAGTTTTGAGAAAACAATTTATTAATAGTTTTGAGATTTATATGTGCTAATCTCTTGTGCCATTGGTCAACAAGAGATGCACTATCTTTGGCTAATAGACACACTGGTGTAGAAGAAGATAAACAAAGAAAGTTTAAGCAAAAGATATTCTTACAGCGAGTCCCTGATAAAATCATTTCAGAATTCTCTGCCGACTTTATCAGACACTTATCTTTACAAAAATCGACTATGTATCCTTTATCACAGAGTTGGCTTATACTGATCAGATTATGTTCTAATCCTTCCACATAAGCCACATCGGAAAAAGATACATTTCCATTAGAAATCATACCATAGCCTTTTGTTATTCCTCTGTCTGAGCCGCCAAAAATAACTTTTGGATTGTTTGCAACTGGAATGAAGTTTTGCAAAAGGCTTCTTGTCCCGGTCATATGCCGAGAGCATCCACTGTCCAAGTACCAAATAGGATTTTTACTGGCCTTTGGACATACCTACAAAAACAAATCATTTCGCCTTAGGAGCCCAAACATATTTGGGTCCTTGGTCCCGTGTCAGTTGAGCACCACGATGAATGTTAACATTGCGAGTGGTCTGCCTTGCAACGTTCACTTGTGGTCTCCTAGTATACGTTGTGTTAAACCAACAATCAACGGCAAAGTGACCAATTTTACCGCAGCACCAACAGTCGAATCTGTTGTACCTTCTCTTTATACTTTCCTGCTTAGCTTTTTGAACGTTAGCTCTTGCAGGAGCAGCCCTTCTAGATGAGGATGCCTCATGGGGGCAGTACACACAAGGTGGTATTGCCTTTTTTGGCTTTGGTGCAACAGCATTCACTTTTGGTGCTTTCTTAGCACTCGGACCATGAACAAATGGACCGTACCCTTTCCGATTAATCTCTTGATAAGGTGCTTGAAAAGCACTATCACCAAAGTTTCGGGGAGGAGCCCATTCCTTAAGATCATTTACAGATGAAAAAGGAATTGGTCGTGTGAAATGACCATAGGAACTCTCCAAATCATAAGCATTCGTAGGAAATATAACTCTCTTGAATGCTACAGGCTCTTGACGAGCTTTCCCTTTTTCTTTGGCGGTAGCTTTCTTAGCAACCAAACCATTCTTCTTAGCAATTGTATTTTTTGAAGAATTGCTAGTGCTAGCTTCATGTCCTATACCGCTTCCTTTAGCGTTAGTGGTAAAAGTACCAATAATCGGCAGAACAGTTTTAGGTTGAGAGAATGTTTCAACCAACTTCTTCTCAGCCGCAAGCTGTTCTTCCAAGACATTTATCGAATGATCTCTCAGGGCAAGATTCTCTTCCAAGCTTTTGATCTTGTCTTTCAAGTCTTGGACTTCCTCTTTGAGAGAAGAAAGTTCTTCAACTTCTTTTCTCAAGTTAGATTCCACCTCCTTGAGAGCCATGATCTCCTTACCCTGAGTTTTGACAATCTTTCGGCACTTGTCAAAGCTTTGAAGCATTTTGGTATATTGAGACATGAGCTCAGATTCATCGTCTGAGAGGTTATCCTTTTGTTCAGCCGAAGCATAGTCAGAATCAGATAGGATAGTGTGATCATTTACCTTTCCAGTGTACGGGGGTGCTTCTTCATCATCAGACATAGCCATCAGACCGAAGTACGCTTCTTCTTCATCACTTGACTCATCGGAGTCACTGTCGCTCAGAGTTTTGGCTTTCTTAGCAACGAAGCTTCTATCTGATTTCTTCTTTCCATGAGTGGATTTCTTGTCTTCTTTTCTTCCACCTTCTTTCTTCTTATAGGGACACTCAGCAATCATGTGCCCTGGCTTATTACAACAGTAGCAAATAATGTCAGAAGAAATATGTTTGTTCTGTTTGGATTTATACCTGTCATTATTGCTTGAGCCCTTCCTGTGATATTCGCCATCACGACGAGAATATTTATGATCCGAGGAAGACGGCTTGTTGTTCATGTGCCTCCGCTTGTTCAGCAGTTTCTTAAACTGACGGGAGATTAAAGAGAACTCCCCATCAGACAGTTCGGAACAGGAGGAGCTGGCTTCCGATTCTTCTTCAATATCAGATTCCTTTTCTCTGATCGGTATCACTGCTTTGCTCTTCTTTGAATTCTCTGCCTTCAAAGCTAAGGTTCTTTCTTTGCTTGAAGCTCGATTTACATCCTCTTCAGACTTTCGGATGTTCATTTGTAATTCATGAGACAACAGCTTCCCGAACAGATTTTGAGGTTCTAGACTTGGCAGCTTTCCAAACTCTCTAATAGCAACAATTTTGCTATCCCAGTCTTTCGCTAGGGAACGCAAGAATTTGTCATTTAGTTCACCGTTTGTGAACTCCCTGTCGTAGTTCCTCAAACCATTGACTATCTTGAAGAATCTTTCGTACGCATCAGCAATGCACTCCTTCTTATTCTGCTTGAACGCCTCGTACTCTTGATTAAGTAGAGACCTTCTATCTTCTCTTACCTCGTCAGTACCTTCCATTAGAACAATTAAGGATGTCCACATCTCTTTGGCTGATTTGCAGTGAATTAAGTTTTGCAACATGGAATCGTCCACTGCACTTGCAATTATGTTTTTAGCCTTCTTGTCAAGAGCAACAAGAGCTATCTCATCCTTAGTCAAATCCATCATTTTCTTAAGTATCTGAACAGTAGGATTTGTTGACGAAGCAGTCATTGGCACATGGGGACCTTCTTCCACGACTTGGAAGATTCTGGGATCTGCAGCTTCCATATAAAAACGGACTCTTTCCTTCCACATAGGAAAGTTGGCCTTAGTGCAAATGGGCAATTTCAGAGAGGATTCCTTGACTCTATCCATGGCTTGCTAGCAACTAGAAGGATGGATCCTGTTCAAGGTGTTAACCTAGCAACGAACAACGACCCTCTGATACCAATTGAAATATCTAGTTGCCTACCTAAATCACCTAGAGGGGGGTGAATAGGTGATCTCTACGTCTTTTGCGGAAATAAAAATAAACGTAAAGCACAGCAGACAAAATTAATCACAGCCACAGATAACACCAGGAATTTATAGTGGTTCCCCGTTCTTGGGTACTCCACTTGCCGGCCTCGCCAATCTAGCACCACAGCTAGACTTGACTACTCACTAAATCTCAGATCAAGAACGATCCTACAGTCTCGGAGTCAAACTCCTACAAACTCAGAGAGAACCTCTCTTACAACTCGGAGAAAACTTCTCCTACAACTCGGAGAACAACCTCTCCTACAACTCGGAGAACAACCTCTCCTACAACTCGGAGATAACAACTCCTACGAAAGATTGAAAAAGGTTTTGAACAATACTAAACCAGATCTGAATAACAGAAGCGTTTTCTTCCTTCTTCTTGAATGGCTTTTGAGAACGATTAGGAAGAACAACGATCCTTCAAATCTGTTTTTGGCAATCCGAAACGATCCAATAGAGATTGTAGAACCTGAGTATGGATCAATCGAACCCTTCTTGAAAGAAATCGACAACTCCAATGAGAAGAACGATCTCCAATCGTAGGCGACGGCGAGCGGCGCTTTTCACGTTCTTTGCGATTCGGGAGAGAAATTAGGTCATGAACGATTCTCAAAAGAATAATTATTATTCAAATCTTAAGAGAGAGGGCCTTTTATAGGAGAAGGTCTAAATAGAATATTTAAGCCTTAAGCTAGAAAAGGAGTCACGTCAAACAGACGGAAAACAGAAGTCGGCAAAAATAGATTGAAGGAACGAGAAACAGATTTCTCGAGAGAAAGAAGACTTCTCGAGAAATCACGGCTGGATCTCGGAAAAAGGCTTTCAAATAAATTGATAGAGCTTCGCGAGAAAAATAGAGGATTTCTCGAGAACATGGAACTTCTCGAGAAATAAGATAAAATAAACTTTTCGGAAGAAACAAGAACTTCTCGAGAAATCGAATCAACTTCTCGAGAGGAAAGATTTTCTCGGAAAATATCAGCAAAGAAGACTTCTCGAGAAAATCAAAGGATTTTCCGAGAGCACTACAGACTTCTCGAGATATAAAGATGGCTTCTCAAGAAATTTGGATTTCCTTCGAAGACTTAAGCTGAAAAGAACTTCTCGAGAAAAATCAAAGGGATTTTTCGAGAGCTCTTCATATTTCTCGAGAAAAGCACTTAGCTTCTCGAGAAATACACTTAGAAGAAATTCTTTAAATTTTCTCAGAGACTAGCTACACCTCCAAGACCTTAGCTTCCTTTGTCTTGATCATGAAGTGCATCCCAATAGAGAGATCACATATGAGTCAACACCATATCTCATACAATGAGGAATTACATTGTAAGAGACTGTGCTCATTGACCCACTGTGACCTGACATTGGTTTACACTTAGCAATGTGAACCTGCAAGACAAAACTAGAGAAACATATCAAATACATAAGCAATTCAATCTTGGTTCATAGTTGACTTTCTACAAATCAAGGTTATTGTGGATACAATACCCAACAATATATACTTATATACTAAATATACTTATATAGTATATATATATACAAGTATATATATATATATATATATATATATATAAGTATATATATATATACTTATAAGTATATATAAGTATACACATACATATATATACTTATGTACTTATATATGTATACATACTTATATTTATAGACTTATATATATATAAGTATATATGTATACATACTTATAAATATATATACTATATATATAGAAGTATATATATAAGTATATACTTATATATGTATACTTATAATTATATATACTATATATATAGAAGTATATATATATGTATATATATAAGTATATATCTATATATATATATACTTATATAAGTATATACTTATATATACATATTATATATATGTATATATGTATATATACTTATATATGTATATATATATATATAAATATATACTTATGTATATATATAAGTATATATATAAGTATATATATATATAAATATATATACTATATATATAAGTATATATATAAGTATATATATATATGCATATACTTATATATGTATACTTATATATATAGTATATATATTCTTATATATACTTATATAAATATATATATATATATAAGTATATATATATATATTTATATATACATATATATGTATATATATAAATATATTCTTATATATATACTTATGTATATATATTAGTATTTATATATATGTATACTTATATATAAGTATATATATATACATATTTATACTTATATATACTTATATACATATATGTATATATATAGATAAGTATATATTTATATATATATACTAATATATGTATATATACTTATACTTATATATATATATATATATATATATATATAAGTATATATTATATATATACTTATATATATATAAGTATATATACATAAATATAAGTATAAATATATATATATAAATATATATATATATATGTATATGTATATACTTATACTTATATTTATGTATATATATAAGTATATATATATAAGTATATATATACTTATAAATATTTATATAATTATATATATATATATACTTATATAGTATATATATAAGTATATATATATAAGTATATATATATATTTATATATATATATATATATATTTAAGTATATATATACTTATATATAAGTATATATATATATATTTATATATATAGATATATACTTATATATATAAATATATAAACTATATAAGTATACATATATGTATATAAGTATATAAGTACATAAGTATATATGTATACTTATATATAAGAATATATATATATATATATATATATGAATACTTATATATATATACTTGAAAGTATATATATATGTATACTAATATATAAGTATATATATACAAGTATATATATATATACATAAGTATATACATATATAAGAATATATATAAGTATATATATATTTATATATATATAAGTATATATATTTATAAGTATATATCTATATATATAAATATATATATATATATACTACTATATAAGTACATATATATATAAGTATATACTTATATATGTATACTTATATATATAAGAATATATATATAGTTTGTATACATATATTTATATATACTATATATACGTATATATATGTATATATATTTATATATACTATATATAAGTATATATAAGTATATATATTTATATATACTATATATAAGTATATATATGTATATATATAATTATATACTTATACATAAGTATATATATATATATTTATATATATACTTATATATATTATATATATTTATATATTTAAATACTTATATATACTTATATATATATAAGTATATATATATATATACTTATATACTATATATATTTATACTTATATATATTCTTATATACTTATATATATTTATATATATGTATACTTATATATATACTTATGTCCTTATATATATATATTTAATTACATATGAATATAAGTATATATATAAGTATATATATATTCTATATATGTATATATACTATATTATACTATAGTATATTTGTATATATATAAGTATATATAATATATATATACTTATAAATATATACTATATATATACTTATATATAAAAGAATATATATATATATATAGTATGTATACATATATTTATATATACTATATATAAGTATATATATGTATATATATATAAATATATACTTATATATAAGTATATATATATATTTATATATATACTTATATATATTATATAAGGATAAATATTAGTATATATAAATATATTCTTATATATATATTTATATATATATAAGTATATATCTATATATAAATATATATATAAATATATATATACTTGTATATATACTATATAAGTATACATATATACTTATAAATATATATATAAGTATATTTATATATACTATATAGTATATATATACTATAGTATACTATAGTATATATGTATATATTAATATAAGTATATATACTATATATATACTTATAAATATATATATTTATATATATATAATTAACTTATATTTATGTATATATATATAATTATATAAAAGTATATATACTTATATATATATAAGTATATATGAGTATATATACATATATAAGTTTATAGTATATATATATATGTATATATATATGTATACATATATATATATATATATTCTTATATATATAAGTATACATAAATACTTATGTACTTATATGTATATATATATAAGTATATAATATATATATATAAGTATATGTATACTTATATATATATAAGTATATATATACATATATATATACTTATATTGTATATATATTTATATAGTATTTATATATACTATATAAATATATATATACTTATATGTATATATATGTTTATATATATACTTATATATATATACTTATATATATGTACTTATATATAAATATATTTATATACATATATATATTTATATAAATATATATATAAGTATATATATACTTATATATTAATATATAAGTATATATATATTCTTATATGTACTTATATAAATATATATATGTATATATAAGTATATATATATTTATATATATAAGTATATATCTATGAAATATCTAGTTGCCAACCAAAATCACCTAGAGGGGGGTGAATAGGTGATAACTGCAACTTTTGCGGAATTGAAATTCTTGAAAATAAAGAACGCACAAAATGCAAACCACAACCACATACGACACAAGAAATTTATAGTGGTTCCCCGATCTTGGGTACTCCACTTGCCGGCCTCGCCAATCTAGCTCCACAGCTAGACTTGACTACTTCACTAAAACTCGGATCAAGAACGATCCTACAATTCTTAGAGTCAAAACTCTTACAACTCGGAGACCAATCTCCTACCAACTCAGAGAGAACACCTCTCCTACAACTCGGAGAACACCTCTCCTACAACTCGGAGAACAATCTCTCCTACAATCAAATATAAAATTGATATAGAAATTATACTTAACAAATCACAGATAGATCTGAAAACTTTGATGAAGATCTTCTTTCTTCGTGCGACAGAAATGACTTAGGCTTGATGTAGAAGACGAAGAATTGAATCGGCACAAATCAGATCTTCTAAGGTCTTGATCAATCCGATAGAATCAGAACGTGTAAGGCAATGATCGATTGACCTTTCTCTTCCACTTGGAGACGAATTCAGATAACTCACGATCAATCTCCAATGATGGCGATGCGCGGCACTGATGACGATCTTGGATCAGATTAGGGTTAGGAGAATATGAACTCTGATCTTTAAAAAAATGATTCCTGCTTCTCATTCTTAAGGAGTAATCATTATATAGATGAAGATCTAACGATCAAACCTTAAAACGAGGAAAGACGTCACGTCAATTTGACGGAAAAGACTTGACGTCAAAACGGGAAAACAAAGCTCACGAGAAATACTAGAATTAGACTTCTCGAGAGATCCAAGACACCTCGAAAGAAACCGGCTAGTTCTCGAAAAATAGCTTTAGAAGAGAGATCAAAGAATTATGACAGGACTTCTCGAGAGATACAGGACTTCTCGAGAACAAGGGAAACTTCTCGAAAACTTCAGAACAATTTCGAGAACAACCTTCAGAGATAAAGGCTTTTCGAAAGAACCAAAGACTTCTCGAAAACAAAAGTACTTCTCGAGAGATAAAAGACTTCTCGAAAGCTGAGCTGAGACAGACTTCTCGAAAACAACTAGAAAAGAACTTTTCACGAAAACAAAGAAGACTTTTCGAGAGAACAAAGATATCTCGAGAAATACAAGAAACTACTCGAAAAATTTCAACAATTTCTCGAGAGATATCTGAAACAACTCTTCTCGAAAATCCATAAGGACTTTTCGAAAACACTGAAAGACTTCTCGGAAAATATCCTTACTTCTCGAAAAGTTTACTTAAAGAATTTTCTCCTTTGTCTTCAGACCAATGCTGCACACCTTAGCTTTGAACCTTTAAAAGTCTTGATCATAAAGTGTATCCCAATTGAGAGACCACACATGAGCCAACCCCATACCTCACACAATGAAGAATTACATTGCATGAGACTGTGCTTATTGACCCATTGTGACCTGACATTGGTCTACACTTAGCAGAGTGAACCTGCAAGAGCATTACTAGAAAAGCATATCAAATACACAAACAATTCAATCTTGGTTCAAAGTTGACTTTCTACAAATCAAGGCTATTGTGGATACAATACCCAACAATCTCCCCCTATTTGTAGAAGTCAGAACCCTTCTTACCAAGATGAATTGTAGCCATATTAAATATACAAAGAATATACTAGAAAGAACATTAAGAGCAATATCTAAATATAAGAACATGATTGTCACATCAGAATCAAAAACTATATTTAGATTTAAGATTGTCTAATGAATTAAAGTTCACACAAGCATGTAGACATAAAGTTTTAAAGGTCTTTAAAGTCTTGTCTTCAGAGATTAGCATTCCCCTTTCTTTTCTCCTCCTGTCTTGAAATGTAAGCATAAGGTTTGGGATGATACTTTGGAGGAGCTTCTGGAGCTGCCAGATTGTTATACCCATAATTTTTGAAATGTATTCTTCTCTTGATTCTACTTGTCTCATACTTTTTCCATTCAGAAGAGCTGTAAATTTCAGTAGCTTGTACATTTCCTTCTTCTACAAGCTTGAGAGAGTCTAGAATGATGATCTTTGAAACTGGACTCCAAACTTCTGGATAAACCTTTGTGTCATCTACCACTGCTTTGCCAGAACCTGCTGAGGTGGAGCCAGGAATAGATCTGCTTGCAGAAGGTCCATCACCATATTTCCTTTTTCTAGAATAGTGCATAGAGGAATGAGTTTCTACTGAAGGAACATCATCAGACTGCCCTGCTAGGCTTGGAGAAAATTTAGAAAATAAAGGAGCTTCAGATTGAACTTGATCAACATGAGGAGGAGGTTGAGCAGGGTCAATACCCAAGTCAGGAAAGATTTCATGGTGTAACCAAACAGCAGTATTAGAGGTGAAATCTTTTAACTCATTTACCTGCTTTTGGACACCTTGGGACAGCTGCTCAAACTTATTAATCAAATGCTTATGAAAATCAAAAAGAGTTTGATCTATCAACCCAGTCATCTTCTCAACTAAACTGTCCTCCCCCTTTCTGACTTCTACAGAGAGGGTTTGGAGAATAGACTCCTTAAACTGGCCAACTTCATCAATAACTTTGAAAGTATTATCTTCAGCCCTTGAAGCCATGTTTTCTTGAGTTTTTCTTACTTGAATAACTTCTGCTAGAACTGTGGCTACACCCTCTATGGTGTGATCAATAGCCTTTCCTCCCTGAATAACAACCTCTTTTAGTTGATCTGAACTAGTTTTGAATTCTTTCAACTTCTTTGACATTTCCTTTTCAACATCAGATATTCTTGCATGAACTTCTTTGAAGGAGTAATCTATTTTGACACTTTGTCTTTGAAGCATAAGTTCAACTTTACCAAGAATTGAACTTTCATCATAAAGAGATGGAGGAATAGGAGAAGGAAGAACTTCTTCTGGAATATCTTCAAGAACAACTGAACTCTGTAGCTTCAAAGGAGATAAAACAACAAGCTTTTCCTGAGCTTCCTTGTTTGTTTCTAAGCAAGGATCTTGCTCCCCCTCAATATGTACTGGGGGAGGAGATGAATCATGCACTGAAACATCATCACCTTCTAGAGTAAAATCATAATCTGCTCCTGACCCACCCATGTGGTCACTAGTGCTAAGCACATCATCAGCACCTTTTAGAATTTCACTCACCACATCTGCTATGGTGGAATCTACTCTGTCTTCATTTATAGCTGGAGGAGGTGAGAAATGATCTCCTTGAACTTGTGAAGGAAAGGTATCTTCCATAGGAGTATCTGATAAAAGTTGATCATCTGGGATTGATGAAGTTTTGGAAGGAACTTGTTCTGAAGGAACTTGAGCTGATGGAGAAAGAACTGTGTCTGCTAGAGTAAGATTTGATTCTTCTGATAGAATGGTGTGTTGTGAAGCTAGAGATGGATCTGGATCTGGAAATGAACTGAGTTGAGCTGGAGGTGGAGCTGGAGTTGCTGATGTTTCTGGAGGAGGAGGAGCAGGAGCTTCAAATTCAGGAACTGATTGAGCTGAAGTAATAGGCTCCCCCTGGGGACCTGCACCTGCAGCTGGCTTATTAATCCTGATGTTCCACCTTTGCATTGTGACAACATCTACCTTTTTTAAGTCATGAATAATAGCTCCCTTGGTCATGTCAAACACAACTGGATTTAGCTGATTTAGGTAGAGTGTCAGGATTCTTGCAAAATTGGAGCTCAATATGCTTTCTTTGATCTTATTGAATAAGAAATCTGCCCAGCTGAACCTTTTTCCACAAATAACCATTGTTACTAAGCTGAATACATCTGAAGAGACATGACCCAGGCTCCCAGTATGACAAAGTAAAACCTTTGAAATTATATCAACTATCAATTTTCCCACATCACTCATCTTTTGTCTACGAATAGTTGTTGTTCCTTTATCCAATCCGCAAAACATTAGGGCATGAGCCCAATCCTCATTATTTAAAGAGTCCTCATGTTCTACCAAAGGAATTTTCAAATACTTGGAAAGGGATTTTGGATTAATCTTGATTTTGAAATCTCCAATACTAGATTTCATTCTATTTCCATTTTTGTGAACTTTTATATTAATAAACAGATCCTCTACCTCATGAAATAGAATACGACATTGATGTTCTAGTAAGAACGAGAGTCCTGCTGCATCTATAAGATAAAAAAGGTTTTGAAACTCATCTGACATAGACTGGAGACCTTCTCGCACAAGTTCACTGCCCACGTCGATCTTAGGTTTTCCGGAAGGAGCCATTAATCGTGAGGAGAACTTGAGATGAGGACTGGAAAGAGTGAAGATCCGTCTGAACTGGAACGTCGATTTTGCGTAAAAGAAGATGAACCGACGGCGCTTTTCGAGAGGAAATGGAAGTACTTCGCGTGACCTCTTAATTCATTTTGAGACTCTATTTATAGTGTGGTTCTGATGTGACAATTAATTAAAAAAATTAAGCGTACCTGGCACTTCATATTTTCGAAAATTTGTGAATAAAGTTTCCGAGAAGTATAAGACATTTCTCGAGAGGTTGAGAAGGTTCTCGAGAGGTCTCAAAACTCTGCCGATTTCTTTCCGAAAGATAATTAAGGTTCTCGAGGGATTACCCATTTCTCGAGAAGTGTGAGTTCATTTTCCGAGAGATGATGTCAAATTTTTCGAAATATTTTATCTTCAAACAACAGCAAGTTATTTCTCGAGATGTTCACTTCATTTCTCGAGAAGTTTAATGATGACTTGAAATTTTCTTCTTTGATTTTTCTTCACTCCAAAGGATATGCCTGTGCTTCATTTTAGAACATAACAAAATAAGATAAAATTTAAGAAAATTTACTTATCTTCTTCTCTTATCCTTTGTTTGATCATTATTTCATGTTGAGCATTCCAAGTTCTGTCTTGAAGAAGGAGAACTTGGTCTCATCCAGCGGCTTCGTGAATATATCTGCTATTTGCTTATCTGTAGAGACATAACTTAAGTTGATATCCCCATTCTCCACATGCTCTCGGATGAAATGATATCTTAATTCGATATGCTTTGTCCGACTGTGTGAGACCGGATTATTTGCTATAGCAATTGCGCTAGAGGAGTCGCAAAACATTGGAATATTCTTTATCTTCAAATTATAATCTTGAAGCTGGTTCCTGATCCATAGAAGTTGTGCACAACAACTGCCTGCAGAAATATATTCTGACTCGGCTGTTGAGATTGCAACACAATTATGCTTCTTGCTACTCCAGGATATAAGCCTTCTTCCGATAAATTGGCATGTTCCGGAAGTGCTTTTCCTGTCATCTCTGCTACCTGCAAAATCTTCATCTGAATAGCCTATTAGTTCGCTATCATTAATTCTTGGGTACCATAAGCCAAGATTTGGTGTGCCCTTAAGATATCTCAAAATTTGCTTTGCAGCAGTATAGTGAGATTCCTTAGAGTTCACCTGATATCTAGCACATACACATGTGGAAAACATTATGTTAGGTCTACTAGCAGTAAGGTAGAGCAAAGAGCCAATTATGCTTCTGTATTTGGTTTCATCAAAAGGTTTCCCTTTCTCGTCCTTGTCCAGAGACATAGCTGAGCTCATTGGAGTCCTCATAGAGGTTGCATTCTCCATTCCAAATTTCTTAATCAACTCCTTTGTGAATTTTGTCTGTGAGATGAAAATTCCATCTTCAGATTGTTTCACTTGAAGTCCTAAGAAATATTTCAGCTCGCCCATACTGCTCATTTCAAACTTTCCCTGCATAAGTTTTGAAAACTTTTTGCAAAGATTGTCGTCCGTAGAGCCAAAAATAATGTCATCAACATAGATTTGCACTAGCAAAATCTTGCCTTTTACTTCCCTAAGAAATAATGTTTTATCTATCTTTCCTCTTGTGAACTTGTTCTCAAGAAGAAAATTAGACAGCGTCTCATACCAAGCTCGAGGAGCTTGTTTTAACCCATATAAAGCTTTTTGTAATAAGTAAACGTAATTAGGGTGTTCAGAATCTACAAAACCTGCAGGTTGTTCTACGTAAACTTCTTCTTTTATGTTGCCATTTAGAAAAGCTGATTTAACGTCCATTTGGTATACGGTGAAACCTTTGTATGCAGCATAGGCTAAGAACATTCTGATCGCTTCAAGTCTTGCTACTGGAGCATAAGTTTGATCGAAGTCGATCCCTTCTTCCTGTCTATAGCCTTTTGCTACAAGTCTTGCTTTGTTCTTTATAATTGTTCCATTTTCATCCAACTTGTTCCTGTAAACCCATTTTGTTCCAATAATATTTTTAGCCTTGGGTTTTGGAACTAGTGTCCACACCTTGCAACGTTTGAATTGATTTAACTCTTCTTCCATTGCAATTATCCAGTGGGGGTCTTCATTTGCTTCTTGAAACTTCTTTGGTTCTACCTGTGAAAGAAAACTTAAATGCATATTTTCGTTAGTAGTACCTCTTCTTGTTCTAATGCCGACTTGAGGATCTCCTATGATTTGATCAATAGGGTGGTCTCTCATATGTCTGAACTCAAGGTTCCTTGCATCAGTTTGAACATTTGGAGTATTATCAGCTACTTGAATGTCTTCTTCCACTTGTACTGGTTCTTCATCAATATGATCTTCTTCTTCATTTGTGATTGGGGAAGAGATCTTGACGAAGGTTTGAGCATCAACTTTGACTGGCTCATCTAAGCTAATATCTTGTGTCTTTGAACCTGCAACTTTAATAGGAGCACTAGAAGAGATGCTATGTAGCACACTCGTTTCATCAAATACAACATTTATTGATTCCTCTACCACCAGAGTTTTCTTATTAAATATTCTATAAGCTTTACTATGGCTACTATAGCCTACAAAAATACCCTCAAAACTCTTTTCGCTAAACTTGGTTTTGTAATGCTTTCCATTATTAAGTACAAAGCATTTGCAGCCAAAGATTCTAAAATAAGAGATGGTTGGTCTCTTGCCTTTTAGTAGTTCATAAGGAGTCTTTTCATGGTTTTTGTTTATGAGTGCTCTGTTTTGCACATGGCATGCAGTGTTGACGGCTTCAGCCCAAAGATATTCAGGTAGAGAAGTGTCACTCAACATTGTTCTGCAAGCTTCAATGAGTGTTCTATTCCTTCTCTCAGCTACCCCATTTTGTTGTGGAGTTCGAGGTGAGGAAAACTCATGAAAGATACCTAGACTTTCACAAAAATCTGTCATAGCCCCAGATTCAAATTCTGTTCCATGGTCACTTCTGATTTTGACCACGGTGCATACAAATTCGTTCTGGATTTGCTTGACAAACTTAGTGAAAATGGCAAACGTATCTGACTTGTGTTTAAGAAAGAATACCCATGTGAAACGTGAGTAATCATCTACAATAACTAATGTAAAAGACTTACCTCCTAAACTCCTAATTTACAAAGGACCAAACAAGTCCATATGAAGTAGATGTAAACACCTAGTTGAATCTTTGCCTATAATGCTTTTAAAAGTAGCTCTTGTTTGCTTGCCTTTTACACAAGCATGACAAGGTCTATCTTTAATGCACTTAACATTTGGCGCATCACGTACTAAGTTTTGTGAAAACAACTTATTTATAGTTTTGAAGTTTATGTGTGCTAATCTCTTATGCCATTGATCAGCTAGAGATGCACTATCTTTTGCTAAAAGACATACTGGTGTAGAAGATGATAAACAAAAAAAATTTAAACAGAAAATATTCCTATGACGAGTGCCTGATAGAATTGTTTCAGAATTTTCTGCCGACTTTATCAAACACTTGTCTTTACGAAAATCAACTATGTATCCTTTATCACAGAGTTGGCTTATACTTATCAGATTATGTCCTAATCCTTCCACATAAGCCACATCTAAGAAAGATACATTGCCATTAGAAATCATACCATAGCCTTTTGTAACTCCACGGTCTGATCCCCCAAAAATAACTTTTGGTCCATTCTCAACTGGAATAAAATTTTGCAGTAGACTTCTAGTCCCGGTCATGTGCCGAGAACAACCACTGTCCAAATACCAGATAGGATTTTTGTTGGCCTTTGGACATACCTGCAATAACAGATTATCTTGCCTTAGGAGCCCAAACAAATTTGGGTCCTTGGTCCCTTGTTAGTTGAGTACCACGAGGAGCATTAACATTGCGAGTGGTCTTTCTTGCATTGTCAATTTGTGGTCTCTTGGAATATGTGAAATTGAACCAACAGTCCACGACAAAGTGACCCGTTTTGCCGCAGCACCAACATTTAAACCTTTTGTACCTTCTCTTTGTATTCTCCTGCTGATCTTTTTGAATGTAAGATTTAGCAGGAGCATTCTTTCTAGAAGTGGATACTTCGTGAGTACAGCACACACAAGGTAGTGCTACCTCATTAGGCTTGAGTGCAACACCTTTTACTATTGGTGCTTTCTTCTCATTATGTCCGTGAACATAAGGACCATAATCTCTTAGATTTATCTCTTCATGAGATGCTTTGAAAACACTATCTCTGAAGTTTCGGGGACTAGTCCATCCCTTATAGTCATTGACAGGTCCAAACTTAATTGGTCGGGTCAAGTGACCATAAGTGCTTTGCATGTCATAAATGTTTGAGGGAAAGATAACTTTCTGAAATGGTACATGTTTTTGATGGGCTTTCCCTTTCTCTTCAATGGAGGCCTTCTTAGCATTCATGAATTTCTTATTGGCATGTGTGCCCTTAGTAGTGTTACTAGGACCTGCCACATGACCTAATCCACTAGTACTTGCTTGAGCAGTGAATCTATCAATGAGCGGAAGAATTGTTTTGGGTTGTGAAAACTTTTCAACTAGCTTTCGTTCAGCGGCTAGCTGTTCTTCCAAAACTTTGATAGAGTTCGCTCTCCGATCAAGGAGCTCATCCGAGCTTTTGATCTTGTCTTTTAAGACTTGGACTTCCTCTTTGAAGGAAGAAAGTTGTTCAACTTCCTTTCTCAAATTGGTTTCCATTTCCTTAAGAGACATAATTTCCTTGGTCTGAGATTTGACAATCCTTCGGCACTTGTCAAAGCTCTTGAGCATTTCGGTGTATTGGGTCATGAGTTTAGATTCATCATCAGAGAGATAATCTTTTTGTTCAGCAGAAGCATAATCCGAATCAGATAGCATAGTGTGAGAATTTACCTTCCCAGTGTATGGAGGTTCTTCTTCATCATCAGTCATAGCCATCAGCCCGAAGTAGGCTTCTTCTTCACTACTTGATTTTTCCGAGTCACTGTCACTTAAAGTTTTGTTCTTTTTAGCGACTAGACTCTTTTCAGTCTTCCTTTTTCTGTGAGTGGATTTCTTTTCTTCTTTTCTTCCACCCTCCTTCTTTTTATAAGGGCATTCAGCAATCATGTGCCCTGGCTTATTGCAACAATGACAAACTATGTCAGAAGAAATATGTTTACCAGTTTTAGATTTATACCTGTCATGATTGCTAGAACTCTTTTTGTGATGATCACCATCACGTTGAGACTGTCTATTTTTAGAGGAAAACTTGTTCTTCATGTGTCTTCTTTTGTTTAGCAGTTTTTTAAACTGACGGGAGATAAGAGAGAATTCCCCATCAGACATTTCTGAGCTGGAGGAGCCGGCCTTAGATTCTTCTTCATCAGTAGATTCTTGTATTCTGATTGGAGACAAAGTTCTGCATTTTCTAGAACTCTCAGCCTTCATAGCCAAGGTTCTTTCCTTGCTTGAACCTCTATTCCCATCTTCTTCTGTTTTCCGAATGTTCATTTGTAGCTCGTGGGACAACAGTTTCCCAAACAGATTCTGAGGGTCTAGATTTGGTAACTTCCCAAATTCTCTGATTGCAACAATCTTGCTATCCCAATCTTTCGTTAGGGAACGCAGGAATTTATCATTCAGTTCACCATTTGAGAATTCCCGACCATAGTTTCTTAGGCCGTTTACGATTTTGAAGAATCTTTCATAAGCATCAGCAATGCACTCCTTTTTATTCTGCTTGAATGCTTCATACTCTTGATTCAAAAGAGATCTTCTATCATCTCTTACTTCTTCAGTACCTTCCATAAGAACTATTAAGGACGTCCACATTTCTTTTGCAGAATTACAGTGAATTAGATTTTGCAACATAGAATCATCCACTGCACTGGCAATGATGTTCTTTGCCTTTTTGTCCAAGGCAACGAGAGCGATCTCATCCTTTGTTAAGTCCATCATTTTCTTTGGTACTTGAACCGTAGGATTGATTGTTGAGGCAGTCATTGGCACATGAGGTCCTTCTTCCACAACTTGGAAGATTCTTGGGTCTGCGGCTTCCATATAAAATCTGACTCTTTCTTTCCACATAGGAAAGTTAGCCTTTGTGCATATTGGCAATTTCAACGAAGACGATTCCTTGCACTTTTCCATGATTTGAAGGCAAATAGAGTGAAAAGATCTTGTTCAAGGTGTTAACCTTTTAAGAACAACGTCCCTCTGATACCAATTGAAATATCTAGTTGCCAACCAAAATCACCTAGAGGGGGGTGAATAGGTGATAACTGCAACTTTTGCGGAATTGAAATTCTTGAAAATAAAGAACGCACAAAATGCAAACCACAACCACAGACGACACAAGAAATTTATAGTGGTTCCCCGATCTTGGGTACTCCACTTGCCGGCCTCGCCAATCTAGCTCCACAGCTAGACTTGACTACTTCACTAAAACTCGGATCAAGAACGATCCTACAATTCTCAGAGTCAAAACTCTTACAACTCGGAGACCAATCTCCTACCAACTCAGAGAGAACACCTCTCCTACAACTCGGAGAACACCTCTCCTACAACTCGGAGAACAATCTCTCCTACAATCAAATATAAAATTGATATAGAAATTATACTTAACAAATCACAGATAGATCTGAAAACTTTGATGAAGATCTTCTTTCTTCTTGCGATAGAAATGACTTAGGCTTGATGTAGAAGACGAAGAATTGAATCGGCACAAATCAGATCTTCTAAGGTCTTGATCAATCCGATAGAATCAGAACGTGTAAGGCAATGATCGATTGACCTTTCTCTTCCACTTGGAGACGAATTCAGATAACTCACGATCAATCTCCAATGATGGCGATGCGCGGCACTGACGACGATCTTGGATCAGATTAGGGTTAGGAGAATATGAACTCTGATCTTTAAAAAAATGATTCCTGCTTCTCATTCTTAAGGAGTAATCATTATATAGATGAAGATCTAACGATCAAACCTTAAAATGAGGAAAGACGTCACGTCAATTTGACGGAAAAGACTTGACGTCAAAACGGGAAAACAAAGCTCACGAGAAATACTAGAATTAGACTTCTCGAGAGATCCAAGACACCTCGAAAGAAACCGGCTAGTTCTCGAAAAATAGCTTTAGAAGAGAGATCAAAGAATTATGACAGGACTTCTCGAGAGATACAGGACTTCTCGAGAACAAGGGAAACTTCTCGAAAACTTCAGAACAATTTCGAGAACAACCTTCAGAGATAAAGGCTTTTCGAAAGAACCAAAGACTTCTCGAAAACAAAAGTACTTCTCGAGAGATAAAAGACTTCTCGAAAGCTGAGCTGAGACAGACTTCTCGAAAACAACTAGAAAAGAACTTTTCACGAAAACAAAGAAGACTTTTCGAGAGAACAAAGATATCTCGAGAAATACAAGAAACTACTCGAAAAATTTCAACAATTTCTCGAGAGATATCTGAAACAACTCTTCTCGAAAATCCATAAGGACTTTTCGAAAACACTGAAAGACTTCTCGGAAAATATCCTTACTTCTCGAAAAGTTTACTTAAAGAATTTTCTCCTTTGTCTTCAGACCAATGCTGCACACCTTAGCTTTGAACCTTTAAAAGTCTTGATCATAAAGTGTATCCCAATTGAGAGACCACACATGAGCCAACCCCATACCTCACACAATGAAGAATTACATTGCATGAGATTGTGCTTATTGACCCATTGTGACCTGACATTGGTCTACACTTAGCAGAGTGAACCTGCAAGAGCATTACTAGAAAAGCATATCAAATACACAAACAATTCAATCTTGGTTCAAAGTTGACTTTCTACAAATCAAGGCTATTGTGGATACAATACCCAACAATATATATATATATACTTATATAAGTATATACTTATATATACATACTATATATTTATATATAAGTATATATACTTATATATGTATATATATAAATATATACTTATATATATATATATTTATATATATAAATACTTATATATACTTATATATAAGTATATATTTATATATACTTATATATATCCTTATATTATATATACTTATAGATATTTATACTTATGTATATATATAGTATATATATAAGTACATATATAAATATATGTAAATAAATATAAGTATATATATAAGTATATAAGTACATAAGTATATATATAGGTATACATATATATAAATATATATATAAGTATATATATATAAGTATATATATATAAGTATAAATATATATAGTATATAATATATATATACTTATAGATATTTATACTTATGTATATATAAATATATATATATAAATACCCTATATATATACTTATATATATATATTTATATATATGTATATGTATATATATATATGTATATGTATATATATTTATATATATATATTATATACATAAGTATATATATAAGTATACTTATATATATATAAGTATATATATACTTATAAGTATATATATACTTATAAATATATATATTTAAGAGTATATATTTAGTATATATACTTATATATCTATACATATATATTATAGTATACTATAGTATATATATATATACATACATATATAGTATATAAGTATATATATAAGTATGTATACATATATATATACTTATATATATATACTTATATATATAAGTATATATACTTATATTTAAATATATATATATACATAAATATAAGTATAAATATATATATAAGTATATATATAAGTATATATAAGTATATATATATAAATACTTAAAGATATAAATATATATATAAGTATATATACTATAGATATATAGATATAAATATATATATTTATGTATATGTATATGTATATATATATTATATACATACTTATATATATACATATATATACTTATATATATAGTATATATATAGTATATATATATACATATATATGTATATAAAAGTATATATATAAGCATATATATGTATATACATATATATACTTATATATATACTTATAAGTATATATATGTATATAAATATAAGTATATTTATATATACTATATAAGTATATATATGTGTATATATATATATATATTCTTATATATATAAGTATACATATATACTTATGTACTTATATACTTATATACACTAAAATATACTATAGTATATATGTATATATATACTTATATACTATATATATTTATATATACTATATAACTATATATATATATTCATATATAAATATACTTATATATATATATTATATAAATATATATATTGATATATATATATAAGTATATATACATATATAAAAATATACTATATACTTATATATGTATATATACTTATATATACTTATATATATATAAGTATATATACTTACATATATAAATTATTGTATACAATAGTATATATGTATTATATATATAAGTATATATACTATATATACTTATATTTATATAGTATGTATACATATGTATTTAAAAGTATAAGTATATATATATACTTATATATGTATATATACATATATATAGTTATATATATATAGTTATATATATATATATAGTTATATATAAGTATATATATATAATTTAAATATATATATATACACTTATATATATATGTTTATATATATATAAATATATACATATATATATACTTATATATATACTTATAAATATATATAAGTATATATATATGTATATATGTATATATAAGTATACTTATATATACTTATATATACTATATAAGGATATAAGTATATAAGTATATATACTATATATGTATATATGTATATATATATGTACTTATATATATATTGTATATAAGTATATATACTTATATATGCATATATACTTATATATACTATATATGTATGTATATATATACTATAGTATACTAAAGTATATATGTATATATATAAGTATATATACTATATATATATATATATTTATAACTATATATATAGTATATATACTTATATATATACATATATACTATAGTATACTATAGTATATATATATAGTTTATATATAAGTATATATACATATATAAGTATATATATATTTATAAGTATATATATACTTATATAATATATATGTATAAATAAGTACATATACTTATAGATATACATATATATATACTTATATTCATATATATACTTATATAGTATATATATTTATATAAGTATGTATATATATTATATAAGGATATATATAAGTATATATAAATATATATATATATATTATGTATATATACATAAATATAAGTATATATAGTACATATATGTATATGCGTATAAATATATATTTAATACATACTTATATATATAAGTATACTTATGTATATATAAATATATATATATATATACTTATATATATATAAATATATATATATACATATATATATAAGTATATATATAAATACCCTATATATATACTTATATATATATTTATATATATGTATATGTATATTTATGTATATGTATATATATTTATATATATATTTATATATATAAGTATATATATATAAGTATACTAATATATATACTTAAATATATAGATATAAGTATATATATACTTATAAGTATATATAAGTATATATATAGTTATAAATATATATATTTATAAGTATATATACTTATATATATACATATATACTATAGTATAGTATACTATATATATTCATATATAGTATATAAGTATATATATATAAGTATGTATACATATATATACTTATATATATATTTATATCGATATATATATAATATATATACTTATATATATATATTATATACATACTTATATACATAAATATAAGTATAAGAATATATATAAGTAAATATAAGTATATATATATGTATATATATATATATAAATATACTTATAAATATAAATATATATATATATAAGTATATATACTATATATATATAGATATAAATAAATATGTATATATGTATATGTATATATAAGTATATGTATATGTATATATATTATATACATACTTGTATATATATATACATATATATACATATATATACTTATATATATAGTATATATATACATATATATATAAGTATATATATAAGTATATATATGTATATACACATATATACTTATATATACTTATAAGTATATATAAGTATATATATATAAGTATATTTATATATACTATATAATTATATATATATGTATATACATATATATATATAGATATATTCTTATATATATAAGTATACATATATACTTATGTACTTATATACTTTTATACACTATAGTATACTATAGTATATATGTATATATACTATAATATACTATAATATATATAATATATATAATATATATGTATATAAGTAAATGTATATATTTATATAGAAGTATACTTAAATATGTATATATGTATATATATATAGAAGTATACTTAAATTCTATATATATAGAAGTATATATATATATATATATATAAGTATACTTAAACATATATACTATAGTATACTATAGTATATATATATAATATATATTTAAGTATACATATATATATTATATATATATATACTATAGTATACTATAGTATATATGTATAAGTATACTTATAAATATATACTTCTATATATACTATATAAATATATATATATACTATATAAGTATATATATATATATACTTATATATATGTATATGTATATATATGTATATATATACATAAGTATAAATATATGTAAATAAATATAGGTATATATATAAGTATATAAGTACATAAGTATATATACTTACTATATATATATACTTATATATATACTAAAATACTTATATATAAATAATATATATATACATAATATATATCTATAAGTATATATATATAAGTATATATACTATATATATACTTATAAATATATATTTATAAGTATATATATATACTTATATATACTTATAAGTATATATATATAAGTATATATAAGTATATATACTATAATATATATGTATATATATGTACTATATAAATATATATATATATATTTGTAAGTATATATATACTTATATATATACTAATATATATATATACTTATATATATAAGTATATACTTATATATGTATACTTATATATAAGTATACTTATATATATACTTATAAAAATTTATATATATATATATATATATATATACTTATATATGTATATATACTTATATGTAGATATATATTTATTTATATATATAAGTATATATATGTATGTATACATACTTATAAATATATATATATATATTTATATATATACACTATATACTTATATACTATATGTATTTATACTTATATATGTACATATGTTTATATATATACTTATTGAGTATATATATAAGAATATATATATAGTATGTATAAGTATACTATATATATATATGTATATACATATATATACATACTATAAATATTTATATAACTATATATGTAGATATATATAAGTATATATACTATATATATAAGTATGTATATATATAAGTATACATATATAAGTATATATATAAGTATATAAGTACATAAGTATATATATAAGTATACATATATATAAATATATATATAAGTATATTAGTATATAAGTATATATATAAGTGTATATATATATAAGTATAAATAAATATAGTATATAAGTATATATATATACTTATATACTAAATATACTTATATAGTATATATATACAAGTATATATATATAAGTATATATATGTACTTATAAGTATATATAAGTATATACATATATATACTTATGTACTTATATATGTATACATACTTATATTTATAGACTTATATATATATAAGTATATATGTATACATACTTATAAATATATATACTATATATATAGAAGTATATATATAAGTATAAACTTATATATGTATACTTATAATTATATATACTATATATAGAAGTATATATATATGTATATATATAAGTATATATATATATATTTATATATATATAAGTATATATATAAGTATATATCTATATATATATATACTTATATAAGTATATACTTATATATACATATTATATATATGTATATATGTATATATACTTATATATGTATATATATAAATATATACTTATGTATATATATATAAGTATATATATAAGTATATATATATAAATATATATACTATATACATAAGTATATATATAAGTATATATATATATAAGCATATACTTATATTTGTATACTTATATATATAGTATATATATTCTTATATATACTTATATAAATATATATATAAGTATATATATATAAATATATATATATATATATTTATATATACATATACATGTATATATATAAATATATTCTTATATATATACTTATGTATATATATTAGTATTTATATATATGTATACTTATTTATAAGTATATATATATACATATTTATACTTATATATACTTATATTATATAAATATATATATATATATATACTTATATACATATATATATATATATATATAGATAAGTATATATTTATATATATATACTAATATATGTATATATACATATACTTATATATATATATATATTTATATATATAAGTATATATTATATATATACTTACATATATATAAGTATATATACATAAATATAAGTATAAATATATATATATATAAATATATGTATATGTATATACTTATACTTATATTTATGTATATATATAAGTATATATATACTTATAAATATTTATATAATTATATATATATACTTATATAGTATATATATAAGTATATATATATATAAGTATATATATATATTTTTATATATATATATTTAAGTATATATATACTTATATATAAGTATATATATATATTTATATATATAGATATATACTTATATATATATAAAAACTTATATATATACTTAGATACTTATATATAAATTATATAAATATACATACATATATATATATATATCTATAAGTATATATATATATCTATAAGTATATATATATATATCTATACTATTCTAAAAAGAAATATGGTGGTCTGCGAATAGCGTGAGATCAAAAATCCCCAAAACATTTGGACCGTCCAGATATGGCATCATAATTCCGGAACCGCCCGATTTAAACTGCAAATAGCCAAAACTTGATTGCAAAAGTCTGCGAATAGCCAAAACTTCAATTCCAAAAAACAAAAAACCCGATGAAATCCCGATCGCAGCGCCGTATCCCTAAATACTTATCCCGCTTGCCCATTACTCCCGACCTTCCATTCTCCCCGCCGCAGTTGCGCCCTACTCTCCCCTCGCGATTTCCACTGCTCTCGCCCTAAATCCAAGCGGAAACCATCCGCTCCGCCTCTGATCAAGCATTAAACTGACTTTCATCGCCGCTCCGCCTCCGATCAAGCATCAAACTCAACCGACACTTCCGTTTCCGCTCCTCTGTGATCAACAATCTCAATCCACTGGTACCTCCTCTCGCGACGCTCATCCCAGGTGACTGCTGTTTAGAAAACTCTCGCTCATCTTCATCTCCTTCTATTTGATAATTTCATTTCGTATTTTCCACCGAAGAAGAAGAACATCGACACACCCTCGCGATCGACTGCACTGACCTCCTTCCTCGCTCCAGATGGACACGCAGAGGACCGACCTAGGTAGTTTTCTCTTCCTTTAGGTTCTCATTTCTTCTTCCCACTCACACATAGGGCGTATCCCTAAATACTTATCACTCTTGCTGTCTTCCCACTCACACGCAGAGGACCGACCTAGGTGCTTCAAAAGAATATTCAGTTTGAGATGAACTTTTGGAAATTCTTTATTGGATTTAAGTTATGTGAGTGTTTATCAGATTTCGAGCTCATGCTAGAATCTACATATAGCAAATTACAACATTCTGATGTTATGCAATTGTTATTCTTTTATTATAGTAATAAGGTTAATTTGATTATTAATGGGAGTAGATTGGTTCTCATCCTTAACAATTTAGGCAAAGCAGATTTCTTCAGATTTGCTTCAGCACTAAGCTTTCTCTCAATTGATTTCTCATTTAGCATGAATTTATTCTATGGAGCAGTTTGCTCTTTCTCTCCCTCTTATCACTCTTGCTGTCTTATTTCTTCTCTAGGCCGGCGATGAGAAACCCATGATGATTTGTTGTTGGAATGAGAAACTTTTGGATAGAAAATGAAGGCTTGGGACTATTAAACATCGTGGACAGCTCAAGTCCAAGCAATCCGAGCAGGTTCCATGCTCTTCTCTTTCCCTGGCGATGGTAATCTCTAACCTAATTTCAATTTCACCATGGTATTCATGTCCTACTTCTTTTATTCTGTAATGAATTAGGCTGTTATTGGTTGGAGGAATTAGGAATTCTATTACATGTTAGTAATTTTTATAATAAAAATTGCATGATTGCCACCACTTCCACTTGGAAGTCATTTCTTGAATGTTATTGCTTTGAGTTCATTATCATTCAAAGAAGGTATGATTTCTCGCATTGGACGAATTGTTATCACTGTGCTTGGCATTGTTCTTCTATCCTATTTGCTTTTATATAGTATAGATATGTGTGTATTTGTTTCATTATTATGTTTCCTTTTAGCCAACTTATTAATCCATCAAAAACAGAAGTTCTTAAATATTCCTAAATTTAACCTACTTCAATATTTCAACTGATTAACAGGGCAATCCAGATTAGTTTCAAAAACCTCTATCTTTATAAGCTTTGGCCTTGCTCTTCTCTCAGGTATACTCCATTTATTTTATTGCTTCACATTCTGTCAAATTAAGTGGTATTGAATGTTGATCCCCTTTTATTTTGGTCTGGATTATTTACCAATGCAATTGCAAATTCTCTTATCAGATCTTGGTTTAAATTTTACTGTTTTGACAGAGGACTGAAGAATCAATACTCATTTTAGTTCATAATTTGTTTTATTTTGGAATTCTTACTGAAATATTCCTTTGCGTTAAACTAATTGGAATTATGTTAATGTACTCATCTCTAACATGTTTGCCTATAATAAGAGACGTTCTCCAAGATTTTCTACAGCTATATACTTTTCCATTTCCCAATTGTTATGGAATGTCTATATTTTAGGATACGCCGCTTTATATCCACTGTGCCTTCACTCCTGCAAGGTAAGAAATCCACCGTATCATTTAATTCATATCTATTTTAAGAGTGGTTTGTTAAGAATTGTGGTTTCTGTCTCAAATAATTCACTTCCACATATTTTATTGTGATATGTTGTGCAGTGCACTGCATTGCAATGCAGAAAGCCGATCTGCTGCATTGTATGCACTGTATTGCTCTAATTTGTATGCATGGCTCTGATCACAATTATATTTTTTAGTTTTTCTGTGGATTGTTTCTTTCTGAGAAAATTTAAGAAATTTCTCACAATCCTTGATCATATATTGTACATTGTGTTAGCCTTCCTATGGTATCAAAAGAGGTTTCAGGGAACATCATTACACCCTTATGGTTATGATAACCTTGATGAATGGGTCCGATTTGTTCCTCATCCTGAAAGATTGCCATCTTCTAGGTCTGGAAATGGGTTTAAATAAGTTGCCCAGAAAGAGCACGACATGGGTTTAAAGTACATATCTATATATATGTATATATATACATATATATATGTATATGTATATGTATATGTATATGTATATGTATATGTATATGTATATGTATATGTATATATACATAGATATATACATATCTATACTATTCTAAAAAGAAGTATAGATGGCTTTTTAAAGCCATGAATTTAAAATTCATTGGAGTAATCTTGGCCGTTGAATCATAAGATCAGGGTTAAAAAAAGAGCTCTCTCTCTCCTCATTCCCGATCCTAAGCCTTCTTCCTTATTCCCAATCCCGACTTCCTCTGTTCCCCTTCTCCTTCCCTACAAAATATCTTACTACTTACAGAGAATTTTCACTGCATTTGCTTCTTCCAGGGGCGGGCAAATTCCGGGACAGCCCCTACGACTTCCTAAAATCGGGACTTCTTCGCTCTGAGACTCCTTCTCCTCCAGGTAGATTTTCTATCTTCTGCTTCATTTCTTTTACATTAGCAATGCCATTAACATTCATGCACACAAAAGCCTTTTAACATTCATGCCATCAAAGGAAGAACACAAAGCCTTTCAGATAGGAACCATAAATTTTAGAGGTGGTCTTAATTCCTGCAACAATAAAAAACACTCAATATCCATATAGCCAGTACTAATACAGGCTACAGCGAACCATGTCTACCTATCATTCATGCATGTCCTGCTTAATTTATCTAAACGTGTGGGTTGTAGTGGTTGGCTAAGCTGATAGATATATTCCAAACCATTACATGATTCATATTAATTGAATTTCTTACATCAGTAGGATCCAATTTGAATAATGCTTTTACGATTAATGTCCATGTGGAGAGGCAAGATCATAAATTCTTTCCTAAATCACTATATTGTGCTCTGCCGACTAATGTTGAACCCAAGGCGAATGTTGAACCCAAGGCGAATGTCGAACCCACGACGAATGTCGCCCCCATGGCGAATGTCGCCCCCACGGCGAATATCGCCCCCACGACGAATGTCGCCCCCACGACGAATGTCGCCTTGCATAGGGCCGGAGGCCTGTGCCTATCACTCGTATGTATATATATAAGTATATATATAAAAGTATAAATACTATATATATACTTATAAATATATATATTTATAAGTATATATATATATACTTATATATACTTATAAGTATATATATAAGTATATATATTTATATATACTATAGTATATATGTATATATATACTATATAAATATATATATACTTATAAGTATATATATATATGTTTATATATATACTTATATATATACTTATAAATATATAGTATATAAGTATGTATATTTATATGTATATATATGTATATGTATATATATTATATACATACTTATATATATATATAAATATATATATATATATATATATATATATGTATGTATATATACTTATATCTATATATATAAATATATATATATACTTATATATATACTTATAAATATATGTATTTATATATATGTATACTTATGTACTTTATACTTATATATATACTTATATATACTTATATATGTATATATACTTATATATATATGTATATATACTTATATATAATTATATATATATACTATATAAGTATATATATGTACATATATATACATAAGTATAAATATCTATAAGTATATATATATAAATTATATAAGGATAAATATAAGTATATATATATATGTATATATATATTTATAAGTATACATATATATAAATATACATATATATATATAAATATATATATATATATAAGTATACATATATATAAATATATATATAAGTATAAATATATATAGTATATAAGTATATATATATACTTATACATATATATATATACTTATATATATATTTATATATATAAAAACTTATATATATACTTATGTACTTATATACTTATATATATACTTATATATGTATATATGCTTTTATATACTTATATATATATACTTATATATATATAAATATATATACTATATAAGTAAATATATAAATATATATAGAGTATATATATATGTATGTAAGTATATATATATACTTATATATATACTTATAGATATTTATACTTATGTATATATATACATTTACATATATATAAATATATATATACAAGTATATATATACTTATATATATACTTATACATATATAGTATAGTATATATATATAAGTATATATATATATATAAGTATATATATACTTATATAGTATATATATAGATTATATGTACTTATATAGTATATATATTTATATATATATATAAGTATATATATACATTATATATACTTATACATTATATATACTTATATATATATAAGTATATATAAGTATATATAAATAAGTATATATATCTATATATATATAAATATATATATTTATAAGTATATAAATAGTATATATACTTATATATATACATATATACTATAGTATATATAAGTATATATTTATATATATTCTTATATACTATATACACTTATATATATACATATAAATATATACTCATATAAATAGATATAAACATATATATATATACTTATATATATCCTTTTATAATATATATATATACTTATAGATATTTATACTTATGTATATATATACATATATATATACTTATATAGTATATATAATTATAAGTATATATATATAAGTATATATAAGTATATATACATATATATATAAGTATATATATAAGTATATATACATATATAAGTATATATAAGTATATATATAAGTATAAAGTACATAAGTATATATATATGTATATTTATATATGTATACTTATAAATATATATAAACATATATATATATACTTATATATATCCTTATATAATATATATATTTATCCTCTTAGATATTTATTCTTATGTATATATATATACATATATATACTTATATAGTATATATATTTATAAGTATATATATAATATATATACATATATATAAGTATATATATATAATTATATATAATTATATATAAGTATATATACATATATAAGTATAAAGTACATAAGTATACATATATATAAATACAATATATAATTATATATATATATATATATACAATATAAGTATATATAATTACAATATATAGTTTTATAAATAAATATATATAAATACTTATATATATATACTGTATAAGTATATATATATACTTATATATATATACTATATAAGTATATATATACTTATAATATATACTTATATATATAAATATATATATTTATATAAGTATAAGTATATATACATATATAAGTATATATACATATATAAGTATATATATATATAAATATATACTTATATATATGTGTATATAAGTATATATATTTATATAATGTAAGTATATATAAGTATAAATATATATATATATATATACTTATATATAAGTATACATATATATAAATAATTATATATATACATATATAAGTATATATAATTATATACATATATATAGTATGTATATATAAGTATATACTTATATAAGTATATACATATATAGATATATACTTATATATATACTTATATATATAAATATATATATATACATATACTTATATATACATATATATATATTTATATAAGTATATATAAGAATATATATATATATATACTTATATATATACTATATATATACCATATATATACTATATATATAAGTATACATATATAAGTATATACTTATATATATACTTATATATATTCTTATATATATAGTATATATATTTATATATATACTTATATCTATATATATAAATATAAATATATATACTTATATATATACATAAATATATATATATATAAGTATATATTTATATCTATATACATATATAAGTATATATGCTTATATACATATATATAATATGTATATATAAGTATATACTTATATAAGTATATATATAGATATATACTTATATATACATATATATTTATATAAGTATATACTTATATATATATACTATATATATATAAGTATACAAATATAAGTGTATACTTATATATATAGTATATATATTTATAAGTATGTATGCATATATACTTATATATATATAAGTATATAAATATAAGTATGTATACATATATAAGTACATAAGTTTATATATATGTATATACTTATATAAACTTATAAGTATATATATATACTTATATATATATATAAATATATATATATACTTGTATATATATATACTATATAAGTATATATAGTATATAAGAATATATATATACTTATATACTATATATATTTATACTTATATATATACTTATATACTTATATATGTATTTATATATATGTATACTTATATATATACTTATGTACTTATATACTTATATATATACTTATATATGTATACTTATATATATACATACTTATATATATAGTATATATACTTATATATATACATATATACTTATATACATATATATATGCATATATATGTATATACATATATATATAAGTATATATATATAAGTATACTTATACATACCTATATACTATATATAAGTATATATATAAACATATATACATATATATAAGTATATATATAAGTATAAGTATATATAGTATATAGGTATATAGTATATATATAAAAATATATATATTTATAAGTATGTTTACATACATATATAAGTATATATATATAAGTATATATATATTAGTATATATATAAGTATATATATAAACATATATATACATATATACTTATAAGTATTTATATATTTATATAGTATATATATAAGTATATATATAAACATATATATATACTTATAAGTATTTATATATTTATATAGTATATATATACATATATACTATAGTATATATACTTACATATACTTATATATATATATGTATATATACTTATATATATACTTATAAGTATATATATAATTATAAATATATATATTTATAAGTATATATGTAGTATATATACTTATAGATATATATATACACTTATTGATATATATGTATGTATATATATATATATATATAATTTATATATAAGTATATAAGTATATATATAAGTATATATATATTAAGTATATATACTTATGTACTTATATACTTATATATATACTTATATTTATTTACATATATTTATACTTGTATATATACTTATATATTTATACATATTTTTTTATATATGTATACTTATATATAGTATGTATATATAAGTATTTATATACTTATATATATACTTATATATATATACTAATATACTTATATATATATATTTATATATATGTATACATTTATGTATATATATATGTATATATATACTTATATATAAGTATATATTTTTATATACTTATATGTATACTTATAGATATTTATACTTATGTATATATATACATATATATATACATATACATATATATAAATATATATATATATATAAGTATATATATACTTATATAGTATATATATATTTATATAGTATATATATAAGTATACTTATAAATGTATACTATAGTATACTATAGTATATATATATTTAATATTATATAAGTATACATATATATATAATTATATATATAAGTATATATATAAGTATATACTTATATATGTATACTTCTGTATATTATATATATATACTATAGTATACTATAGCATATATGTATTAGTATACTTATATATATACTTATATATATACTATAGTATATATGTATATATATAAGTATATATACTATGTATATTATATATATATTCTTATATACATATATATATTATATATACTATAGTATACTATAATATATATATATATACATATATATATACTTATATATTATATATAAATATATATAATATATAAGTATATATATATACATATATACTATAGTATACTATAGTGTATATAAGTATATAAGTACATAAGTATATATGTATACTTATATATATATTGTTGGTGCCAAAAATGGTACCAACTCCACGATCGCTCAAACTGAAGGATGGGGGGTAAGACTGTTGAATGGCTGGTTACTTTGAGCTGAAGGAAAGGCAATTTTATTGATATAAAGCTTGAGTTACAGCTGAGGTTACAACAGGAAAGAATGAAAGAAACAGCATAAGACTTGAAGAAAAAGGGCCTGGGGGGAGACAGAGAGGTCTCCAAAAAGGCTGATCGGAGGTCTCGGCGGTCACTCAAAACTGTGACCGCTCAACCCACTGGCAGGAACTGGAAGCTCTCCCCAAAGTCCTCCAACTGGTACCCCTACCCCTCTATTTATAGACGCAGGGGCCTGCCCGAACGGGCAGATCTAGAAGTAACGGGCTGCCCGAAACTGCTGAGATCGCCTGAGACCGCTACTGAGATCGCTGAGATCGTCTGAGCCTTCTGAGATCGTCTGGACCTGCTGAGATCGACAGCTGAGACCACTGAGATCGTCTGGACCTGCTGAGATCGTCTGGACCTTCTGAGATCGTCAGCTGAGACCGCTGAGATCGTCTGGACCTGCATCACCTAAACAGCACAACAGAATCAGTCTAAGGGCGACCTCACAAGGCGAGATCACCCAAGGGGCGATCTCCTCTCTTTACGATCTTCCCACGGGGGAGGTCGCCAAGGGGCGACCCCCGGGCTGAGATCGCCCAGGGATGGGCGATCTCCCCTCGGGGGAGGTCGCCAAGGGGCGACCTCCGGGCTGAGATCGCCTAGGGCTGGGCGATCTCCCCTCGGGGGAGGTCGCCAAGGGGCGACCTCCGGGATGAGATCGCCCAGGGCTGGGCGATCTCCCCTCGGGGGAGGTCGCCAAGGGGCGACCTCCGGGCTGAGATCGCCCAGGGCTGGGCGATCTCCCCTCGGGGGAGGTCGCCAACGAGCGACCTCCGGGCTGAGATCGCCCAGGGCTGGGCGATCTCCCCTCGGGGGAGGTCGCCAACGGGCGACCTCCGGGCTGCGATCGCCCAGGGCTGGGCGATCTCCCCTCAGGGGAGGTCGCCAACGGGCGACCTCCGGGCTGAGATCGCCCAGGGCTGGGCGATCTCCCCTCGGGGGAGGTCGCCAAGGGGCGACCTCCGGGATGAGATTGCCCAGGGCTGGGCGATCTCCCCTCGGGGGAGGTCGCCAAGGGGCGACCTCCGGGCTGAGATCACCCAGGGCTGGGCGATCTCCCCTCGGGGGAGGTCGCCAACGGGCGACCTCCGGGCTGAGATCGCCCAGGGCTGGGCTATCTCCCCTCGGGGAAGGTCGCCAACGGGCGACCTCCGGGCTGAGATCGCCCAGGGCTGGGCGATCTCCCCTCGGGGGAGGTCGCCAATGGGCGACCTCCGGGATAAGATCGCCCAGGGTTGGGCGATCTCCCCTCGGGGGAGGTCGCCAAGGGGAGACCTCCAGGCGAGGAAAAGGACGCCCAAAAAGAAGAGCGGCGTCGACCTCCCTGGGGAGGAGTCACGCGAGGCACGAAAGTAAGACCACCCAGGTGATAGGAGACCACCAGGGCTTGGATAACCAACTCGAGGGGATCGCCGATTTCTGGGTAAAACATAATCCCCGCATTTTTTTTAAGTTTTGAAAAAACTTCGAAAAAATTAAAACTTACCCACGAGAATCGCGATCCACCTTTCCTGTCATATTAAAGCATGTATGATAGAAAAATGTAAATACCTGTGCGAACTTACTAGCGCCAGGCGTGCTTGCGAATACTCTCTCTCTTTTTAAGAAAACTTGTGAACACTAACTCTTTTGCGAGTACCTGAAGAGAAAATGCAAGCACCTGCCTATTTCTGCGAAAGAACGGTCAGAGTAGGTATAAAAGAAACATATGTTACATGGGTACCTGGAGAGAAGAAGTGAACACCTCTTTTTTTGTGTACAAAAGATATTCTGAGCAGGTATGTGGAAAAGTAAAGATACATCAGGTACCTGGAACAACTTGTTGATACTTATCTTGCCTATATTTGAGATAGAATCGATAATTTAAGAATGACGATCTTGTGGTTGTCAAAACTTCTTTGGAGAAGATATTAACTTTTGCCATTTGAAACTGCTTTGTTATGAAATAATTCGGATTTCAAATGGCGATCTTTGATATTCGAGATGTTTTGCAGAGGAATCAGATCATGATAATCCATAAATGATATTTCTGAACTCTGTTATGTACTTTGATAAATGAAGGTATCAAATAATCCAAACTACTCCTTCTGCGAATCTTGAAAAACATTTGTCTTTTGAGATAGAATATTGTCGGACTCAGCTTTTCTGACTGCTTCTTTGTTGAATAATAGAAGAAAAGACCTCATGAATACTTTCATGTGCTTTAGATTGCTTGATAAAGAGATGAGCACTCAAGTAGTGATCATAGTTTCTCCAGACCGCCCAAAAAATAAAACTGAGAGTTTCTAAGATGATGATCACAAATGTCCCAAACAACCTATTTGAAAAGCTTCTTTGAAGAGAACCAGTTAATAATCTTCAATACCTCAGACTCCCAAAAACTCTTCTCAAAAAACACTGGAGATCCCACCAGCAATCTTTAACTTCCAAATCATGGAGGAAATTAAGCCCACGGTCTGAAATGTTTCACTACGCTGAAGAAACCAGAAAGACCAAATAAAACTCTGGAAATTCCACCGGCAATCTCAAACTTCCAAATCTTGGAGAAAATTAAGCCGGCGGTCACAAAACTTTCTCTTCGTTGATGAAACTTGAATGATCAAGTAAACTCTGAATATTTCCCCAATAATCTTTTATACTCGAGTCCATTCACCTTTAGTGAAATAATCACTTACTGCTCACAGAACCCACTGAAAAAATATGGGAATGAAATAATCTGGAGCAGTTCAACATAACTTTTCCCTGGTAACCTTTCATGTGAAATCAACCCAGCCCCAGCCCTACCGCCTAATAAAAGTCGGTAGCGGGAGCTCACAAATCAATGAACATAACCTTTCTTTTAATCTCAATCAGATATATCAACTATTGATGGTAATCATCATATAGGAAGGGATTGAGGGAGAGAAAGGTTGGGAGAAAGGGGGTTGGGCTACCCACTACGCATCTGCGAGTGATTCGAGCGAGATGCGGTCGTTGCGGGTTTTACGACCCAGAGAAGAGAGAATTGGAGGATGTTACTTCCATATTTCCTATCAAACAATAGGGATGGTATTTCTACCTTTCATATCCATGTCTACGTATTTCACGAGGTATTAACGTAAACAAGAAAAAAGGTAAAGTGATGACAAAGCTTTACCCGTTCCGGTTGATCTGGCCAATTTCTACTTTTCATATCAACGTGTTTGTAGAAATATGAATGTAGACAGGTAAATGTAAGGAAAAGTAAAGTAATGAAAGAGTATTAAACGTGCTTGGCTGGATGTCCGCAGTGAATATGGGTATGAAGATTGATATAGCTGACTACTGGAAAACATCCTTGCGATGATAGTTGCTTGTAGAACACAGATAACTGCTATTCTTATTACAAGCAAAACTTAGAAAATAAAAGATGCAGAAACTCCAAACAAGTGGGAGACATGCAAAACAAAATTGACAATGTATCTCATCTATACTTCATGCATTTCTTTTATTGAATGAAAGAAAATTTGCTGTGTGAAGTTGTCTTTGCTGGAACATAAGACCTTCATATTATTAAGCAACATAATCCTGTAATTTTCCTGCCTTCAATAGTTGGTCTATCAATTTTCGGAGAGCACGACAATCTTCTGTATCATGACCAGAAGCTAAATGGTATAGGCAGTAGAGTTCTTGATTGTGTTTTGCAACATTAGACCTCATAGGACAAGGTCTTCTGTACTCTGGCATATTCTGAATAACTGGAAAAACCTCTTCCAAAGGGATATTAAACTGACCAAATCCTTCTGAGTAAGTTTCATATTTAAATGTTGTAGGATCATAAGACATGATGGGAGAGACTTCCAAGAATGGAGATGGCATATCTTGTTGAGGTGGAGTAGACATATCCGGAGGAGGTGAATAAGACTCGAACTGCTCATCTTGCGGGGGGATTTGTGATGAAGATGAATGATGATGATGATAATATCTATTCACCCGATGTCGCCTAGTGCGCCGGTTCCGAGAATTCATATAATTAGGATTCATTGCCTCACCTTGAATAAACCGGTTTGCTATTTCGATGAGGTGCCTATAAGACTTGGGCTCATTTGCGGTAACTTTGAATTTGAGAGGGCCTTCTTGGAGTCCGTTGATTAAAGCAACTTGATACAGTTCTTGATCTGCACTAACAATTTGAAGAATTTCTCTCTGGAATCTATCGACATAGTGGGCGAGAGTTTCGTTAACTCCTTGCTTGATTCGGAAAAGGGCTGCGACACCTTTTTTCCTCTTTTTGTTGGTAGAAAACCTTAAGAGAAACAATCTCCGCAAATCCATAAGGCAAGCAATTGATCCAGATGGCAAGCTATAGAACCATTCTCTAGCATGACTGTCAAGGGTCATAACAAAGAGCTTGCACTTGACGCCATCCATTAATGCTCTTAAAGAAATGGCTGTCTCAAAGGCTTGGAGATGGGAGAAGGGATCTTCTTTTCCATTGAAGGTTGGCAGACGAGGTTCTCTACAACTGTCAGGAGCAGTCACCCAACGAACTCTATCTGTGAAGGGAGAAGGATCTTCCTCTTCAACTAAATCTGGAGGAGATGAAGGATAATACGCATCAGCTGGGGCTGGAAAATTGGTACAGTTTTCCTGAGGGTTAGGCATTTCTACGGGACCTCCCTGGGCAACTAGCCTGAAAAATTCAGGTCGAGTGGCCGCGAACTCCTCAGCTTGGGGTGGCAAAGGAACAAATGGATCCACAAATCGAGGAGGAGGAGGAGCTTTCTCAACAGGAGGCTGAACTTCTGGTATCTCCATTGATACCCAAAAAACAGGAATTGCCGAAAAGGGAAAACGCTGCGATAACTTCCAAACAGAGTCGAATTTTGGAATTCTGAGGGCAGAAAAATGCTTGAACGGCGAACTCTGTTCAATTTTCGGATAGTTCAGGTCTAGACGGTCGCAACAGGCTTTGAATTTCTGAATTCCGACACCCGGATCAAAAGTTATGACCGTTTGAAGTTTTGATGTATTTCAGGTCGAATTCCTCGTGACCGCTGTTTCACCAACTACTCAAAATCTGAAGGTCGCGTGTTAGTTCTGTTGGTGCCAAAAATGGTACCAACTCCACGATCGCTCAAACTAAGGATGGGGGGTAAGACTGTTGAATGGCTGGTTACTTTGAGCTGAAGGAAAGGCAATTTTATTGATATAAAGCTTGAGTTACAGCTGAGGTTACAACAGGAAAGAATGAAAGAAACAGCATAAGACTTGAAGAAAAAGGGCCTGGGGGGAGACAGAGAGGTCTCCAAAAAGGCTGATCGGAGGTCTCGGCGGTCACTCAAAACTGTGACCGCTCAACCCACTGGCAGGAACTGGAAGCTCTCCCCAAAGTCCTCCAACTGGTACCCCTACCCCTTTATTTATAGATGCAGGGGCCTGCCCGAACGGGCAGATCTAGAAGTAACGGGCTGCCCGAAACCGCTGAGATCGCCTGAGACCGCTACTGAGATCGCTGAGATCGTCTGAGCCTTCTGAGATCGTCTGGACCTGCTGAGATCGACAGCTGAGACCACTGAGATCGCCTGGACCTGCTGAGATCGTCTGGACCTTCTGAGATCGTCAGCTGAAACCGCTGAGATCGTCTGGACCTGCATCACCTAAACAGCACAACAGAATCAGCCTAAGGGCGACCTCACAAGGCGAGATCGCCCAAGGGGCGATCTCCTCTCTTTACGATCTTCCCATGGGGGAGGTCGCCAAGGGGAGACCCCCGGGCTGAGATCGCCCAGGGATGGGCGATCTCCCCTCGGGGGAGGTCGCCAAGGGACGACATCTTGGCTGAGATCGCCCAGGGCTGGGCGATCTCCCCTCGGGGGAGGTCGCCAAGGGGCGACCTCCGGGCTGAGATCGCCCAGGGCTGGGCGATCTCCCCTCGGGGGAGGTCGCCAACGGGCGACCTCCGGGCTGAGATCGCCCAGGGCTAGGCGATCTCCCCTCGGGGGAGGTCGCCAACGGGCGACCTCCGGGCTGAGATCGCCCAGGGCTGGGCGATCTCCCCTCGGGGGAGGTCGCCAACGGGCGACCTCCGCGCTGAGATCGCCCAGGGCTGGGCGATCTCCCCTCGGGGGAGGTCGCCAACGGGCGACCTCCGGGCTGAGATCGCCCAGGGCTGGGCGATCTCTCCTCGGGGGAGGTCGCCAACGGGTGACCTCCGGGCTGAGATCGCCCAGGGCTGGGCGATCTCCCCTCGGGGGAGGTCGCCAAGGGGCGACCTCCGGGATGAGATCGCCCAGGGCTGGGCGATCTCCCCTCGGGGGAGGTCGCCAATGGGCGACCTCCGGGCTGAGATCGCCCAGGGCTGGGCGATCTCCCCTCGGGGGATGTCGCCAACGGGCGACCTCCGGGCTGAGATCGCCCAGGGCTGGGCGATCTCCCCTCGGGGGAGGTCGCCAACGGGCGACCTCCGGGCTGAGATCGCCCAGGGCTGGGCGATCTCCCCTCGGGGGAGGTCGCCAACGGGCGACCTCCGGGCTGAGATCGCCCAGGGCTGGGCGATCTCCCCTCGGGGGAGGTCGCCAAGGAGCGACCTCCAGGCAAGGACAAGGACGCCCAAAAAGAAGGGCGGCGTCGACCTCCCGGGGGAGGAGTCACGCGAGGCACGAAAGGCGGACCACCCAGGTGATAGGAGACCACCAGGGCTTGGATAACCAACTCGAGGGGATCGCCGATTTCTGGGTAAAACATATATGAATATATATATATATATATGTATATACATATATATATACTTATATATATGTATATATATACTATATATATAAGTATATATATGTATATATATATATAAGTATGTATATACATATATATACATATACATAAATACACATATATTTATATCTATATATAGTATATATACTTATATATATTTATATCTATAAGTATATTTATATATATATACATATATATATACTTATATATACTTATATATATATACTTATATATATACTTATATATATACTTATACGTATATTTATGTATATTAGTATGTATATAATATATATATAAGTATATATACTATATATAGATATAAATATATATATATAAGTATATATATCTGTATACATACTTATATATATACTTATATACTATATATGTATATATATAGTATAGTATACTATAGTATATATCTATGTATATATATAAGTATATATACTATATATATACTTATAAATATATATATTTATAACTATATATATAATTATATATACTTATAAGTATATATATACTTATATCTATATATTTAAGTATATATATAAGTATACTTATATATATACTTATATTTATAGCGTATATATATATAAATATATATACATATACATATACATATATATAAATATATGTATATATAAGTATATATATAGGGTATTTATATATATACTTATATATATACTTATATATATAAGTATATATATATATATATATTTATATATACATAAGTATAAATATCTATAAGTATATATATATATTTATATATACATAAGAATAAATATCTATAAGTATACTTATATATATATATAAGTATGTATTAAATATATATTTATATACATATACATATATATACATATACATATACATATACATATATATAAATATATATATATAAGTATATATATATATATACTTATATACTTATATTTATGTATATATACATAATATATATATATATATTTATATATATTTATATATATCCTTATATAATATATATATATATACTTATATATATATATAAATATATACTATATAAGTATATATATATGTATACATAGGCGGACCCAGCGACATTTTTCAGTGGGGGCGTGACGGGCGTCCAATAAAATAATGGCACAAAAGATTGATACATACGAAAAGAAATGACTACAAATTTAAAAAAAAAATCATCTAAATTATAACATTTTTAATTAGCAAAATAAGAATGCTTACTTGCTTATAATACTCCTCTTCGATGCTTCATGTTCTGAAAAACATTTCATTATACCATTGTTGTCGATGGTAGAGAAGACATCTTTTTCAATATATGTTACTAGACAAGCATTCATCCAATCATCTCCCATCCGATTGCGTAATGATGTTTTGATAATCTTCATTGCAGAGAAAGCTCTTTCTACACTTGCAGTTGCAACAGGTAATAGTAATGTCAATTTCACGAGCAAATACAACAATGGGTATAGAACATCCTTCTTCAATTGGACTAATTTTTGAGTTAATCATCCAAGCCCTTTCACATCTGAGAATTCTATGCTTGAGCGAACGTCTAATATGTAACTTTCAAGTTGATTCTCAAGTTCCATTAAGTCAATTGGAGAAAAGTCAAAGGATAATGTTCAGCAAATCGAATTAATTTCTGCTTATCAAAGGATGAAAAGTCATTACTTGGATTTAAGCAAGCCATACATAGAAGCAATTCTGTGTTCACTTCATCAAATTGACTATTCAGCTCAGTAAGTTGTAGAACAATCACTGCATAAAATAATTCAACACGATAGATGTGAAGATTGGTATTATTTTCAGATTTACGTCTCGATCTCCCTTGAGCTACAAATCTGTCTTCCATATTAAGAACATTAATATCATGTTTTTGACAAAAGCTAGTTACTTCATTTAATAGAAAATCTCATCCATTGTCACGCATTGCTTGTAGGCGTATTTTGGAAACTTTGACAAGAGTCATAACATTTATAAGATCTTGATCATTTCTTTGTAATGCTTGCGACAACTCATTTGTAATCCCTAAGATGATTTTCATTAAGTGAGTCAAAAACACAAATTCAAAACTTTGCATACTCTGCAACAAATGACTTGCTTCAGCTCTATGCTCCAAAATTTTGTCATCCTCTTCAATAACTTCAAGCATACTAATAACTGAGGAGAACAAGCAAATTAAATTCAAAAGAGTTCTGTAATGAGAGTTCCACCTTGTGTCACCTGTCCTTGTGAGTGCTCTTTCTTGATTCAAGCCTCTTCCTATTTCCACTTCGCCACTATAAATTTCTTCAATAACTTTTGCTTATTGCTTCTCTCGGAGAATATCTCTACGCTTGCATGATGCACCAACAACATTTGTTATAATTGTTATCAAGCCAAAAAAAGAGCAAACCTTGATGCGTTTTTTTGCTACCGCAACGAGTGTCAATTGTAGTTGATGAGCAAAGCAATGAACATAGTGTGCAGATGGATTTTCAGCCATAATCAACGTTTTAAGCCCATTGAATTCACCTTGCATGTTACTTGCCCCATCGTACCCTTGACCCCGCAAGCTTGATATACTTAACCCATGTTTAGCAAAAGAAGATTCAACGACTGCCTTTAGTGATGAAGCTGCCGTATTTTCTACATGCACAATGCCTAGAAAGCATTCTATTACACTTCCCTTTTCATCAACATACCGTAAAACAATTGTCATTTGCTCTTTGACTGAGGAATCACGAGCTTCATCGACTAAAATAGAAAATAATTTCGCTTGAATAATATCTTTCATGATAGAATTTGTAGTCTCTATAGCTGCAGCCTGCACAATATCCCTTTGAATGCTTGGTGCTACTAATTTAAGATTTTCAGGAGCATTCTTTAATACCACTTTACTTATTTTGTCATTATGGTCGGCGAGGAAGTGAAGGAGTTCAAGAAAGTTTCCTCGGTTGATTGATTCATAAGATTCATCATGACCACGGAAAGCTAATCCTTGCTTTAAAAGAAACCTAATGCAATCCACTGATGCTTCTAAGCGTGTGCGATAATCCATTCAAACTTGCTCAGATTGAGTACATAAAGCAATTTCAATGTGTTGCTTTTGGTTCATCAAGTTTATACAAGCCTTCAAGCATTGGTTGTGGACACTACTATGATTCCCCACATGAACATCTAATCTATCTTTATGTTTCCAATTTGTGAACCCCCACTAACAAATGCATCTCCGCCGCCTTGTTCACCATGAATGAGCTTGAATAAATAACAACATAAGCAAAATACGGCATCTTTGACTATGCTATACTCCAACCAGTAACTATACTCTTGAAACCACGAACTAATAAATCTACGCGGCTCGTTTCCAAACATTTTTATAGGGAAAATATGATTTTTTGGTTGGAAAGTTTTTTTTTGCAAATACCATCTCCGGACCTTCTCTCGATCATTTGGCTCATAATCATAAATATTTGTCCGTAATCCTGGGTCCGCAGGTAGATCATCTATATTGAGTTCTAATCGTGAACACACAATAGAAGAACTAGCTGATTTTTCGCTTGCCTTTCTTGTAAAAAACTTTTCCATGATTACAATTTTCATCAAATTAATGATTGACCTAAAATAATCAAGTGTGCAAAGAAGTAACTAGTAAGAACACATTTTTACATAAAAATTAAGGATTGGAATGTCTAAAATAACTTGTATTTAATTACCTGAATAGAAGAGTAATATGCCAATATCAAGATTCAAGATGCAGATCCTGCTTTGCTAACTTGCTAAATGATCATCTTGTCTTAGTTGTTACTTTATAACCTGCTAATGATAAAAAGCTAATATCAAGTCCAAATTTGAACACTACAGTGATATTGAAATAGAGAATAAGAGGATTCCAACATTTAACAATAAGAAAATTGCTCATTTAGTGTGATCTCAAGATTTGTAAAGTAAACCCTTTCTTCAGTCCTCAGATCACACTAAATGAGCAAAACAATATGAGTTATTCAACACAGTTCAATGACCAAAATAGTTAAACAATTTTCAGGATAATTTGATTACCTGAAAGGCTGAACCCGATAGCCTGGAATGCTGGAAGACTTCAGCAGTTCAAGTATCAATTGATGCCCTCATGCCCATGAGCCCATCACTCCATCAGCCCAAGCCCTAGCCCCTAGATCAGGAAGAAATTAACTATAAGGAATGCTAGAATGATCAGGGTTTAGATTTTGGAAGAAGAAGAACCCTGGAGCCTGGAGACCTGGAGTAGTTGAGTTGTGGAGTTGTCGAGTTGGACCATTACCTGAAACTGAAAAAGAACGTGGAACTGCCGGGGAGGAACCTCGAAGTTGAACGCGTAACTGCCGAAATGTTGGGGAGGAGGTGAGGATCCCGCCGAGGAGGAAACCTCGAAGCCGAAGCTGAAGTGTCGAATCGACTGCCGTGGAGCGGTGGAGGTGGAGGCTGGAGGCTGGAGCCATGGAGGAGAAAACCTAGAAGCTGTGGAACGGCGGAAGATGGGAGCAGAAGAAATTGTGGAAGACGGGCGCTAAATGCCTAAATTGCGTAAGACGGGAGCTAAATTGCGGAAGACGGGAGCGGTCCTGTTTTAATTAATAACATAAACTATATAAACTTAATAAATTTTTTTTTGAGTGTGGGTGGCCGCCCACACCGGGCCTTTAATAGGTCCGCCCATGTAAATATATACTTATATATACTTATATATATACTTATATATACTTATATATATACTTATATATACTTATATATATATACATATAAATATATACTTATATACATATATATAAACATATATATATATCCTTATATAATATATATTTATATATATACTTATAAATATTTATACTTATGTATATATATATACATATATATATACTTATATAGTATATATATTTATAAGTATATATATATAAGTATATATACATATATATATATATAAGTATATATACATATATATATATAAGTATACTAGCATCTTCGAACGGGCTACGCCCGTTCTCGATGCGTCGCTGCGGGCTTCGCCCGTAACCAAGCGGGCTTCGCCCGCTTGGCATTTAAGCAGGCAGCGCCCGCATTCGAGCGGGCTGCGCCCGCATCTGTTGTGGGCGGCGACATTCGTCGTGGCGGGGACATTCGTCGTGGGCGGCGACATTCGTCGTGGGCGGCGACATTCGTCGTGGGCGGGGACAATTGCCGTGGGGCGACATTCGTCGTGGGGGAAACATTCCTCGTGGCGGGGACATTCATCGTGGGCGGCGACATTCGTCGTGGGGGCAACCTTCGTCGTGTGGGCGACATTCGTCGTGGGGGCGACATTCGTCGTGCGGGCGACATTCTTCGTGGGCGGCGACAGTCATCGTGGCGGCAACATTCGTCGTAGTGGCGACATTCGTCCTGGAGGCGACATTCGTCGTGGGCGGCGACATTGGTCGTGTGCGGCTGCGTTCGTCGTGTGCGGCGACATTCCTCGGGGCGGCGACATTCGTCGTGGCGGGGACATTCGTCGTGGGCGGCGACATTCGTCGTGGGCGGCGACATTCTTTGTGGGGGCGACATTCGTCGTGGGTGCGACATTCATTTGTGGGGGCTCCGCCCCTACAGACCGCTGACAGTACCCGGCCCGCGACATGAAGGCCCTGCAGTTTAATCTACCATTGAGTCGGCCTTCTAATTTAATCCACGAAGAACACTTGGATTAAAAGTACGAAGATCACAAAATCACATGACTATTAATTCATGAATGAGTATTAAAAAATTTATATATATAAGTGGAACATAGAAATAGACGTGCAATAGCATATAAATAGTAATGTTCCCCAAAAACAAAACATGCCAATGTTTACATCAGTTATAGAAATCAGAAAACGCCAAAAAGACAGCCAAGCATAGCAAGCAGCATAATTTATGACAAAAGTTTGGCATCCTCCACTGATGCAACAATCCAAACGCCAATAGAGTCCATTTAATGGCCGTGGGAGACCCTGTATTGATATAATATGTTAAGGATATAAATCAACAAATTACATGTTTCACTGGGCTTACAAAAAAATTAAGCCATACTATGTATTAATAATTTGGTCTTACCTCCTAATCATTGTGAACACAAAATTCCACTCTTCTTGGGCAGTCAAACCTCTTGGCACGGCCGGTATAATTAGTCTGAATCCTTCGATTCTAATGCGTGGGCCATCAGACCACCTGGCCGTAGTAATATTAAAAAGTTCGTCATAGTAATCACAATCATCGTCTGCATCATCGGTGTTGCGAATATTTTGTGTTGTCTCGGACAAACCTAAGGAACAAATGAAACAATCGATGTGAATGAAAGTGTTTAACAATCAATGCTATGTTAAACTATTTAAAATGCACTCAGATAGATTTGCATTTTATAAGACACTTACTTTGGATCGGGTCACCCACACCTGGCAACGACGATGCCCCGTCAGCTTGAATTTTGTCTGGCATCTGCATGTGTTTGAGAACTTGTATCAAAACATAATAATAGTTTAACGATTATGCAAAAAACAAATATGTTGTACATTAAATGTAAGTAGTTGTCTTATGTTCTTAATTAAACCATTCAAAATGGGGGACAAATTGTAGATTGCAAATTAAAAAGAACTATGATTGCGCTGGCGGGTCATTGGAGCAGGTTGAAGTGAATGCATTAAATTTTGTATGTCAGAGTAGATCCCTGAACTATGAAAGCAATGGACAAATTAATCGTAGGAGCACGGTATTAGTAAATATATTTGCAAATCAACGCCCGACCTCACCTAAGGAACTTCATTCAATTTTATGTTCAAAGCTTGTTTTCTCGAACTTAAATATCTTCAACATTGCTTCAGGAGCACAAATCCATCTACCGTCGACGTACTTGTTGACTTCATCGTAATCTGGCGCTGCTCGAACTTCATTCAATTTTATGCCAAAAATTGAAATCCAGAAGCCAGTCCCCTGAGGAAATGGTAGACATTTGCAAAACAATCAAGATTGTGTAAAGTGAGTTTAACATGTAGAGAGTTTTATTTAGCATTTGAAAACATACAATTCACGCTTGTTTTGAGAAATCGGGGAGTTTGAAGTTGAAGTAGCATTACGCTTCCGTGTTGTTTGGTCATATTCTAGCAAATATTTCCTTGTACACCACATTTCTAGTGTAGACCCCTTCATGGCCATCAACTTCTCCATTTTTCACCAAGACCTTTGTATTTTGCTTGGAAACACCCCTTGATAATGCGACGTATAGTTGTCCATGACTAAACACGGGATTTGGAAGATATATCCCTACATTTTTTATTGTTTGACCTTGCGATTTATTTATTGTAAGTGCGTAGCTCAAACGCACAGGGAATTGCTTTCGAATTAGCTCGAAGGGCATTCTTGCATCCTCAACACAATGTAATGGTATACGTGGTATAAATACCCTCAAGTTATTGAAAAGGCCATTTAATATTTCCGCTTCGATGACATTCCTCGAGAAGCGGAGACATTTCAACCGTGTCCCATTGCACAACCCAATTTTAGGATCTATGTTTCGAAGAAGCATGATTGGACATCCAATCTTCAAAGTGAGCTCGTGCGGTGGTAGATTGCCCGGGTTCAGTGAATTCAAAAACTCTGGTAAGTACAAATTCCGCACATCATCCGTCACCGAATCAAAGGAATAGTAAGTTACTTTTTCACCTGGAGACGATTGAAGACATTTTTCATTTAATTTATTTACATCTTCATTAAGTGGAGTTAATATTGCTCGACCATCCATGTAACGATCATCGTGATTCCCAGCACCTAAATTTGGAAAAATTTGTGTGACCAAAGCATCGATGGAGTTTTCACCTTCCCAGGGGACTACCATGGAGTCCGGGATTCGAATTTTGTCACCTTCAAATGTTGTCTCTTCTCCATTGCCAACCCTCAACAAAAAATCTGAGAAGCTTGCATCTTCGTGTGCTCTCATATTTTCAGTCAAACGAAGGACTTTGACATGTGGCCATAAATAAGAATCAACAATACTTGAATTAATTATTTGTGCTTTGGTTCCGTTTACGACAACAGGTGTTACTTGTCGAAAATCACCGCCCATGATCAATATCTTCCCACCAAATGGCAGGCCTACCCCAAGTACATCTTTGAATGTACGATCAACCGCTTCAAATGCCTTCCTATGAGCCATCGGCGCTTCATCCCAAATTATTGCGCATGATTGTTCTATTAGTCCGCGTAAATCAGATTGTTTTGCAATACCGCAGGAGGACACAGAATCGAAGTCAATTGGAATTCTAAATTTAGAATGAGCCGTTCGTCCTCCCGGAAGTAGGTTAGCTGCAATCCCCGAAGTAGCAGTGGCTAAAACAATATAACAATTTTGCCGAAAGCATGCCAATATTGATCGATAGAGGAATGTCTTTCCAGTCCCCCCTGGTCCATCGACAAAGTAAATAGCACTTTCCCTTCCTCTTATTGATGCACTGATAATGTTGAACGCGGATAGCTGAGCACTGTTAAGACAACCAATTGATTTTAAATCATCATCTGAAATCGGGATTGACAGTTCATGTTCAATTAGGCTTGAAAAGTCATGTAAATTTGCGTAGCCATCAGATATGCGTGGAAGGTCGTAATCTTTTATACTCTTATTTTGTTGTTGGAGAATTCCATCTAATTCCATTAATAACTTACTCATCATGTACGTTTCACTTGCAGTGCTTGAGCACGTGTAATCCTCAATCATACTTTGAAAATTTTCATCCCACAGTTCTCTTACTGAACTGGGTGTGCAGTATAGCAGAATAGTTGTAAACAACCGTCTCAATCCCGCAGGCATTCTAAAGGTCCTCGCTTCAGACATACAGTCTCGAATGTTGTTATCTTCCTCTAAAAGACCAAATTTTTCGGCCGCTTCCTTAAACGTTGAGTATGTAACGCCACTGACAGTTTGAAGGCATTGGAAAGAAGTGGGCCCAGCTACATGATTTAGAAGCAAACGTAGATAATATTTTTCACCCTCAGAAGGAGAAACTGAGTAAATCCTTCCAATGGCCTTAGTATTAGTGCATCTTTGTACCCACTTCCGCTGAGGTATAAGCCACCTGTAGCGCTTTGGAAAGTCCCTATATAAGTAATTCTCATTCCCTTGATTATCATGATATATGCGAAAGAACTCTGTTAGCATCGTCCTGGAATTTCTCTCATTTGCAAGTACGGTTGCAATTTGTTGGTTGCTATTGTACTGAACTTGGTGTAAGTTTGGTAAGTGTATTTGTAATCTGGCAACGGAAGGGTACATTCTAGTCATCTCGAACTTAAATATCTTCCACATTGCTTCTGGAGCACAAATCCATCTACCGTCGACGTACTTGTTGACTTCATCGTAATCTGGCGCTGCTCTGACTTCAAAAGCAACACGGTCTGAACCTTTATGAATATATTTGTACAAATATTTGATGCTCTTGATACTACTGCAGATTTCAACATTTATATGGCAATTGTACTTCAAAAGCAAATAAGGATTATACGGGACTACCCAACCGTTGTCGACAACACTTTGGTCAATGAGATTATTTTGAACGCTAACATTGTTTCTCCTTCGCCTGTAAACTGGATATGAATCAATACCCTGTGATGTGCATTCTGCATATGGCTTTGGATAACCTTTTTTGCACTTTAAATTTTTCATACACGGAGCGTTAGGGTTGTGGCATCCACACGGGCCATGTATCATATGCCTACGCACAGCCTCATGTAAGTCGGGCTCAATATCTGCTTGTGGTATCTCAGCCCTAACAATACAGTCATACTCTTCGGGGCTATTTAACTTGTCTTCCTCTCCAAAAATTATCAGCATATGGACGTGTGGCAAGCCTCGCTTTTGAAATTCGATAACATGAACGTGACCCACCACTTTCCCCAGAACCCCTTTATGGAAGATATCATCCTTGAGACTTTCACATTTTGATTGGAAAACCCTAGACAACAAATCTGGTCGTTCATGTGCTGCTTGACCAGGATATAGTTCGTCCTTTATCTCTTTCCAGTTAGAGTTGCATGTCATTGTTAAAAACACATCTGGCTTCCCGTATTGTTGTACGATTGCCATTGCATCTTGGTAGCGCTGGTACATGTCACGGGGACTCCCAATAAATGAGGAAGGCAGAATTATACGACGACGGCCAACGGCAGCTGAAGAAAACATCAATGCGTAGTTTTTCATGAGTGCAACTCACAATTATTGCGTGAATGCTTTAGCTTGCAAGTTGAAGCAAAAAGAGGTTACCTGCATCAGTTTCACCTGCTACGAAGCTATCCTGCAATCCTTGGTACAATTCCGCACGTATCTTGCTTTGATTAAGTTTAATCCAACGCAGCTTCTGTGTTTCAATTTTGATAAAATTATCGACCACAAATTGTTGTAGTAGTCTCCCCGCATGAAGAAGAATGGACTGATTATTGTTGCGTATCTACGTTAATGCAGTATATGTAAAATTTAGTTATAAAAATAATAATATAATATAACTTAGATATTATTGATTTAAAGATGTCACAGTCAAACCTGCAACAAAGAGGCGTAGTAATCGCAACAGCTTATCCGTATCCCTTCGTTTGATTGTAAGCATTTGTCCCATCCGTAGGTTCCGTGTGGATGTAATAAAGGGTATTGCATTGGATCATAATATCCAGTATACTCTTTCAAAGTAAGTAAATTTCCATCTGTGGCGCATATTAATATGTCCCTATCATCGGACTCCATGAAATCTTCACCACCAACCAAGACTGCTGCAACTTGTGATGCTGTTGGAAGAATGTATTGACGATCTGTAGCTGGCCTATCTCGAATAAGAAGTCGGCAAGACATTATCTGAGGATGTTGTGATATCTGTCGAAAGCGTTGGACAAACGGATTATACATATCAAGTATTGTTTTGATTTTATGCAGAACCTCGACGTCCAGCCCATGCCCCTCTTCCAAGCGATGTTCATTTTCACAGTCCGTGTCGTATATGAACATTTGTAGAAACCTTGGTCTATTACCCGGAGTTGGTATAAGAGAGCCGATTCTATGGTATAGTGCCCCATGTGCTCTGAAGGTGTAGATTCCTTGAGCAAATGACGGGATGGATTCATCCAATGTTACACCCATCGACGTGAATGAGAAGACGTGATTATATGCACGTACATTTTGTCGGAAATGGCGCCCTTGAGAACCTTGTTGAGTGAATAGATCAAATAGCTCGGGCGGAGTAGGAATCCCAGGAATGATAATTTTACCATTGTTGCAGCATAAGTTCTTTGATTCCTTATAGAACAATTTTGCATGACAATGACGACAAAATGTCGGAGGTGGAAGTTCCATCCTAGGAACGTTTGTAATTTGAGTAGAAATTCTTGCTGAATTTCGGTTAGGTGCTCGTAGATTTGGGACCACAACCGGTAATTGATGCTCTGCCTCGGTTGATGCATCATGGAGGTCCCCTAATTGATGGACCAAGCAATTGTGTTAGAATATTAACTACCTAAAATACATTTATTTAAGTGGGTTATGGAGAAGTATGAAATGAAGATGTTATGAAATTGCCTTGTGGTAGGATCTCCGCAGCCGTTGAGGGATGGTCAATGTGATTTTGGATATTAGATTGCTGATCACGTCGTTGTTGTCGTCTCGTTGCATTCCGTGTAGTTCGTTGAACATTCGTCAGTGAATTTCTGTATGCGGTTGACCGAGACGGTGCATCAACGTGAAGTGATGGGCCTGTGCATGGGAAGAAATGTCCACGTATATTGAATATGTAAAGGAGACGTGATTGAAGAGGAGAATCGAGTAAAACCTTCAGCAATTGAAGAAATTGTGTCTATTGTTGGGTGTAGTGTGTGTCGAGGAAGCGTTGATCCTGATGTGGAAGCCCTATTGCGTTTGTGACCAATTTTATCATGCTCATTTGGCTGGTGGGCCATCGTTGACTTTGTGAAATCACTATTGCAAATGGGGTAGTGCATTGCAAAAATTGATAATTGAAATTGCCATAGAAACAAATACAGAAAACAATATTTGTAAAGAATAAATTTATCAAAAAATAATCGCAATTTATCATGCCCGACCATTTTGCCAAAACAATTCTATATAAAATAGAGCAAGCCTAAGTTTCAAAAAAGACATGACCAGCCCATTAAAAAAAACTTTCATATCTAATCCGATTTCATCCAAAGCTATATAATTTTATTAAACCACCAACAATTTTTGTACACATGATATTCATCCAAAGCTTCTGTACACATGATATTCATCCAAAGCTATATAATAATTATTATAAAGAACACTTGAAATGAGAAACATGGTACAACAATAAAACACTTGATAAGTTAAACAATTATTATTAAACAATTGTTATTAAACAATATATATACATCATTGATTTATTGATGACAACATTGAATTAATGAAAGAAATCAAAATTCAGCAATATTCATACCTGGAAGAAACACTTTAGCAAGCCAAGACAGTTCAGCACACTCTAACACCACCCACACTCAAGCACCAAATGGTTCTGTACACATGAACAATTTTAAAATGCATACGTAAAAACAGCTTTTTCCCAAATCACACATACACATATCTTCTACTGCCAGATGTTGAAGAGATCAAAAGTACACAATTAGACACTAAAAAGATTAGCAGGTTTGCGGACAAATGCAAGAAAACTCAAAGTAAGCTTAAATTCAGAAGAAATTTAAAAAACCATTCAAACTCCATGAATAATAAACTTCATGAGCTAGAAAGAGCAGCATTAGTCTTTTAACAAAAAACAGTTCCTAAAATCGAGCATGGGCTTGGAATTAATCATGGAAGTAATAATAAAAAATCAAGAGAAATATTTGTGGCTAGAGTGTTCTATATCTAATTATTCTGTGGCTGCTATGAAAAGTATTTTGGAGGATGAAGAGGTAAAGATCTAAATGCATTTAAATGAAAGATTTTACTAATCTCTTCATGAGATTTGTATCATAGCTTGAATCGTCTCTCTGATCAACAAAATTGACTGGATGGAAGATTGACATATAATAAAGTGTAAATAGAATTGAACTCATGTATGAGAAATACATAAAAATTAAAGAAAAATATATATAATTAAGCGAAGATAGATTTGAACTCATGTATAAGAAATACATAAAAATCACTGAAAAAATAAACTATTATTACATTGATATCAGAGAAGACATTCACATTGTGGATATGAACCAACATAGATATAAATATAGATGCAGAAAAGCTACATAGGAGGAAATCGCATGTCACATATCATACCTATCACTGGAGGATTTCCCAACCGGTGGAAACAGGGCAGAAGCCAGTTAGTAGCTTTTGAAGACCAAAATCTGCAGGAACTTGATGCCCTAAAGGAAACAAATAGTTAAGGTGTTGGAAAGAGAAAGAAGAACGAACCTCCAGTACAGATAAAAAATAATGAAATATTGCAGTGATAGAGCACCTAGCCAAAAAAACTTTGGTGAAGTTTGCTTTCAATTCGTCATAGTCACCTGCCCAAAAAACTTCATCAATTTGTATAAAAAGCATTTTTAAAATTTGAAAGCTCAAATATGCAAGAATTAATACATGCTTAAAGAAATTTGTGTAGAGCCATTTGTTTCGAGTTTAGTCCAGTACAGGTGTTGGAAAGAGAAAGAAGAACGAACCTCCAGTACAGATAAAAAATAATGAAATATTGCAGTGATAGAGCACCTAGCCAAAAAAACTTTGGTGAAGTTTGCTTTCAATTCGTCATAGTCACCTGCCCAAAAAACTTCATCAATTTGTATAAAAAGCATTTTTAAAATTTGAAAGCTCAAATATGCAAGAATTAATACATGCTTAAAGAAATTTGTGTAGAGCCATTTGTTTCGAGTTTAGTCCTACTTCTGTTTTTTCGTGGATTAAAATTGATGGCAGTGGAAATAGAATTGTATGAAATCAAAATAGGAACAAAAGAACTCAAAAATTTACCAGGAAAACCTAAACTGACTGGAGCCGAGCAAGCCCTAAATGTTATTGTGGATGTCTTCAATTTTAATAATTTTCTATGATGATAATGCTGATAGTAAAAGTCATCAACATTGCCAACGCATTAGCCTCAGTTCCAAAATTCACCAAATAAAGTATATGCACATAAACAAAACTCAAGAGATGTTCATGCATCCAGTAGGGGAATCAAAATTTAAGATATAGTAGAAGAGTACTCAACATAGATTCAAGGGAGAATTCCTTTAGAATAAGATGGAAAAGTACACAACCCCTAAATGGTGAATGATGGTTAGAAGAATGTGCACATAAGCAAAACCGAAGAGATGTTCATGCATCCATTCGGTGAATCAAAATTAAAGAAATAATAGGAGAATCAATACAGATTCCAAAGAGAATTCCAATAAACCATTGGACCTGGAACATGGAAAATCGTGTAATTCCAATTATAAACCAAGTTAATGCATAAATAAAGTCTATATTTTAGATAACATCCAATCTTACAATATGAAACATAAATAAGCATCAATTTACCATTCCACTCTTATTTGGCCCTTTCAACTCTTTTCGGAAATCTAACTTGCACTTGATATTGTGAGTTTGTAGATTAACCATACAAAATTAGACAATCTAATTAAAAATTGGATTAAGAAATAGCATTTGGAAAAAACCCAGCAAATGGAAATTGAATTAAGAAATAATAATTGGAAAAAAACCCAGCAAAGAGAAGCAAATTCCATTGACGCAAAGAGAAGCATACCGTCCATTGCTACTGTCCACCATTGCTGCAGAGAGAAGCAAAAGCTAGTTAATATAATAGAGTAAGAAATAACAAATTCCAGTTCGCACATGGGAGATCTACTTACCTTGCACTGGAGCGGGATGGCTTGTCTGTTTTTTTTTTCTGAAACAAAAACAAAGGAAAAAATAGGTGATCCCGTAGAGATGGGAAAAACAAAGGAAAATAAACAAAGAAACTCCTCTGCCAAAGCCATGAGAATAAACAAAGAAACTCCCATGAACTCCTCTGCCAAAGCCTTGAGAACTGCGACTGAACTCCCCTACCAACAATGGTGATCCCATAGATATGGGAAAAGGGTTGGAAGAGGAAATAAGAGTTAGAAATAGGGCAAGCAAGCATACTTTGGGTTATTAGAGCAGCGTCGGGTTGCCGTAGAGATTTCAGGTCCACGATGGTAGTGCAGGATCAAGGGAAAGCAGAGATGTAAACCCTAGAGAAATGGGGGAAATAAAATATTAGGTGTGCAAAGGCTTCAAATATTTTGTGAAGAGGAGTTCATACCGGGAGCGGCGAACGATTGAAGAAGCGAAGTGCCGCATATGGAATCTCCGACGGCTTGAACACGCTGAATGTGGCGAGTCGCTGGAGGTGGAGGATGATTATGCGGGAGGAAGATGGCTCCCAAATCGCTGGATTGTGTAGCTGCGAGATTACAGGAGGAAGAGGACTTCGCTGGAGGAAGACTACTCCCAAATCGCTGGAGGAATAGCGGGAGCGGTGAGGTAGCTGCAGGAGCAAGAGGCAGCATGATTTTATCGGGCGGATGGAAAGACGTGAAATAAAGTCGATGCAGACTGATGTGATTTTAGCGGGCAGGGTGACGGGATGTGCTTTTTGGCGGGGGGAATGAGTAATTACAGAAAAGGTCTTTTTTTTTGAAATTATTTGAATTTTTATTTAAGAATGTTAGTCTTTAATGAAAAGAAATGAGGGTATTTTGGGTATTATGAATGTTGCACCAAAGGGTACTTTTTTTGAAATTATTTAAAAGTATATATAAATATATATTCTATAAAGGAAAACTACCCTTTGGTGCAACATTCATAATACCCAAAATACCCTCATTTCTTTTCATTAAAGACTAACATTCTTAAATAAAAATTCAAATAATTTCAAAAAAAAAGACCTTTTCTGTAATTACTCATTCCCCCCGCCAAAAAGCACATCCCGTCACCCTGCCCGCTAAAATCACATCAGTCTGCATCGACTTTATTTCACGTCTTTCCATCCGCCCGATAAAATCATGCTGCCTCTTGCTCCTGCAGCTACCTCACCGCTCCCGCTATTCCTCCAGCGATTTGGGAGTAGTCTTCCTCCAGCGAAGTCCTCTTCCTCCTGTAATCTCGCAGCTACACAATCCAGCGATTTGGGAGCCATCTTCCTCCCGCATAATCATCCTCCACCTCCAGCGACTCGCCACATTCAGCGTGTTCAAGCCGTCGGAGATTCCATATGCGGCACTTCGCTTCTTCAATCGTTCGCCGCTCCCGGTATGAACTCCTCTTCACAAAATATTTGAAGCCTTTGCACACCTAATATTTTATTTCCCCCATTTCTCTAGGGTTTACATCTCTGCTTTCCCTTGATCCTGCACTACCATCGTGGACCTGAAATCTCTACGGCAACCCGACGCTGCTCTAATAACCCAAAGTATGCTTGCTTGCCCTATTTCTAACTCTTATTTCCTCTTCCAACCCTTTTCCCATATCTATGGGATCACCATTGTTGGTAGGGGAGTTCAGTCGCAGTTCTCAAGGCTTTGGCAGAGGAGTTCATGGGAGTTTCTTTGTTTATTCTCATGGCTTTGGCAGAGGAGTTTCTTTGTTTATTTTCCTTTGTTTTTCCCATCTCTACGGGATCACCTATTTTTTCCTTTGTTTTTGTTTCAGAAAAAAAAAACAGACAAGCCATCCCGCTCCAGTGCAAGGTAAGTAGATCTCCCATGTGCGAACTGGAATTTGTTATTTCTTACTCTATTATATTAACTAGCTTTTGCTTCTCTCTGCAGCAATGGTGGACAGTAGCAATGGACGGTATGCTTCTCTTTGCGTCAATGGAATTTGCTTCTCTTTGCTGGGTTTTTTTCCAATTATTATTTCTTAATTCAATTTCCATTTGCTGGGTTTTTTCCAAATGCTATTTCTTAATCCAATTTTTAATTAGATTGTCTAATTTTGTATGGTTAATCTACAAACTCACAATATCAAGTGCAAGTTAGATTTCCGAAAAGAGTTGAAAGGGCCAAATAAGAGTGGAATGGTAAATTGATGCTTATTTATGTTTCATATTGTAAGATTGGATGTTATCTAAAATATAGACTTTATTTATGCATTAACTTGGTTTATAATTGGAATTACACGATTTTCCATGTTCCAGGTCCAATGGTTTATTGGAATTCTCTTTGGAATCTGTATTGATTCTCCTATTATTTCTTTAATTTTGATTCACCGAATGGATGCATGAACATCTCTTCGGTTTTGCTTATGTGCACATTCTTCTAACCATCATTCACCATTTAGGGGTTGTGTACTTTTCCATCTTATTCTAAAGGAATTCTCCCTTGAATCTATGTTGAGTACTCTTCTACTATATCTTAAATTTTGATTCCCCTACTGGATGCATGAACATCTCTTGAGTTTTGTTTATGTGCATATACTTTATTTGGTGAATTTTGGAACTGAGGCTAATGCGTTGGCAATGTTGATGACTTTTACTATCAGCATTATCATCATAGAAAATTATTAAAATTGAAGACATCCACAATAACATTTAGGGCTTGCTCGGCTCCAGTCAGTTTAGGTTTTCCTGGTAAATTTTTGAGTTCTTTTGTTCCTATTTTGATTTCATACAATTCTATTTCCACTGCCATCAATTTTAATCCACGAAAAAACAGAAGTAGGACTAAACTCGAAACAAATGGCTCTACACAAATTTCTTTAAGCATGTATTAATTCTTGCATATTTGAGCTTTCAAATTTTAAAAATGCTTTTTATACAAATTGATGAAGTTTTTTGGGCAGGTGACTATGACGAATTGAAAGCAAACTTCACCAAAGTTTTTTTGGCTAGGTGCTCTATCACTGCAATATTTCATTATTTTTTATCTGTACTGGAGGTTCGTTCTTCTTTCTCTTTCCAACACCTGTACTGGACTAAACTCGAAACAAATGGCTCTACACAAATTTCTTTAAGCATGTATTAATTCTTGCATATTTGAGCTTTCAAATTTTAAAAATGCTTTTTATACAAATTGATGAAGTTTTTTGGGCAGGTGACTATGACGAATTGAAAGCAAACTTCACCAAAGTTTTTTTGGCTAGGTGCTCTATCACTGCAATATTTCATTATTTTTTATCTGTACTGGAGGTTCGTTCTTCTTTCTCTTTCCAACACCTTAACTATTTGTTTCCTTTAGGGCATCAAGTTCCTGCAGATTTTGGTCTTCAAAAGCTACTAACTGGCTTCTGCCCTGTTTCCACCGGTTGGGAAATCCTCCAGTGATAGGTATGATATGTGACATGCGATTTCCTCCTATGTAGCTTTTCTGCATCTATATTTATATCTATGTTGGTTCATATCCACAATGTGAATGTCTTCTCTGATATCAATGTAATAATAGTTTATTTTTTCAGTGATTTTTATGTATTTCTTATACATGAGTTCAAATCTATCTTCGCTTAATTATATATATTTTTCTTTAATTTTTATGTATTTCTCATACATGAGTTCAATTCTATTTACACTTTATTATATGTCAATCTTCCATCCAGTCAATTTTGTTGATCAGAGAGACGATTCAAGCTATGATACAAATCTCATGAAGAGATTAGTAAAATCTTTCATTTAAATGCATTTAGATCTTTACCTCTTCATCCTCCAAAATACTTTTCATAGCAGCCACAGAATAATTAGATATAGAACACTCTAGCCACAAATATTTCTCTTGATTTTTTATTATTACTTCCATGATTAATTCCAAGCCCATGCTCGATTTTAGGAACTGTTTTTTGTTAAAAGACTAATGCTGCTCTTTCTAGCTCATGAAGTTTATTATTCATGGAGTTTGAATGGTTTTTTAAATTTCTTCTGAATTTAAGCTTACTTTGAGTTTTCTTGCATTTGTCCGCAAACCTGCTAATCTTTTTAGTGTCTAATTGTGTACTTTTGATCTCTTCAACATCTGGCAGTAGAAGATATGTGTATGTGTGATTTGGGAAAAAGCTGTTTTTACGTATGCATTTTAAAATTGTTCATGTGTACAGAACCATTTGGTGCTTGAGTGTGGGTGGTGTTAGAGTGTGCTGAACTGTCTTGGCTTGCTAAAGTGTTTCTTCCAGGTATGAATATTGCTGAATTTTGATTTCTTTCATTAATTCAATGTTGTCATCAATAAATCAATGATGTATATATATATTGTTTAATAACAATTGTTTAATAATAATTGTTTAACTTATCAAGTGTTTTATTGTTGTACCATGTTTCTCATTTCAAGTGTTCTTTATAATAATTATTATATAGCTTTGGATGAATATCATGTGTACAGAAGCTTTGGATGAATATCATGTGTACAAAAATTGTTGGTGGTTTAATAAAATTATATAGCTTTGGATGAAATCGGATTAGATATGAAAGTTTTTTTTAATGGGCTGGTCATGTCTTTTTTGAAACTTAGGCTTGCTCTATTTTATATAGAATTGTTTTGGCAAAATGGTCGGGCATGATAAATTGCGATTATTTTTGATAAATTTATTCTTTACAAATATTGTTTTCTGTATTTGTTTCTATGGCAATTTCAATTATCAATTTTTGCAATGCACTACCCCATTTGCAATAGTGATTTCACAAAGTCAACGATGGCCCACCAGCCAAATGAGCATGATAAAATTGGTCACAAACGCAATAGGGCTTCCACATCAGGATCAACGCTTCCTCGACACACACTACACCCAACAATAGACACAATTTCTTCAATTGCTGAAGGTTTTACTCGATTCTCCTCTTCAATCACGTCTCCTTTACATATTCAATATACGTGGACATTTCTTCCCATGCACAGGCCCATCACTTCACGTTGATGCACCGTCTCGGTCAACCGCATACAGAAATTCACTGACGAATGTTCAACGAACTACACGGAATGCAACGAGACGACAACAACGACGTGATCAGCAATCTAATATCCAAAATCACATTGACCATCCCTCAACGGCTGCGGAGATCCTACCACAAGGCAATTTCATAACATCTTCATTTCATACTTCTCCATAACCCACTTAAATAAATGTATTTTAGGTAGTTAATATTCTAACACAATTGCTTGGTCCATCAATTAGGGGACCTCCATGATGCATCAACCGAGGCAGAGCATCAATTACCGGTTGTGGTCCCAAATCTACGAGCACCTAACCGAAATTCAGCAAGAATTTCTACTCAAATTACAAACGTTCCTAGGATGGAACTTCCACCTCCGACATTTTGTCGTCATTGTCATGCAAAATTGTTCTATAAGGAATCAAAGAACTTATGCTGCAACAATGGTAAAATTATCATTCCTGGGATTCCTACTCCGCCCGAGCTATTTGATCTATTCACTCAACAAGGTTCTCAAGGGCGCCATTTCCGACAAAATGTACGTGCATATAATCACGTCTTCTCATTCACGTCGATGGGTGTAACATTGGATGAATCCATCCCGTCATTTGCTCAAGGAATCTACACCTTCAGAGCACATGGGGCACTATACCATAGAATCGGCTCTCTTATACCAACTCCGGGTAATAGACCAAGGTTTTTACAAATGTTCATATACGACACGGACTGTGAAAATGAACATCGCTTGGAAGAGGGGCATGGGCTGGACGTCGAGGTTCTGCATAAAATCAAAACAATACTTGATATGTATAATCCGTTTGTCCAACGCTTTCGACAGATATCACAACATCCTCAGATAATGTCTTGCCGACTTCTTATTCGAGATAGGCCAGCTACAGATCGTCAATACATTCTTCCAACAGCATCACAAGTTGCAGCAGTCTTGGTTGGTGGTGAAGATTTCATGGAGTCCGATGATAGGGACATATTAATATGCGCCACAGATGGAAATTTACTTACTTTGAAAGAGTATACTGGATATTATGATCCAATGCAATACCCTTTATTACATCCACACGGAACCTACGGATGGGACAAATGCTTACAATCAAACGAAGGGATACGGATAAGCTGTTGCGATTACTACGCCTCTTTGTTGCAGGTTTGACTGTGACATCTTTAAATCAATAATATCTAAGTTATATTATATTATTATTTTTATAACTAAATTTTACATATACTGCATTAACGTAGATACGCAACAATAATCAGTCCATTCTTCTTCATGCGGGGAGACTACTACAACAATTTGTGGTCGATAATTTTATCAAAATTGAAACACAGAAGCTGCGTTGGATTAAACTTAATCAAAGCAAGATACGTGCGGAATTGTACCAAGGATTGCAGGATAGCTTCGTAGCAGGTGAAACTGATGCAGGTAACCTCTTTTTGCTTCAACTTGCAAGCTAAAGCATTCACGCAATAATTGTGAGTTGCACTCATGAAAAACTACGCATTGATGTTTTCTTCAGCTGCCGTTGGCCGTCGTCGTATAATTCTGCCTTCCTCATTTATTGGGAGTCCCCGTGACATGTACCAGCGCTACCAAGATGCAATGGCAATCGTACAACAATACGGGAAGCCAGATGTGTTTTTAACAATGACATGCAACTCTAACTGGAAAGAGATAAAGGACGAACTATATCCTGGTCAAGCAGCACATGAACGACCAGATTTGTTGTCTAGGGTTTTCCAATCAAAATGTGAAAGTCTCAAGGATGATATCTTCCATAAAGGGGTTCTGGGGAAAGTGGTGGGTCACGTTCATGTTATCGAATTTCAAAAGCGAGGCTTGCCACACGTCCATATGCTGATAATTTTTGGAGAGGAAGACAAGTTAAATAGCCCCGAAGAGTATGACTGTATTGTTAGGGCTGAGATACCACAAGCAGATATTGAGCCCGACTTACATGAGGCTGTGCGTAGGCATATGATACATGGCCCGTGTGGATGCCACAACCCTAACGCTCCGTGTATGAAAAATTTAAAGTGCAAAAAAGGTTATCCAAAGCCATATGCAGAATGCACATCACAGGGTATTGATTCATATCCAGTTTACAGGCGAAGGAGAAACAATGTTAGCGTTCAAAATAATCTCATTGACCAAAGTGTTGTCGACAACGGTTGGGTAGTCCCGTATAATCCTTATTTGCTTTTGAAGTACAATTGCCATATAAATGTTGAAATCTGCAGTAGTATCAAGAGCATCAAATATTTGTACAAATATATTCATAAAGGTTCAGACCGTGTTGCTTTTGAAGTCAGAGCAGCGCCAGATTACGATGAAGTCAACAAGTACGTCGACGGTAGATGGATTTGTGCTCCAGAAGCAATGTGGAAGATATTTAAGTTCGAGATGACTAGAATGTACCCTTCCGTTGCCAGATTACAAATATACTTACCAAACTTACACCAAGTTCAGTACAATAGCAACCAACAAATTGCAACCGTACTTGCAAATGAGAGAAATTCCAGGACGATGCTAACAGAGTTCTTTCGCATATATCATGATAATCAAGGGAATGAGAATTACTTATATAGGGACTTTCCAAAGCGCTACAGGTGGCTTATACCTCAGCGGAAGTGGGTACAAAGATGCACTAATACTAAGGCCATTGGAAGGATTTACTCAGTTTCTCCTTCTGAGGGTGAAAAATATTATCTACGTTTGCTTCTAAATCATGTAGCCGGGCCCACTTCTTTCCAATGCCTTCAAACTGTCAGTGGCGTTACATACTCAACGTTTAAGGAAGCGGCCGAAAAATTTGGTCTTTTAGAGGAAGATAACAACATTCGAGACTGTATGTCTGAAGCGAGGACCTTTAGAATGCCTGCGGGATTGAGACGGTTGTTTATAACTATTCTGCTATACTGCACACCCAGTTCAGTAAGAGAACTGTGGGATGAAAATTTTCAAAGTATGATTGAGGATTACACGTGCTCAAGCACTGCAAGTGAAACGTACATGATGAGTAAGTTATTAATGGAATTAGATGGAATTCTCCAACAACAAAATAAGAGTATAAAAGATTACGACCTTCCACGCATATCTGATGGCTACGCAAATTTACATGACTTTTCAAGCCTAATTGAACATGAACTGTCAATCCCGATTTCAGATGATGATTTAAAATCAATTGGTTGTCTTAACAGTGCTCAGCTATCCGCGTTCAACATTATCAGTGCATCAATAAGAGGAAGGGAAAGTGCTATTTACTTTGTCGATGGACCAGGGGGGACTGGAAAGACATTCCTCTATCGATCAATATTGGCATGCTTTCGGCAAAATTGTTATATTGTTTTAGCCACTGCTACTTCGGGGATTGCAGCTAACCTACTTCCGGGAGGACGAACGGCTCATTCTAAATTTAGAATTCCAATTGACTTCGATTCTGTGTCCTCCTGCGGTATTGCAAAACAATCTGATTTACGCGGACTAATAGAACAATCATGCGCAATAATTTGGGATGAAGCGCCGATGGCTCATAGGAAGGCATTTGAAGCGGTTGATCGTACATTCAAAGATGTACTTGGGGTAGGCCTGCCATTTGGTGGGAAGATATTGATCATGGGCGGTGATTTTCGACAAGTAACACCTGTTGTCGTAAACGGAACCAAAGCACAAATAATTAATTCAAGTATTGTTGATTCTTATTTATGGCCACATGTCAAAGTCCTTCGTTTGACTGAAAATATGAGAGCACACGAAGATGCAAGCTTCTCAGATTTTTTGTTGAGGGTTGGCAATGGAGAAGAGACAACATTTGAAGGTGACAAAATTCGAATCCCGGACTCCATGGTAGTCCCCTGGGAAGGTGAAAACTCCATCGATGCTTTGGTCACACAAATTTTTCCAAATTTAGGTGCTGGGAATCACGATGATCGTTACATGGATGGTCGAGCAATATTAACTCCACTTAATGAAGATGTAAATAAATTAAATGAAAAATGTCTTCAATCGTCTCCAGGTGAAAAAGTAACTTACTATTCCTTTGATTCGGTGACGGATGATGTGCGGAATTTGTACTTACCAGAGTTTTTGAATTCACTGAACCCGGGCAATCTACCACCGCACGAGCTCACTTTGAAGATTGGATGTCCAATCATGCTTCTTCGAAACATAGATCCTAAAATTGGGTTGTGCAATGGGACACGGTTGAAATGTCTCCGCTTCTCGAGGAATGTCATCGAAGCGGAAATATTAAATGGCCTTTTCAATAACTTGAGGGTATTTATACCACGTATACCATTACATTGTGCTGAGGATGCAAGAATGCCCTTCGAGCTAATTCGAAAGCAATTCCCTGTGCGTTTGAGCTACGCACTTACAATAAATAAATCGCAAGGTCAAACAATAAAAAATGTAGGGATATATCTTCCAAATCCCGTGTTTAGTCATGGACAACTATACGTCGCATTATCAAGGGGTGTTTCCAAGCAAAATACAAAGGTCTTGGTGAAAAATGGAGAAGTTGATGGCCATGAAGGGGTCTACACTAGAAATGTGGTGTACAAGGAAATATTTGCTAGAATATGACCAAACAACACGGAAGCGTAATGCTACTTCAACTTCAAACTCCCCGATTTCTCAAAACAAGCGTGAATTGTATGTTTTCAAATGCTAAATAAAACTCTCTACATGTTAAACTCACTTTACACAATCTTGATTGTTTTGCAAATGTCTACCATTTCCTCAGGGGACTGGCTTCTGGATTTCAATTTTTGGCATAAAATTGAATGAAGTTCGAGCAGCGCCAGATTACGATGAAGTCAACAAGTACGTCGACGGTAGATGGATTTGTGCTCCTGAAGCAATGTTGAAGATATTTAAGTTCGAGAAAACAAGCTTTGAACATAAAATTGAATGAAGTTCCTTAGGTGAGGTCGGGCGTTGATTTGCAAATATATTTACTAATACCGTGCTCCTACGATTAATTTGTCCATTGCTTTCATAGTTCAGGGATCTACTCTGACATACAAAATTTAATGCATTCACTTCAACCTGCTCCAATGACCCGCCAGCGCAATCATAGTTCTTTTTAATTTGCAATCTACAATTTGTCCCCCATTTTGAATGGTTTAATTAAGAACATAAGACAACTACTTACATTTAATGTACAACATATTTGTTTTTTGCATAATCGTTAAACTATTATTATGTTTTGATACAAGTTCTCAAACACATGCAGATGCCAGACAAAATTCAAGCTGACGGGGCATCGTCGTTGCCAGGTGTGGGTGACCCGATCCAAAGTAAGTGTCTTATAAAATGCAAATCTATCTGAGTGCATTTTAAATAGTTTAACATAGCATTGATTGTTAAACACTTTCATTCACATCGATTGTTTCATTTGTTCCTTAGGTTTGTCCGAGACAACACAAAATATTCGCAACACCGATGATGCAGACGATGATTGTGATTACTATGACGAACTTTTTAATATTACTACGGCCAGGTGGTCTGATGGCCCACGCATTAGAATCGAAGGATTCAGACTAATTATACCGGCCGTGCCAAGAGGTTTGACTGCCCAAGAAGAGTGGAATTTTGTGTTCACAATGATTAGGAGGTAAGACCAAATTATTAATACATAGTATGGCTTAATTTTTTTGTAAGCCCAGTGAAACATGTAATTTGTTGATTTATATCCTTAACATATTATATCAATACAGGGTCTCCCACGGCCATTAAATGGACTCTATTGGCGTTTGGATTGTTGCATCAGTGGAGGATGCCAAACTTTTGTCATAAATTATGCTGCTTGCTATGCTTGGCTGTCTTTTTGGCGTTTTCTGATTTCTATAACTGATGTAAACATTGGCATGTTTTGTTTTTGGGGAACATTACTATTTATATGCTATTGCACGTCTATTTCTATGTTCCACTTATATATATAAATTTTTTAATACTCATTCATGAATTAATAGTCATGTGATTTTGTGATCTTCGTACTTTTAATCCAAGTGTTCTTCGTGGATTAAATTAGAAGGCCGACTCAATGGTAGATTAAACTGCAGGGCCTTCATGTCGCGGGCCGGGTACTGTCAGCGGTCTGTAGGGGCGGAGCCCCCACAAATGAATGTCGCACCCACGACGAATGTCGCCCCCACAAAGAATGTCGCCGCCCACGACGAATGTCGCCGCCCACGACGAATGTCCCCGCCACGACGAATGTCGCCGCCCCGAGGAATGTCGCCGCACACGACGAACGCAGCCGCACACGACCAATGTCGCCGCCCACGACGAATGTCGCCTCCAGGACGAATGTCGCCACTACGACGAATGTTGCCGCCACGATGACTGTCGCCGCCCACGAAGAATGTCGCCCGCACGACGAATGTCGCCCCCACGACGAATGTCGCCCACACGACGAAGGTTGCCCCCACGACGAATGTCGCCGCCCACGATGAATGTCCCCGCCACGAGGAATGTTTCCCCCACGACGAATGTCGCCCCACGGCAATTGTCCCCGCCCACGACGAATGTCGCCGCCCACGACGAATGTCGCCGCCCACGACGAATGTCCCCGCCACGACGAATGTCGCCGCCCACAACAGATGCGGGCGCAGCCCGCTCGAATGCGGGCGCTGCCTGCTTAAATGCCAAGCGGGCGAAGCCCGCTTGGTTACGGGCGAAGCCCGCAGCGACGCATCGAGAACGGGCGTAGCCCGTTCGAAGATGCTAGTATTTATATATATATATACTTATAAGTATATATACCTATAAATATATATATATATACTTATATATATATAAGTATATATAAGTATTTATATATATAAATATATATATATTTATTAGTATATATTTATATATATACTTATATATGTATATATACTTATATATAAAATTATATATATATGTATATATATATAAGTATTTATATAGTATATACTTATATATATAAATATATATATATATTTTTATGAGTATAAGTATATATATATAAATAAATAAATATATATATATATATTTATATATATATACATATATATATATTCTTAAATATATATACTTATATATATATATATTTATATAAATATACATATATATAAATATATATTTATATGTATATATATACATATATATATTTATACTTATATATATTCTTATATATATATAAATATAAGTATATATATATAAGTATATATTTATGTATATATATATAATTATAAATATATATTTATATACATATGTATATTTATATAAATATATATATAAGTATATATATATATAAGTATATATATATATATGTATATATATATAAATTATATATATATATATATACATACATATTTATATATATATATATATAAATATATATATATTTATATATATATACTTATACTTATAAATATATATATATTTATATATATAATTATATACTATATATATTTATACTTATATATATACTTATATATATACATATATATATAAGTATATATAAGAATATATATATACTTATATATATACATATAATTATATATATACAAATATATATATATATATTTATATATATATATAAGTATATATATAAACTTATAAGTATATATAAGTATATATATATATACTTATAATATATTTATTTATAAGTATATATATATACTTATAAATAAATATATTTATAAGTATATATATACTTATATATACTTATATAGTATATATATATATATAATATACTATATACGTATGTATATATATACTTATATATATAAGTGCATATATATTTATATAGTATATATATACTATATAAATATATATATATATAAGTATACATATATATATATATATATTTATATATATATAAGTATATATATAAGTATATATACATATATAAGTATATATATATACTTATATATAGTATATATATATAAGTACATATATAAATATATATATATGTATATATTTATATGTATATATAAGTGTATATATATATATATTATATATATATACATACATATATATAGTTATATATATATATTTTACTTATTCCTATATTTAAGTATATATATACATACTATATATATGTATATAAGTATATATACTTATATATATATATAAATATATACTTATATATATATAAGTATATATATATATATAAGTATATACTTATATATGTATACTTATATATATATTATATAAGAATATATATAAGTATATATAAATATATACTTATATATAAGTATATATACTTATAAATAAGTATATATATATAGATATATACTATATATAAGTATATATATATACTTATATATGTATATATACTTATATATTTATAAATATATTTATATATATGTAATATATATAAGTATACATATAGTATATATATAAGTATATATACATATATATATACTTATATAGTATATATATTTATTAGTATATATATATAAGTATATATACGTATATATAAATATATATAAGTATATATATAAGTATATATACATATATAAGTATATATATATAAATATATACTTATATATATATTTATATATATATAAATACTTATGTATAGTTATATATATATATATATAGTATATAGATATATATATAAGTATATATACTATGTATTTATATACTTATAAATATAAATATATAAGTATATATATACTTATATAAGTATATATATGTATATAAGTATATATAAATATTTATATAATATAAGTATATATAAGTATAAATATGTATATATATATATAAGTATATATAAGTATATCTATACTATTCTAAAAAGAAATATGATGGTCTGCGAATAGCGTGAGATCAAAAATCCTCAATAAATTAGGGCCGTCGGATATGTGGCTTCAAAATATAGGAGCCGTCCATTACTTCTCAGCACGCTATTTATTCATTACGCCAGTCGCTCGACATTCTGGCTTACTCGCCTCTGCCCTTAATTCTACGCCGCGACCCCTCGGCTGAAGACATCCTCCACCTCTACCGCTCGACAGACCTTCGCCGCTCGACATTCCGCTACCCAGTTCTCTGCCGCTCGACATTCCTCCACCTCTACCGCTCGACATTCCTCATCCTTCGCACGATCATCCCCTTCCTACTCCGACCAACGATGCAGTACAGAACAGGTTCGCATTACAAAAGCCAACTCCCATTTATGATTCCATAATCATTGTGTTCTTATACCCTCTCTCGATTTCTTATTAGTTCTACTTTATATCTAGGCTAAAAAAAACCCTCAGTGTCAGTCTAACAAGCACACAAGTTTCTCGGAGCCCGCTCATGCCGCATCCACAAACTAGGTCGGCCCTCTCCTCTCCTCTGCAGCCAAACGCCATGAGATTCAAAAGCTGAAGAGGTCATATGATTTTAGATTCTTATTCCAGTTTCTTTGATTTTCATAATTTTGAATTCTTCTGTTAAACCACAACACTTTCTAAGAACATGCATGCAAGGTATATGATTGAATGTCTTATAGACGAATATAACCGATTATAATTTCATTTATGTTTTTTTATTCCCGTATTAGATTTCGTTTATTAATTTCATTCAGGGTTTCCCAATCTCCATTGTGTATCTTCTTATCTTTTCTTTGATTTCTGCCAAAAACGCCAACCATCGGGAACTTCGGCATTCTGCACTGATTCATTCTGCATTCTAGGGCAATGGCGTTTTTGCCCAATCTCACAGGAGCAATTTATTGGTACTGTCAAAATTTTATTCTTCTCAGTTTGTACAGAATGTTATTATATATCGTTGACTTCAAATATAAAGCTTCAATGCTTATATTATGCATGTCTATTTTTTTAACTTCAAACATGTCATGAGTTCGCTAATTGTTTCTACTTCAGTTTCTTCTATGGCTTAGCACTAGCAGTTTACACATGATTATGAATTTTTATTGTTTACAATTCCCTATTAGTGAGAGTGATATTAATCTATTGTTCACAATTCCCTGTTAGTGTACTCCACTCTTACAAATGGTTTCTTTATCGAGCACACACCACTCATGTATTGATTACCCCATCGTTATGCAGATTACTACATCATAATAGATTTCTACATTTTCATTTTTATTACTATTTCCTCACCAATTTCATACTACCTCATGGCAGGTACAAAACCTATTCTTCAAAGAATTTCTCAGACTATTTGTCGGGTATGAATCCTTTGTTCTTTGTCCTTTGACATTTAATTATAACCATTTTGTTCAATGATTTTATTTGGATTACATATTTACTGTACATTTTCAAGAGAATGAAATCATGTATATTTTTCCTGTATATTTTTATGTTTACGGGACAAAAAAAATCAAACAAATATGAAAACATACAAATTATAAAAATTTACAGATTAAATGTACATATTACCGAAGGTTATATTATAATACAGATTAAGTATACATATACATATTACTGATTGTAAGATATGTAGATTATTTTTCATTTCAGATTTTAAGCTATTAAGATCTGTAGCTTGAGAGTTTGTTATTTGATTATTTTTATCACTAATAAAATAACAAACTCATATCACTAATAAGATTTGAATATTTTAAGCGCATAGCATGAGTTCAACATTACTTTTATTGGATTTATGCATGCTAGAAACACCTGATCCATCTCTGACCTGTGCAAGAGTCCCGTTTATGCCTCCATATTCAGTGTGCTCTTATACTTTATGTGATTGATGTTATTTAAGGTGATTCACCAAACCAGAGCGCAAACAAATAGTAGAAGCAATTTCAATCAAAAGAAGAAGTTCTGCTCTCAAACGACTGTAGGGATATTCAGGTAATGAAGCATTTTTTAACATAAGGCTGAGTTTTATGTAATATAATTTACATGAGGCTGATTACTGATTTTAAGATATGTAGAATTCATCCTAATGGTTATTTGCTCATGGAACTGATTTTACGGGCCAATCGAGTTTAATATCCTTGGAACTCCTTTATTTTTGCTACATACATTGAATCTACACATTTTCTGATTGTTCTTCTTATGAGTAGTTTTGCAAAAATATGAATTTAAACTAAAAGGTTTTGGTCTATGCTCCGTAAATGAAATTAAAATTGTTGAAGCATATGGGTTCTCCAAGTAAATACCTCTTTATTGCAGAAATTTACACAGGTAGGTAGAATTACAGGAGGCCTTTTGCTTGACTAAAAAGATGGGAAATTTCCTATAATAAAATTGCCTCCACGACAAATATTGCCTCCACGACAAATGTTGCCCCCACGACAAATGTCGCCCCCCACAATAAATATTGCCCCCACGACAAATGTCGCCCCCCACGATAAATGTCGCCCTCCACGATAAATGTCGCACCCCATGACAAATGTCGCCCACCACGACAAATGTGCCCCCCACGACAAATGTGCCCCCCCCCCACAACAAATGCCACCCCCACGACAAATGTCGCTCCCAAGACAAATGTCGCTCCCACAACAAATGTTGGCTTGGATAGGGCCGGAGGCCCGTGCCTGTCACTCGTATACATATATATAAGTATATATAAATATATTTATATACTTATACTTATATTTATGTATATATATATAAATTTATAAGTATATATATGTATACTTATATATATACTTATGTACTTATATACTTATATATATACTTATATTTATTTACATATATTTTATATATGTACTTATATATACTATATATAAGTATATATATACTTAAATATGTATATATACTTATATATACTTATATATATAAATATATATACTATATAATTATATATATATATATGCATATATATATGCATATATATACATATAAATATATATATATATATACTATATTATACTATAGTATATATGTATAAGTATATATATATATTTACATGTATATATATACATATATATATACTTATATAGTATATATATATATCTATATAAGTATATATAAGTATATATACATATATAAGTATATATATAAGTACATATATAAATATATGTAAATAAATATAAGTATATATATAAGTATATAAGTACATAAGTACATATATAAGTACACATATATATATACTTATAAATATATATATATATATACATAAATATAAGTATAAGTATATAAATATATTTATATATACTTATATATATATGTATATATACATATATATATGTATATATTTATATGTATATATATATAAGTTTATATATATATGTATATATATATAAATTATATATATACATACATATATATAGTTATATATATATCTATATATATAAATACTTATATATACATATATATATAAGTATATATATATATATACTTATATATAAGTATATATATATACTTATATATATAAGTATATATATATATACTTATATATATTTATATATATGTATACATTTATATATATATATATAAGTATATATATACTTATATATAAGTATTTATTTATATATATATTTATATATATCTGTATATAATATATATATACTTATAGATATTTGTATTTATGTATATATATATATACATATATATATACTTATACAAGTATATACTTATATTACATACTATATATATGTATATAAGTATATATACTTATATATGTATATATATATAAAAATATACTTATATATATATTTATATATATAAATACTTATATATATTTATAGTATATATATTATATATATAAGTATATATATATATAAATATATATATATATATGTATATATATAAGTATATATATATATATTTATATATATATAAGTATATATATATAAATATATATATATATAAGCATATAAGTATATATATATATAAGTATTTATAAGTATATATATATAAGTATATATAAGTATATACTTATATAAGTATATATAAATATGAATATCTATATAAGTACATATATAAACATATATATATATACTTATATATATACTTATAAGTATACTTATATATGTACTTATATATATATAAGTATATATTTATAAGAATATATATATACTTATATATATAAGTATATATATATATTTAAAAGTATATATATACATATATAAGTATATATATACTTATATATAGTAAATATATAAGTACATATATAAATATATGTAAATAAATATACATATATTTATATATATGTAAGTACATATATAAGTATACTTATACATATATTTATATTTATATAAGTACATATATAAGTACATATATAAGTAAACTTATAAGTATATATATATATATAAGTATATATATATGTTTATATATATACTTATATATATACTTATATAAGTATATATTTATATATACATACTATATATTTGTATATATACTTATATATATACTTATATATATACTTATATACTTATATATATATTTATATATATGTATACTTATATATATATACTTATGTACTTATATACTTATATATATACTTATATTTATTTACATATATTTATATATGTACTTATATATATACTATATATAAGTATATATATACTTATATATATACATATATATTATAGTATACTATAGTATATATATACATATATAGTATATATCTATATTTAAAAGTATAAGTATATATACATATATAGTATATATATAGTATATAAGTACTTATATATATAAGAATATATATATATATACTTATATAGTATATATATAAGTATATATATGTATATATAAGTATATATATACTTATATATATACTTATATATATATGTATATACTTATATATACATACTATATATATGTATATAAGTATATAAATATATATATATATATATATCGGTATATATATACATATATATACTTATATATGTACATATAAGTATATATATACTTATATATGTACATATAAGTATATATATACTTATATATATACTTATAAAAACTTATATATATATATATATATATATACGTATATATATATACTTATATATAAGTATATATATATACTATATACATATATATATATAAGTATATATATACTATATAAAAATATATATACATACTATATATATATACTTATATATAAGTATACATATATATACTTATAAGTATATATATATAAGTATACATATATATATAAATACCTTATATATATCCTTATATAATATATATATAAGTATATAAGTATATAAGTATATATATAGTATGTATATATGAGTATTTACTTAAATAAGTATATATATATATATATATATATATACTTATATAATATATATATATATAAGTATATAAGTACATAAGTATATATACATTATGTATATATAAGTATATACTTATATAAGTATATATATATGTATATATATATTTATATAAGTATACATAAGAATATATATATGTTTATATATATATACACTTATATATAAGTACATATATTAATATAAATATAAATATATATATGTATATATTCATATGTATATACATATATATATATTCTTATATATATAAGTATACATATATGCTTATGTACTTATTTATATACTTGTATATAAGTATATATATAAATAAATTTATACTTATATATATTTATATATATAAATACTTATATATACTTATATATATAAGTATATATATAAGTATACTTATATATATATAATTATATATATAATATATAAATATATGTAAATATATATATATGTACTTATATATATACATATATACTATAGTATACTATAGTATATATATACATATTTAGTATATATAAATATACTTATATATATTTGTAAGTATATATGTATACATATATAGTAAATATATACAAGTATATATATATTTATATATATAGATATATACTTATATATATACTTATATATATATAAATATATATATATACTTATACTTATATTTATGTATATATACATATTATATAAGGATATATATAAGTATATATAAATATATACTTATATATATATTTATATATATATAAGTATATATATAAGTATATATCTATATATATAAATATATATACTTGTATATATATATACTACATAAGTATACATATATACTTATAAATAAATATATATATATAAGTATATTTATATATACTATATATGTATATATATATACTATAGTATACTATAGTATATATGTATATATAAGTATATATACTATATATATACTTATAAATATATATATTTATAAGTATATATATATACTTATAGGTATATATATACTTATATATATATATATTTATATATATATACTTATACTTATATTTATGTATATATATATTTATATATAAGTATATATACTTATATATATAAGTATATATATATATATAAGTATATATAAGTATATAAACATATATAAGTATGTAGTATATATATATGTATATATATATAAGTATACATATATATTCTTATATATAAGTATACATATATACTTATGTACTTATATATATATAAGTATATTGTATATATATACGGATATATACATATATAAGTATATATATATAAATATATACTTATATATGTATATATTTATTTATATAAATACTTATATATATAAGTACATATATATATATATTTATAAGTATATATATACGTATAAGTATATATATATGTATATATATATGTATATATATATATATTTAGAAGTATAAGTATATATAAATATATATATATATAAGTATATATAAGTATATATATTTATATATTTGTATATACATATATATACTAATATAGTATATATAAATATACTTATATATATATATTTATAAGTATATATGTATACTAATATATATATATATATTTATATAGTAAATATATATTAGTATACATATATATACTTATAAGTATATATAAGTATACATATACTATATAAGTATATATATATATACTTATATATATATACTTATATATATATATAATATATATATATATAGATATATATAGATATATATATATATAAGTATATATATATAAATATGTACTATATACTTATATATATATACTTATATATACTTATATATATATAAGTATATATACTTATATATATATAATTATATATACTTATCTTTAAATATATATATATATATACACATAAATATAAGTATAAGTATATATATAAATATATATATATATTTATATATATTTATAATTATATATATATAAGTATATATATATACTTATAAGTATATATATTTATACTTATAAATATATATATTTATAAGTATATATATAGTATATATACTTATATATATACATATATACTATAGTATACTATAGTATATATAAATATACTTATATATATATATATATTAATAAGTACATATGTATACTTATATAGTATATATATACAAGTATATATATATTTATATATATTTATATATATTGATATATACTTATATATATAAGTATATATTTATATATACTTATATATATCCTTATATAATATATATATAAATATAAGTATAAGTATATATATATTTATATAGATATATAAGAATATATCTATATATATAAATATATATATATAAATATATATATATATATACTATATAAGTATACATATATACTTATAAATATATATATATAAGTATATTTATATATACTTATATATAAGTATACTTATATATATACTTATATATATATAAGTATATATATATATACTTATAAGTATATATAAGTATATATATACTTATAAATATATATATTTATAAGTATATATAAAGTATATATACTTATATATATATACATATATACTATAGTATACTATAATATATATACTTATATATAAATATATATATATACATAAATATAAGTATAAGTATATATATATATACAAGTATATATATAAGTATATATAAGTATATATATATATGTATATATATAAATATACTTATAGATATAAATATATATATAAGTATATATATTATATATATTGATATAAATATATATGTATATGTATATGTATATATAATATATACATACTTATATATATACATATATATACTTATATATATATAGTATATTAATATATATGTGTATATATTAGTATATATAAGTATATTTAAGTATATATATATTCTTATATATATAAGTATACATATATACTTATGTACTTATATACTAATATACACTATAAGTATATGAGGGCGCTGGAAATACGCGTAACGCGTAAATAACAAATATCCGCGCGCATTATAGGTGGCGCCCGGCGGCTGCGGGCTCGCCGGCCACCGGCCTCCCCTGGGCTCGCCGGCGTGGACGCCGGCGAAACCAGGGCGGCCGGTGGCCGGCGAGCTCGCAGCCGCCGGCCGCCCCCTATAAAAAAAATTGCATCCGCACATTACAGTGGGGCGGCCGGCGGCTGCGGGCTCGCCGGCCACCGGCTGCCCTGGGCTCATCGGCGTGGACGCCGACGAGGCCAGGGCGGCCGGTGGCCGGCGAGCCCGCAGCCGTCGGCCTCCCCACTGTAAAAAAATTTTGCAACAGGAACGGCGGCGGGCCGCCGCCGTCCTGTTGCAAATTTTTTATATAGGGGGGCGGCCGGTGGCCGGCGAGCCCGCAGCCTCCGGCCGCCCCCTGTAATGCGCGGATATAATGGATATACGCGTTACGCGTATATCTATTATTCCGTAAGTATATATACTTATATATATACTATAGTATACTATAGTATACTATAGTATATATGTATATATATAAGTATATATACTATATATATATTTATAAGTATATATATATAAGTATATATATAGTATATATAGTTATATATATAGTTTGTATACATATATATATATATATTTAAAAGTATAAGTATATATAAATAAATATATTCATATATATTATATATAAGTATATATATATATATACTTATTTATGTATATATACTTATATATATATAGTTATATATAAGTATATATATAATTTATATATATATACATATATATATCTATGCACTTATATATAAATATAAATATATACATATATATATATACTTATATACATATACTTATAAATATATATAAGTATATACATATATATATGTATATATAAGTATACTTATATATATATATACTTATATATACTATATATATTTATATAAGTATATATGTATATATATATAAGTATATAAACTATATATGTAAATATATATGTACTTATATAGTATGTATATATTTATAAGTAAGTATGTATGTTTGTATATATATAGTATTTATAAGTATGTATGTATATATAGTATGTATTTATAAGTATGTATGTATATATAGTATTTATAAGTATGTATGTATATATATAGTATGTATGTATATATATAGTATATATATATTTATAAGTATGTATATATTTATAAGTATGTATGTATGTATATATATATTTATAAGTATCTATATATATAGTACTTATATATACATATATATACTTATATATATAAATAAATAAATATATATATATATATATATGTATGTATATATACTTATATATATACTTATATCTATATATAAATATATATATATACTTATATATATATACTTATATATACTTATAAATATATGTATTTATATATATGTATACTTATGTACTTTATACTTATATATATACTTATATATGTATATATACTTATATATATATACTTAAATATATATTTATATATACTTATATATACATATATATATATATACTTATAAATATATATACTATATAACTATATATATATGTATATATATAAGTATAAATATCTATAAGTATATATATTATATAAGGATATATATAAGTATATATATGTTTATATAAGTATACATTTATATGTATATATATAAGTGTATTGTTGGGACCAAAAAATGTACCAAATCCACGATCGCTGAAACTGAGGGATGGGGGGTGAGACTGTTGGGTGGCTGGTTACTTTGAGCTGAAGGAAAGGCTATTTTATTGATAAAAAGCTTGAGTTACAGCTGAGGTTACAATAGAAAAGTATGAAAGAAACAACATAAAACATGAAGAAAAAGGGCCTGAAGGGAGATCGCAGAGGTCTCAGCGGTCACTCAAAGTTGAGACCGCTCAAACCACTGGCTGGGACTGGAAGCTCTCCAAAAGTCCTCCAACTGGTACCCCTACCCCTCTATTTATAGACGCATGGGCCTGCCCAATCGGGCAGATCTGGAGGGTAATGGGCTGCCCGGAACTGCTGAGATCGCCTGAGACCGCTGAGATTGTCTGGACCTGCTGAGATCGTCTAGACCTGCTGAGATCGTTTGGACCTAGTGAGATCGTCAGCTGAGACCGCTGAGATCGTCTGGACCTGCTGCACCTGAACAGATCACACAAACATGGATTTCAGAGGGGAGACCTCACAGGGGAGATCGCCCAAGGGGCGATCTCACGGGGGGAGATCGCCCAAGGGGCGATCTCCTCCTCGCGGAGGCGAGGTCGCCCAAGGGGGCGACCTCCTCACAGGGGAGATCGCCCAAGGGGCGATCTCACAGGGGGAGATCGCCCAAGGGGCGATCTCCTCCTCGCGGAGGCGAGGTCGCCCAAGGGGGCGTCCTCCTCACAGGGGAGATCGCCCAAGGGGCGATCTCACAGGGGGAGATCGCCCAAGGGGCGATCACCTGCTCGCGGAGGCGAGGTCGCCCAAGGTGGTGACCTCCTCACAGGGGAGATCGCCCAAGGGGCGATCTCACAGGGGGAGATCACCCAAGGGGCGATCTCACAGGGGGAGATCGCCCAAGGGGCGATCTCCTCCTCGCGGAGGCGAGGTCGCCCAAGGTGGCGACCTCCTCACAGGGGAGATCGCCCAAAGGGCGATCTCACGGGGGGAGATCGCCCAAGGGGCGATCTCCTCCTCGCGGAGGCGAGGTCGCCCAAGGTGGCGACCTCCTCACAGGGGAGATCTCCCAAAGGGCGATCTCACGGGGGGAGATCGCCCAAGGGACGATCTCCTCCTCGCGGAGGCGAGGTCGCCCAAGGGGGCGACCCTTCGGGGGAAAAGTCGTGCGGGGCACGAAGCTCGACCTTTACGAGGAAAGAAAAAGCGAGACCACTCGGGCGACGGGGGACCGCCAGGGCTAGGACAGCTAATTTGAGATGATCGCCGATTTCTGGGTAAACATGTATATAGTATATAAGAATATATATAAATATATAAGAATATATACTATATATATACTTATAAATATATTTATATATATACTTATAAATATATTTATATATATAGATATATACTTATATATATACTTTTATATATATATAAATATATATATATATATCTACTTATATATATACATATATATATGTATATATATATTCGTATATATATATACTTATATAAGTATATACTTATATATACATACTATATATTTGTATATATACTCACTATATATATGTATATATACTTATATATGTATATATACTTATATATATAAGTATATATATTTGTATATAAGTATATATATATAATATAAGTATATATGAGTATAAATATGTATATATATAAGTATATATAAGTATATATACATACTATATATATGTATATAAGTATATATACTTATATATGTATATATATAATATATATATAAGTATATAAATATATACTTATATATATATAAGTATATATTTATATACTTATATATATACTTATATGTATATATATAAGTATATATATATATGTATATATATACTTATGTATATATGTATATATATACATATAAATATATACATATATATATGTATATATATACTATATAAGTATATATACTTATATATATACTTATATATATATATATTTATATACTTATATAAGTATATACTTATATATACATACTATATATATGTATATAAGTACATATACTTATATATGTATATATATAAATATATACTTATATATATATATTTATATATATAAATACTTATATGTACTTATATATATATACTTATATAAGTATATACTTATATATACATACTATATATATGTATATAAGTATATATACTTATATATGTATATATATATAAGTATATATATATGTATATATATAAGTATGTATATAATATATATACATATACATATATATATATATATTCTTATATATATAAGTATACATATATAAGTATATACTTATAAATACATATATATTTATAAGTATGTATACATATATATATATATATAAGTATGTATATAATATATATACATATACATATACATATATATACATATACATATATATAAATATATATATATATATATGTGTATATATACTTATATAGTATATATATAGTAAGTATATATATAAGTATATATATATCTATAAGTATATATATAAGTATATATACTTATATATACATATATATACATATATACTATAATATAGTATAGTGAATATAAGTACATAAGTATATATATATAAGTATATATATACTTATATATATTTATATGTATATATATAAGTATATATATATATACTTATATATAAGTATATATATATACTTATATATAGTATATATATATATAAGTACATATATATACTATAGTATACTGCAGTATTTATAATATATATATATGTATATAAGTATATATATAGTATATATATAGTATATATACTTATATATATATATACATATATACTATAGTATATATATAAGTATATATATATATATATAAGTATACTTATACATATATACTATAGTATACTATAGTATATATATATAATATATATATATAATATATATATATAAGTATATATATAAGGAAAAATTTTCCGGAGCAAACCGGTTTGCTCCCTAATAGGGAGCAAACCCGTCCGATCTCCCTCGAAAATGCATCAAAATGAACATATAATATATGAAAATTGACTGGCTCGATGAGACCTACAACTTTCATGTTAAGCACTTTTTCTAATTTTGAATGTATGAGATGGATTTTCGACCTGAAAAAATCTGGGCGTCCTTAGTCCCGTTTTTTGCCCAGATTTTTTCGGGTCGAAAATCCGTCTCATACATTCAAAATTAGAAAAAGTGTTTAACATGAAAGTTGTAGGTCTCATCGAGCCAGTCAATTTTCATATATTATATGTTCATTTTGATGCATTTTCGAGGGAGATCTGACCGGTTTGCTCCCTATTAGGGAGCAAACCGGTTTGCTCCCTATTAGGGAGCAAACCGGTTTGCTCCGGAAAATCACTCATATAAGTATATATATAAGTATATACTTATATATGTATACTTATATATATATTATATATATACTATAGTATACTATAGTATATATGTAGAAGTATACTTATATATATACTATAGTATATATGTATATATATATACATATATATAATATATATATACTATATATATAAGTATATATTGTTGAAACTAGTAACCCGATTTCGACGTTCGAAAGGGGGATGCAGCTAGCCCTTACTTGACTCAAGCTAGAACCCTTGACCAGTCACTCTGAACCGAAAGACCTTCCCCTTGGAGAACACCTAAGTCTACAAATGGACCCCTTAAGCTGCATCGTAGAGGTCCCACCACATACCCAGAAGCTCACAAGGAACATCCCCTCCCAAGCCAATGCTGAGCCTGGGCACATTGGAGGGCACTAAGGATCACCTCACCACCTACCTTCAAAGACAGGGGGAGGGGATGGGTAGTGCTTGCTCACACGCGAGGGAGGGGGTACCAACATCCCTTCCCAAGGCGCCCATGTGGGTCTATTTATAGACTTTCCCAAAAATAGACTACGGATAGCCTAAATCCTGCTATCCGCAGTCCGACCATGATCACGAATGGGCAACGCAGGAGGAGGTGCGAGTGGGACTCGGGGTACCCACTCCCCCTTTTGCCGGAGGTCTAAACTAGTCTACCCGAGACACTACCTGCCCCCGAGGGGGCGGGCGAGTTGGGAGGAGGGACCTCCCACACTCGCCCCCAAGGGGGCAGGCGAGTGGGGAGGAGGGACCTCCCCCACCCGCCCCCAAGGGGACGGGCGAGTGGAGAGGAGGGACTTCCCCTACCCGCCCCCAAGGGGCGGGCGAGTGGGGACGAGGGACCTCCCCTACCCGCCCCCCAAGGGGTAGGCGAGTGGGGAGGAGGGACCTTCTCTCTTTGGTTTAGACCCAAGGTCCACTGCGTTACGATCATCTTCTCTACCACGACCTCACCTCCGTCGGCTCACACCGGCTCGAAAAATATGAGGGTTGTACACAATCCCCGCTCTTTTCGAGCTTGCCGTAAGTTCGGAAAGAAAGTCCAACCCACCTATTTACTGAGTAGGTAGGACCTTAGGGTAATCCACGAAGGGCCCTATCAATGGGATACTCCTACGAGTCTTTCGGCTGAACCTGACTTAAGGCGGAAGGCGAACGTTTCTCCACTAAAACACCCCTCCTGTGAGCCGAGCTCAACTGGAGGTGGAGAAAGCTTAACGACTTAGGTCGAGTTAAACTCGACCGAAGGTGGAGGAAGACTCAACACTTCTAGTCGAGCTGAACTCGACCTGAGGTGGGGAACGGACCTTTCTCCACTAAACACCCCTCCTGTGAGCCGAGCTCAACTGGAAGTGGAGAAAGCTCAACACCTTAGGTCGAGGTAAACTCGACCGAAGGTGGAGGAAGACTCAACACCTCTAGTCGAGCTGAACTCGACCTGAGGTGGGGAACAAACCTTTCTCCACTATACCTACCAGGCGGTGGAAGGCAAGAACTCCACACCAACCAGGGAGTCGAGCTCACCTGGTGGGTGAGGGGGCACCACTCCTTCCAGCGAGCCGAGCTCACCATGAGGAGGAGGGAACTCCACACCTTCCAGGGAGCCGAGCTCACCTGGAGGGGGAGGGAACTCCACACCTACCAGGGAGCCGAGCTCACCTGGAGGGGGAGGGAACTCCAAACCTACCAGGGAGTCGAGCTCACCTGGAGGGGGGAGGAAACTCCACACCTACCAGGGAGCCTAGCTCACCTGGAGGGGGAGGGAACTCCACACCTACCAGGGAGCCGAGCTCACCTGGAGTGGGGAGGAAACTCCACACCTACAAGTTTATATATATATACTTATATATATATTTATAAAAGTATATAATATACTTATATAGTATATATATTTATAAGTATATATATATAAGTATATATATATATAAGTATATATATATATATAAGTATATACATACTTATATATAAGTATATATATATATTTATATATATAGATATATACTTATATATATATACTTATATATAAATTATATATATATAAAAATATATATATCTATTAGTATATATATAAGTATATATTTATATACTTATATAAGTATATATATATGTATATATATACATATATATATTTATATAATATATGTTTATATATGTATATGCTTATATATGTATATATACTTATATATATGTATATATACTTATGTATAAGTACATATACTTATAGATATACATATATATATACTTATATACATATATATACTTATATAGTATATATATTTATATATATATAAGTATATATATATTATATACTTATATACTATATATATTTATACTTATATATATACTTATATACTTATATAAATATTTATATATATGTATACTTATATATATACTTATGTACTTATATACTTATATATATACACAAGTATATATATAATTATATGTATATATACACATATATTTATATATATATATATATATATATAGATATATACTTATATATAAGTATACATATAAGTATATATATACTTAAAAAATATATTTATGTATCCCATACCCCCAATGATTGGGGACTATATGGGTTCTGTTATTGTTGTTGTATATTTATGTATATGTATATGTATATGTATATATATGTTTATGTATATGTACATATATATGTATACTTATGTATATAAGAATATATATGTATATATACTTATATATACTTATAAATACTTATAAATATATATACTATATAAGTATATATATATATGTATACATACTATATAAATATATATATACTTATAAGTATATATATGTTTATATATATACTTATATATATATTTATATAAGTATATATATGCTTATATAGTATATATATTTATATAAGTATACATATAAGTATATATATACTTATATATATATATTTATATATATGAATATGTATATGTATATATATGTATATACTTATATATATTTATATATATGTATATGTATATGTATATATGTATATGTATATGTACATGTATATATATATGTATACTTATATATATAAGAATATATATATATGTATATATACTTATATATATATATACTTATAAATATATATACTATATAAGTATATATATATGTATATATACTATATAAATATATATATATATACTTATAAGTATATATATGTTTATATATATACTTATATATATATATATTTATATATGTATATATATAAATACTTATATAATATATATATAAGTATGTATATACTTATATATAAGTATATATATATATAAGTATATATGTACTTATATATAAGTATATATATATACGTATATATATATTTATATATATTTATATATATAGATATATACTTATATACTTATATATAAATTATATATATATATCTATAAGTATATATATATAAGTATATATATAAGTATATATTTATAAGCATATATACTATATATATACTTAAAAATATATATTTATAAGTATATATATATATACTTATATATATTTATAAGTATATATATAAGTATATATACATATATATAAGTATATATATAGTATAGTATATATGTATATATATACTATATAAATATATATACTTATAAGTATATATATATTTTTATATATACTTATAAGTATATAGATATTTTTATATATACTTATATATATATTTGTATATATACTTATATATATATACTTATTAATATATAGTATATAAGTATATATAAGTATGTATATGTATATGTATATATATATATGTATATGTATATATATTATATACATACTTATATATATACATATATATACTTATATATATACTTATATATATACTTATACATACTTATATATATACTTATATATACTTATAAATATATGTATTTATATATATATGTATACTTATGTACTTTATACTTATATATATACTTATATATAAAAATGTATATAGTATATAAGAATATATATAAATATAAACTTATATATATACTATTGTATATATGTATATATATAATTATATATACTATATATATACTTATAAATATATATATATATATTTATATATACAGATATATACTTATATATATACTTATATATATATATAAATATATATATATACTTATATATAAACATATATTTATGTATATATATATTCGTATATATATACTTATATAAGTATATACTTATATATACATACTATATATATGTATATATACTTACTATATATATGTATATATACTTTTATATGTATATATACTTGTATATACTTATATACATATATGTATATATATATGTATATAAGTATATATATTTATATAATATAAGTATATACAAGTATAAATATGTATATATATAAGTATATATAAGTATATATACATAATATATATATATGTATATACTTATATATGTATATATAATATATATATATAAGTATATAAATATATACTTATATATATATAAGTATATATTTATATACTTATATGTATATATATACATATGTATATATATATTTATATACTTATGTATATATGTATATATATATATATATACTATATAAGTATATATACTTATATATATATACTTATATATATATACTTATATACTTATATAAGTATATACTTATATATACATACTATATATATGTATATAAGTATATATACTTATATATGTATATATATATATAAATATATACTTATATATATATATATTTATATATATAAATACTTATATATACTTATATATATATACTTATATAAGTATATACTTTTATATACATATTATATATATGTATATAAGTATATATACTTATATATGTAAATATATAAGTATATATATGGATATATATATATATAAGTATGCATATAATATATATACATATACATATTCATATATATATATATTCTTATATATATAAGTATACGTATATAAGTATATACTTATATATATATATACTTATATATATACTTATATATATTATATATATTTATAAGTATGTATACATATATATATATATAAGTATGTATATAATATATACATATACATATACATATATATACATATACATATACATATATATAAATATATATATATATATAAGTATATATATACTAATATAGTATATATATGTATATATACATAATATATATAGTAAGTATATCTATAAGTATATATATATATATATATATATATCTATAAGTATACATACTTATATATATACATATATACTATAGTATACTATAGTGTATATAAGTATATAAGTACATAAGTATATATATATAAGTATATATATACTTATAAATATATACTTATATATATGTATATATATGTATATATATAAGTATATATATAAGTATATATATAAGTATATATATGTATATATAAGTATATAAACATATATAAGTATATATATATAAGTCTGGTGAGCTTATGACTCAGTAATATTGTTGGTGCGGACAGGTTGGTTCGGCGAGCCGGTGGCTCAGAAGGTTATAGTGATGGTCAGGTTAGCCCGGGGAATTTATGGCTCGGGATATAGTAGAACATGTTTGCATGTGCATGAAGGTGGTGGGTCTTCGGTATTTGACGGTCATTCACACCGACGTAGATACGTTGACTCGGCAAGTGTGAAATTTGCACTTAGCCATAAAAGTCTGGTGGTCAAGCTAGTAAGAGTATGCAGATGCTCTGCGGTTTTGTGTTGAGGCGTACGGTAGGTCTAGGTTAGGTAGTGTGAATACCAACCTAGAGGTGGGCGAGGCCCAATCCACCGCTTCCATTTGCCACTACGGGAGTATCCTGGGAGTCTTACTAGCTCCAAAAAGGGGGAACTAAAGGTCTGTTCACATAGAGTCGAAGTGTGTGAGTTGCACTTGTATGAACATATCATAAATTACATACCTTGCATGTCATAGCATAAACATTGCATTTCAACCCCTACCCCTATCGTATAAATTGGTTATGGGACTCTTTATATGATAGGCCTTGCTAAATGACCCCTTGGTCGTTATATACTTATATATTAATATATATGTATATGTATATGTATATATATTATATACATACAAGTATATATATAAGTATATATGTATATGTATATATATTATATACATACAAGTTTATATATAAGTATTATATACATACAAGTATATATATATAAGTATATATACTTATATATATACTTATATATACTATATAAGTATATATATATACTTATATATATATTTATATATATGTATATATATGTATATATATGTATATGTATATGTATATATAAATTATACTTATATATATACTTATATATATACTATAGTATATATATATATAAGTATACGAGTGACAGTGCACGGTGGCCCCCCCGTGCCCCGCGCGACAGTATACGCGCACCAGTCGGGCTTCGCCTGCACCCGGCGGGCTTCTCCCGCAACCGACACGCACCCATCTTGTTGGTTGCGTATGGCATCCTCCGGTAGATGACGGAGTTCACGGTGCCTAATCGTTCAAGAATCAGTGGCACAGGGATAAAGGACTTTTTCAAATTAACTTATCCAAGCTACCTAACTGCATGTATTAACATCTGCTGGTCTATGGATCATTTTCTATTGAACTGGTTTGGAAGATGGGTGTAGGTTCATTCTATTTGCTAGGAATGGTGATAAACTTCTAAGAATAGTACTCCACCTCTCACCATTGTAATGTTGAAGTTGCAGAAAATCGAAAAGGAGATGTATATCATGTCTCACTCTCTAAACATAAGTCAAGAAAGTTGAATGAAGTTTGAAAGGAAAGAACCCTACCACCCCCCCCCCCCCCCACACACACACACACATAAATTATGTATAAAGCTTGGTCAGGCATTGGGTTCTAACTAATTAACACAAAAATTAATAATAACTACTAATAAAAAAGAAATGGCGTTGCAACCCAACTCTCAATTCATAAAGGAGAAATGAGGTCACTTGCAATTAATCATGTGGCGGTCAGGCATTGTGTTCTAACCAAAAAAATGGGGTCACTTGCAATTTAACATGTCTAACGATCAAGGTAATTTATTCCCAATTAATCCCGTCTAACCGATCATGAATGGGAGAATGTTTGGTGGTAAACTTTGTGAAAAATCCCTAAACCCTTAACACTAAAATTAACACTAACTACTAATAAAAAAGAAATGAGGTTACAAACATTGTGAAACACATGACAACGAAGGAACGAAAGAGATTGAGTAGTTTGTACCGATTTTTTGGGTCGGGTATGTTGGATTGTTGAGACTTTAGAGTATTGGTATCCCGAATGACTGCTTGGACTTGTAAAATAGAAAATCTGAAATCTGAAAAAACCTGTAAAAAAAGGGTTAAAATTCTGTTAGAAAATCCTTAAGAAAATCTGTTAAAAAATCTGGAGTAAAACTGTGAAAAAATCTGTGGAAATTTCTGTGGAAACAATTCGTGGAAAGTATTTGGAAGAAATCTATGAGCTATAATGAAATCTGTGAAAATTCCGTTAAAGAAATCTGTGGAAGAAATCCGTTATAGTTCCTCCATTTCTTAAGATCTCAAACATTCCTTTGTAGATCTTAAGAAATCTGTGAGAAAGTCAACAAATCAAACAACAGAAAAAACTGTAGAAGTGGTATTAAATGGCGAACGATTACGGTTAAGAGTTGCAAGAAATTTGTAAGAAATTTGCAAGAAAATCTTGAGGAAATCCGCAGATCTGTAATGGAATGCTGCAACATTTTGGACGAACCTCACTATGCAACATTTTGAAGGGAGAAGAACTCATTGTTTGTCAGAGCGTTGTTGAAATCTGCAGTGGACAGGTTGAGATCCACAGGAATTCCTTAAGATCTATAACAGAATGTTGCCAGAGGAGTGGCGTTCGATGACTGGAGTGGGGTTTTGGAATGTTTTGGGGGGATGCATAGGAGCGACGTCTGGTTAATGGGGGAACGTCGCGTACGTGTATCGCGAGAAGGGGAAATCCTTACTTTGGATTAGGGCTCCGGGAGGCGTCGATGACTGGGTAATGGAGGAGCGGGAGTGTATCGCGAGAAGGGTTCTCGCGTGAGGAATAGGGCTCCGAAAATCGTCGGCGAGTGGGTAATGGGGGAACGAAGCGGGAGATCCCCTCGCGAGAAGGGGGAGTGCGTGAGGGTTTGGGCGTCGTGGCTTTTGGGGTCTTTAATAGCGTGATTCTGCTCGTTATGATCTGACGGTGGAGAAGAAAGTATGTGATTTGATCGCACGGTTATTAATCAATGAATGGACAATTTTAAGCTTCAGATGGGCCTGAAAGTTTTACTTTATATAATATAGATAGATATACTACATATATATATTATATATATATATACTTATATACATATATATATTATATATATTATAGTATACTATAGTATATATATACATATATAGTATATATATACACTATATATAAGTATATATATATACATATATAGTATATAAATACTATATATATATAAGTATATATATTTATACTTATATATATATATATATAAGTATATAAGTATGTATATAATATATATAAATATACATATACAAATTTATTATATAAGTATATATATACTTATATATATACTTATAAACATATATATATATACTTATATATATAAGTATATATATATACTTATATATATACTATATATGTATATATATACTATAGTATACTATAGTATATATACATATATAAGTATATATATACTTATATATAGTATATATATAAGTACATATATATATACAAATATATATATATAGTATGTATATATAATTATATACATATATATATAAGTATATATATATGTATATATACCTATATATACTTATAAATACTTATATATATACTATATAGGAATATAAGTATATGTATATATACTATATACTTATATACATATATATAGTATGTATACTTAAATATATAAATACTTATAAGTTCATAAGTATATATATAAGTACATATATAGTATAGTATATAAGTATAGTATATATACTTATATAAATATATACTTATATATATTCGTATATATATATATACTTATATAAGTATATACTTATATATACATACTATATATATGTATATATACTTACTAGATATATGTATATATACTTATATATGTATATATGCTTATAAGTATATATGTATACCTATATATATATATTTATAAGTATATATATATATAAGTATACTTATATATATATACTTATATATATAGTATATATATAAATATATATATATAGATATATATATACTTATAGAGTATATATATACTATATATGTATATATATGTACTTATATATAAGTATATATATATAAGTATATTTATATGAATTATATAAGTATATATATATAAGTATATATATATATATATTTATACTTATGTATATATATATAAGTATATATATACTTATATATAAGTATATATTTATATATACTTATATATATCCATATATAATATATATATATACGTATAGATATTTATACTAATGTATATATATACATATATATACATATATATATATATAGTTATATAAGTATACACTTATATATACATACTATATATATGTATATAAGTATATATACTTATATATGTGTATATATAAATATATACTTATATATATATATTTATATATATAAATACTTATATATACTTATATATATACTTATAAGTATATATAAGTATATATATACTTATATATATATATATGAGTGACAGGCACGGGCCTCCGGCCCTTTCCAAGGCGACATTTGTCATGAGGGAGACATCTGTCATGATGGCGACATTTGTCATGGGGGACATTTGTCGTGGGGCGACAATTATTGTGGGGGGCGATATTTGTCGTGTAGGCAAACTGTCAAGAGCTTTGAAAAATAAAACTCAAACATCAACTTGAATGACCACTAAAAAAAGGTTTTCATTGGAAGGACCTTCAAAAAATATGTAGAAGTCATTTTTTAGAAGACCAAGTTGTTGAAACTCCATAACTGAAAATGAAATTTGTCTTGAAATCAAATTTTTCCTAAAAATACAATTTTTCTTGGTGGTGACTAATTAGTTCAAATATCAAATAAAAGATAATTAGATCCAAGTATAAATGAGATCCAATACAAATAATTGCAGGCCTTACCCCCATCTTAAACATGTGGCAGATTAAATATAAAGAGAAGTGCGCCATTTTCACAACCGATGAAGCACAAATATAGATCAAAATATAAACTCATATTATATTAACAAAATAACAACTATGGATAACAGAAGTAGAGGAGGAGGATTTGACCACTAATTATTCTTCTAATAATATTCTCACTTATATATGTTAGTCTGTAAAGAAAACTAATTATAAGCAAATGTCCAAGACAATTGAATTTTTATATTGTTAAGTTAATAAAATTGGTATCAAAACTTCACTGATATTGCATTTGATCAGGGTATATCTTCAACTATCTAAATTCATCTTTAACCCCAACATCTCAAATTTAAGGATAAAAAAAACTATAAGGAGCTTCAAGGTGACAAAACACAATAAAGAGCTTCAGGGGGAAAAACATTGCTCAATAGGAATCACAGGAACCAAGGTAGCATCAATTAGAGTTGAAGGATTAGGAGTGAGTGACTATCAGAACTTGACTAATCACTAAAAAAACTAAATGTACGTAGAAATCAAAAATAAAAAGATTACTTGAATTATAAATACCTGTAAAATAATTCTCCCATCAATGTTAGGATGTTATTTTGACCTACTCATCCGCCAAAAGAAAGCATTAGCTAAATGCATTGCTTTTCAAACCTAGCAAAGAAACAAAACAACAAAAAATGTACATTAGTGGATCGATTAGTTGACTGTCATATCTGATACCTTGAATCTGCATTGAATTACCTATTAAATCTTTGTTTTCATCATAGGAATAAGCCACTTAGTTTATGCAGTAGCTTCAGTACATCTCTACCAAAAACCACCAATGCAGATTCAAGCTTAGTATATAATGCAACTTCAAATTCATCATAGGAATAAGCACATTGTGGTCATCACAAAATATAGGAAATTCAAAGAAACATAAAAAGCAGAGAATGAGAATAAGTAAATGAAGTTAGCATCATTCAAATCCCATACATGTCTGAAATTGCGAACAGAAAATTCCTCAATGACGGACGAAGTAGTGGAAATATTTATGTATGATAATAAGGAAGTTAGTTTATTTATATCATTTTAAGAATCAGAACTGCTCATTCTCACTACATTATTAGTTCAGTCAGTAAAATGATCAAACATCTTCACTCCATAATATAATTTTGAAATCATAGGCTTGCAATTTGGCATCCATGTATTCCTTCTGCCAGTATGTGCGGCTCTTCATCAAGGGCATTTAACATTGCCTTCTCTCCATGGAGATTTTATCTATAGGAAGGATGATGGAGACTTTCCATGAATAGTGAATTGTTTGCTGCTGTTTGAGTATGCTTGTGGACATCTTGTTTAGGATTTTGACAATGATGTTGAGTTTGGCAGCCATAGCATGCGCAACCTCGACAGCAATCGAAAGAGGCGAGTGGAATGGAAGGATTGAGCAAGGAGCATGGAAGACGGTAGAGGATAAACGTTCGAAACAGAGAATGGCAAAAATTAATGGATCTTGACTGCGGCTAGGCAACCGGACTACATAGGAAACCCTAATACCATGTGTGTCATCGACAATGATGAAAGAGGATAACGTCTTCATCCTCTGCTTATCTTCACCATACATGTGCGGACCTTCCATTAATCCTCCTCTGTAACTGAAGAGTCACAAAGATTAGAAGTGGGAAGAGGTTATTAGAGGAGAACCTTGCGGTAGGGTTTGGTGTGGTCGGGACCAGGAGATCGGAAATGGAGAAAAGGAGATGTGGCTTGAAGGAGGCGGAAGATAAATGGAGGAAGAAGATGGAGGCCTTACCAGAGGGAGTAGCTAGGGATTTTTGTGGGTGGAAGAAATAAAAGGAGGAGCTCATCGTCCCTGTGAAGGAGAGGAGACCGACTACGAAACCCTACAGCGCAAGCGAGAGGGATCAGAAGTGATTATCAGGAATAAGATGAAGGCGCGAGGTCGGGAAATTTGGGAGAGGAGATTTTGGATTTTTTCAAGAATGGATATTTGCAGTCCAACTGTATTTGATCAGACGGCTCCTGTATTTTGAAGCCATATATCCGACGGTCAATATTTTTTGATGGATTTTTGATCTCATGCTATTCGCAGACCACCATACTTCTTTTTAATATAGTATAGATAAGTATTTATATATATAAGTATATATTTATATATATATATACTATATACTTATATATATATAAGTATATATATACTATATAAATACATATATATACATACTATATTTATATATACTTATATATACGTATATATATACATATAAGTATATATATATAAGTATACATATATATAAATACCCTATATATATACTTATATATACTTATATATATATACTCTATAAGTATATATATATATATTTATATATATATATATATATATTATATATAATAATATATATATATATATATATATATAAGTATACTTATATATATATACTTATATATATATATATAAGTATATATAAATATTTATATATATAAATATAAATATAAGTATATATTTATATATATATACTTATATAAGTATATATTTATATATATACTTATATATATATATTTATATATATAAATATTTATATATACTTATATATAAGTATATATATATTTATAAGTATATATTCTTATAAGTATATATATAAGTATATATAAGTATTTATATATATAAATATATATATATATTCATATATAAGTATATATACTTATATACATATATATAGTATGTATATATAATTATATACTTAAATAAGTATATATATATGTATATATATATACATAAGTATAAATATCTATAAGTATATATATATTATATAAGAATATATATAAGTATATACTTTTATGTAAGTATATATATACATAAGTATAAATATCTATATATGTATACTTATATATATATATATATACTTATATATATACTTATATAGTTCATATAAATTTACTTATAAATATATATACTTATATATAAGTACATATATAGTATAAATATATATATGCTCTATAAGTATATATATATCAAATATATATATATATATATATATATATATATATTTATATATATATACTATATATAAGTAAATATATATAAGTGTACTTATATATATATATATTTATAAATATATATATAAGTATACATATATACTTATAAGTATATATACATATATAAGTATATATACATATATATTAAGTATATATACATATATATAGTATGTATATATAAGTATATACTTATATAAGTATATACTTATATAAGTATATATATACGAATATATATAAGTATATATATATATACGTATTTATACTATACTTATATACTTATAAGTATTTATATATTTATGTATACATACTATATATATGTATATAAGTATATAGTATATATATATATATACTTATATACTTATATAGTATATATATATAAGTATATATGTATATTTAAGTATATATATACTTATATATATGTATATACTTATATATACTTACTATATATATGTATATAAGTATATATATATAAGTATATATACTATATATGTATATATATATGTACTTACACTACTAGAAATTTGACTTTTAGTGACGAAAATTTTCGTCACTAAAGACTAGATGTTGGTCACTAAAGACAATTAGTGACCAACTCCAGTCCGTCACGAGACGGTCACGAATGCCCCGCCACTAAATGTAATTAGTGACCAAAAAGATTTTTGTCACTAAAATTATATATTTAGTGGCCAAAATAATTACAGTCACTAAAAGAGGTTTTAGTGACCAAATTTACTTGGTCACCAAATATTGTTTTGGTGACCACATTAATTTGGTCACTAAATGTAGTATCAGTGACCGAATTGGTTCGGCCACTAAATATAATATCCGTGACCGAATTTGTTTGGTCACTAAATGAACTTTTAGTGACCAAGTTGATTTGGTCACTAAATGAAGTTTCTGTGACCGAATGGATTAAATCACTAAATATAATATCAGTGACCAGATGTATTTGGTCACTAAATTGTATTTAATTCCACAAAAAAATTATATAATTATTTAGAATTCAATTTTAGACATTCAGAATAAAATTTTATAATTTTATTTCATTTAGAATTCAAATTTAATACTCAATCGCAAATAAAATTTGTTCAACATAAGTTATTTTATTAGTAGAAAAAAAAAGAGTGTGGGAGATAGCCCAAACCACTCAATACATATAATATTATTTTCCACTATAACTGAATACATGAAAAAATATCTATATTGAAAAAAAAAGTCTCATGTCCGACATCTTATGACCGTCAAAAGTCTTGCACTCATCCATCATCAGCTGAAGGTTGTAAATGAACGCAACATTCTTGTGTCACGACGAACAACATCCCGAAGAGGCCTCTCCCGTACGACCAACTCCGGACGATCTCCTTTTGCACATAATATAAGTTGGAATCTTCCAAACCAAAACACATAAATGGCTGCACACTGAAGGGATGGTGGACATTATGAGCAGCATTACAACCTCTCTCTTCCATATTCCTCTCTGTGCCTGGACGGAATAATGAGAGCTTGATACCTGTATGATGATTGAATTAGGAGGAGGCATGCGAAAAGTTGGGCCACTCCTCGAAACTGTCAACCTCACCTGTCAAAATCAAAAGTGCTAAAAACTGAGCTTGCTATTAAGTCTAACCAGCTTGCTGTCAGGTGCATAAAAACTAAAAACTGAGCATAAATAACTAGCATATGGTTGAGACTATATAAATAACTAGCATTCTTTGAGATTTGAAAGCTATATGCTTGAAACAAATTGCTCCCCAATTTGAGCTTTAAAAAAAATATCAACATAGAGTGTATAGTTCATTATATTTTAATTATTTTTTACTCTTTTTTTGTTCTTCAGTTGCCTTGCATATTTTTGAGGCACTGGGGACCCAATTAAGCTTGATTTTGCCTCGACATCAAAATTCTAAAACGTGCAATGAACATGAACTACATCTAATGAGGAAAGCAGTCCCCTGTTGTTACCCCTAAATCATTGAAAATATGTACTAAGAGTTCATTTGGCACGACATTTTTTATCCGGTGAGTTTGGACAAATGACACTGTCATAAAATCTGTTTGGCATGACCGGTTATAACAAATGAGATTGAAACAATAATACCAGAAGTAAAAAGTCAATTTTGAACCAAATGGATGATTACCTATTACTGCAGTAATATTTTAGAGATATGTAAATGAAGATGGACAATTTTAAATAGAATTTTCTGCAAGAAAATATGCATTACCTTATTTCATTGTAGAAGAAAACTCTGCAAAGTTGTCAGCATATATTGAAGTGCTCAACTATAACAAGTTGATCGGTTATTAATTCTAATCCATCCACAAAAATACTTGCCCAATTTACTGCAGTATTTGGCGACATTTATTTTTTCTACAGGCCTAGACATGACTCCGTGAACTGAAGGTGCCTTTCAATAGTGACTTGACCACCATCTATATGTCTTTATAATTCCATTCAGAATAAGATGGACAAACACAATCTCCCGAGTGTGAAAATTATTATTTCCACACCTATAACAAGGGCAACGAATGGTGTTTCCTCTAGCAGAATGAGTGAAAGCAAAATCAAGAAAAGAATTCACTCCGTTGATGTAAACAGGTTGACGCCGATCGCTGATATCCATCCAACTCTTATCCATTGAGCTATACATCAATAAATAAATAAAAACAAATTGCTTTAACATAAATAAATTTCAAGGATATAAACATGTTTACATTAATTAACCAATTGAGAACAAAAATGATAAGATCAAATCATGTTGACATTATTGGCTACGACATTTCTGCAATTTAAAGGCGTCACTAAAATTGACTTGCTCTTAAGCCGCCGAAACTAGGCTTTAACCCGGGTCTACATCACAAACATAACATACAACAATCACTGCTAGTGGATATGCTTTTCACCTAATTAGGAAATAAATGGACAGCTTGATGGAAAATGTTATATCACCTTACTGTTTGCTTGTACATTATTGTGAAAAAAAAACTTTGTTTCAGTATTAAATGTCTTAAGGAGATCACAAAATGGTCTTGCTTTAAGCTTTTTATAAGGTGAATCCTAATGAAAACTTGGCATTTGGCCTTTACAAAAACTTGAATTCTAGTGAAATGGATACTTTATAAATTTTTTGAAAACTGCATAACGTACAAATGGTCACAAAAATGTTAAAACATTAATGAATATGATTTTAACAAAATTAATGATGATAAAAATAACTTTATAAGCCATATCAAAATAGAGCTTAACCTTTAGACCTCATAATTATAAGACTTCCATTACTTGAAATTTCATTATTTGAGCCAGCCCAGAGCTAGTATAATATATTTTTTCCATAATGCTCCATAATTTATGTCCACAGAAGTAGTATATTAGTAAATAACCATGGGAAACTTGAAAATCCCACAGCAAAAAAGATTTAAAACTGAACTATGGGGAAGCCACAACCGATGGTTTTGGTGCGGCTCGGTTTTTGCTCATTCCAAAATCGACACCCTTGAAGCAGCTGCATTTTGGGGGCAAACCGCCCAAATTGCACCACACATGCCTACTAACCCCAAAGGAAATATACTGAGCAACAAAACCCTGGGGAGTCGTCCATATTTACATCTTAAGTCCCAGTGTAAGAATCCATTCATGATATCTAGCTTAAACAGAGACCATTATCATAAAGTTAAATGGAGCAGACATTAACCAAAGTGGCAAGAAAAACAAAAATTTTATAACCATCAAAATTCAAAGGAAATGGAGCAGAAAAAATCAAAGTCATTCTATGCTACGGCCCCCAAGAATCAAGATTCATAGGAAATAACATTAACAAGATTTGGAGAAATAATAGCCAACAAAATAATTTGTTTTCTAACTGCATCGAGAAAATACCGATCCAAAAGGGGCAAACTGGTAGATCGAGTCACGGATAGGAATCTCAGCCCCACGAACACAATTATCAGTGAGGAAACCCTTCGTTCAGCGAAATGTAGTAAATAACAAGAAAAACCCTCGTTCAGCGAAATGGAGCAGAAAAAAATTTCGTTCAGGAAATGGAGCACACCTGCGAAATGGATCAGAAGGCCGACGACGAGCAGAGGAGTAGAAGGCCTCGAAAACCTTCGTTCCGTCGAGGGAGAGGGTTGCCCGATCGGGATGAGATCCTTAAGAGCGGCGAAGAGGAAGAGCGGCGAAGAAGAAAATGAGGGATAGAGCGAAGAGCACCTAGGGCACCGCGCGCGGTTGGGAACTCAGCGAGATGCTGTGCTGTCCCTTATTGGGAACTCGGAAAGGTAAACCGCTTGTGCTGTCCCTTATTGCCCACCGTTCAATATGAGCCGCACGATGCCTCTTATCTATAGCCATCGTTAAATATTTATTATATTTATATATAATTAAGTAATTGATTTAGCTTAATAGGGAAATCACGTGCCTCTTAAGTCTTATCTATAGCTAAAATGTCTCACCCTGGTAAAATTATTGGTTACGAACTGAACATTGCTTTCCTTCATAGACTATAAGCGAAATTTTAGATAGCGCGCGGGGATGAAATGTTGGCGGAAGAACGAAAATATTGGCACTAAATATGTTAAAAAATACTTAGTGTCTGCTAACTTGTGGTCAATATTTGTAAATTAAGTGACTAAAATATTTTTAGTCACTAATTTTTCTGTCTACAGACTGACGAAGGCTGATTTGAGTGGACGTATCCGACGAAGGGTTAATTGCGATGCCATCATGGAGAAACTCTAAACAGGAAGTCTTGTATGGGCCGGGGTGTAGTTTTTTGGAAAAGTTAGGAGCGCTAACTTAAATCATAGATAAGTTTTGGAGAAAAGTTACTGAATTCAAGGATGCCGGTAAGTGACTTTAAGGAATCCCGCGAGGATCGACTCGCGATGCCTCCGAGGAAGTTAATTAGCATAGCATGTATGTTTAATGATTTTTAATTAGAAAATAATTTTCATTTAGGAGGGAATTAATGAATTTTGTTTATGAAAGAAACTACAAAATTCTCACGTCAACTCTTTTTGTCGTTCATTCTCTCACAGTACCCCATCCGTCGGCTCCCCCAACATTGACGAAGATATGAATATATCGGGGTGGTGACGGCATGGATCGTATTACCTCCAATGATGTTTTCATAAGAAATAAGAATTTTGATAGGCACATGAAGCGCATTCTCATTAGGAGGAATAAATGAATTTTTTTATTAAAGAAACTCAAAATTTATGATAATTAGTGACTAATTTTTTGGGTCACTAAGTAAATAATTTAGTGACTAAATTATTTTTGGTCACTAATTACTTTAGAAGAAGTACTTTAGTGACGGAACTTGTATTTCGTCACTAAAGATATGTCTTTAGTGACCAAATTTTTATTTAGTCACTAAAAATGTGTTCTTTAGTGACGAACTATATTTCGTCACTAATAAGGTGTTTTTAGTGACGAAAAATATTTCGTCACAAATATTTCGTCACTAAAAGCCTATTTTCTAGTAGTGTTATATATATATACTATATATATATACTATATATAAGTATATATATATATACTTATATATATACTATATATGTATATATAAGTATATATACTATATATATACTTATAAATATATATATTTATAATTATATATATAGTATATATACTTATATATATATACTATAGTATACTATAGTATATATATACATATATAGTATATATATAAGTATATATACATATATAAGTATATATATATACTTATATATATTTATAAGTATGTATATATATATATATATTTATAAGTATATATATATATACTTATATAATATATTTGTATATGTATATGTATATATATTATATACATACTTATATACTTATATATATAAGTTTAAATATATATATTTATATATATATATTTATAAGTATGTATATATATACTTATATATATAACTATACTTATATACTTATAAGTATTTATATATTTATGTATACGTACTATATATATGTATATAAGTATATAGTATATATATATACTTATATACTTATATAGTATATATATATAAGTATATATGTATATTTAAGTATATATATAAGTTTAAATATATATATTTATATATATATTTATAAGTATGCATATATATACTTATATATATAACTATACTTATATACTTATAAGTATTTATATATTTATGTATACGTACTATATATATGTATATAAGTATATAGTATATATATATACTTATATACTTATATAGTATATATATATAAGTATATATGTATATTTAAGTATATATATACTTATATATATATACTTATATATATATGCATATACTTATATATACTTACTATATATATGTATATAAGTATATATATATAAGTATATATACTATATATGTATATATATATGTACTTATATATATACTATATATATACTATATATAAGTATATATATATACTTATATATGTATATATACTTATATATATACTATATATGTATATATATAAGTATATATACTATATATACTTATAAATATATATATTTATAATTATATATATAGTATATATACTTATATATATATACTATAGTATACTATAGTATATATATATACATATATAGTATATATATAAGTATATATACATATATAAGTATATATACTTATATATATATATATTTATAAGTATGTATATATATATATATTTATAAGTATATATATATACTTATATAATATATTTGTATATGTATATGTATATATATTATATACATACTTATATACTTATATATATATAAGTTTAAATATATATATTTATATATATATTTATAAGTATGTATATATATACTTATATATATAAGTATATACTTATATATGTATACTTGTATATAAGTATACTTATATATATACTTATATATATTTATATATATATATACTTATATTTGTATATATACTTATATGTATATACATATTTATATATATTTATATATATATATATAAGTATATATATATGTATGTATACATACTTATAAATATATATATTTATATATATATTATATACTTATATACTATATATATTTATACTTATATACAATACTTATATACTTATAAGTATTTATATATTTATGTATACATACTATATATATGTATATAAGTATATAGTATATATATACTTATATATTTATATAGTATATATATAAGTATATATATGTATATTTAAGTATATATATACTTATATAAATATACTTATATATATATGTATATACTTATATATACATACTATATATATGTATATAAGTATATATGTATATAAATATAAGTATATTGTTTGCCAGAAAGCCCGCGACCTCCTCTTGTTGTTCAGTTTTCCCGGTCTCAGCGGTCTCAAATTAGGTGATCGCCCAGATCGTCAGATGCCTCCTCAACCGAGATTTTCTAAGTACCCAGCGGTCAAGACAGTGCGAGATCGCCAGCTCAAGCGGTCTGGTCGTTTTTCTTATTTTTGTTATTTGTACCCCATTTCCCTGCCCCGGCTCTCCTGTACCCCGGGCAGCCCGTAGTTTTCAGTTCTGCCCGTTTGGGCAGCCCCCTCGTCTATAAATAGAGGGGTAGGGGTACCAGAAAAGCACTTTTGGCTCCGAGGCTCCAGCTTACAACCTGTGTAAGCGGTCTCATTTCTTCGTGATCGCCATTTCGTGATCGTTTTTCCCTTTGTTCCAGCATCTTCTGTCTTAGTAACCTGCACTTCGCAGTTTTCTCCCATCCCTTTTAGTGTGAATTTTGGAGGTACCATTTTTGGCACCAACAGAACGAACATGCGACCTTCAGATTCGAAGTGTCAGGTGAAATCCATAGACTTTCAAGATGGCTGATCGCCGTAGAGGTCGTCCCCTGCGATCTCCCAGTGTTCCCCCTTCCGATCACAATCCGTTAGAAGCGCTTGAGCGCCGCTTCGAGCTTCGTGTTGAACAAACTCTCCGTGAGGCCGCCCGAGCTAGGCAGGACGCCGCCTCTGTTCAGCAGGAGATCGCGCGGTCTCAGCAAGAGGCCGCTCGAGATCGGCAAGAAGTCGTCCGGGCTCAGCAGGAGTCTGCGAAGCAGATTGAGGCTATGAACCAGGTTCTAGCCGCGATCTACCAGAAGATCCTTCCTCAAACTTCTCAGGTCGCTACTCCTGACCGTACTGCAGGCGGTCATCCGAGCGATCACCCCGTCTTCCAGCCCGCAGCTCCTCAGCGATCTCAGCATGAGGAGTTCGCCGCCCGTCATAATTCTTTTCGAGCCGCAGCCCAGGGGTCTCCAGCTCAAACCCTGAATTTTGAAGAAGGGTTTGCTTACCCTCAAGATCCTCCTGCCTCTTTTCTTCCTCCTCCAGGACCTTCTGTCTTTGGGGAGCCTTCCCCCTTTACCGATGAGATTCGTCGGGATCCAATTCATCATGGATTCAGGGAACCTCGCCTTCCAGTGTATACAGGAGAAACCGACCCAATGTGTCATCTTCAAGCCTTCGAATCTGCTGTTGCCCTCAGGACCATTTCAGATGGGGTAAGGTGCAAGCTGATGGTCACCTCCTTTGATGGGTCGGCCATGGAATGGTTCTATAAGCTGCCTTGTCAATCTATCTCGAGCTTTGCTGCCCTGAGGCAAGAGCTGCTTCTAAGATTTGCCACTGCGAAGAAAAGGAAGAGTGGTCCTGCAACCCTCTTCAAAATTAAGCAAGGCGACACCGAAACTGCGGCGCATTTCGTTGACCGTTTTCAGAAAGAGATCTTGGGAGTTAGGGATATGGATCCCGAGCTCTATATGGTGGCTTTGATCAGCGGCCTGCAGGAGGGTCCTATGAAGTTCAAAGTCACAACCAAGGAGCCTAGCTCCTATCAGGAGCTGATCAGCATTGCCAATCGCTACATAGAAGGGGAGATCAACAACCCCACCAATGTGAGCAATTTGATAAACAGGGCCACTCAGAAAGGCTCTGCGGGATTTTATCCGGCTCCGTCTTCCTCAAAATATCGACCAGAACTCCCACCTCCAGCTCCGATAGGTAAGAATTATCGCAACGGCCGCTTCAATCGAGGTAACCATTCTTTCCCACCTCAAGGTTCATTTCTTCAAACCCCTGCTACCCCTGCTCCGCAAGTCACCCCGGTCCACCAGATCCAGTACGCCCAACCTCCTCTTCTACCCATTCCTTCGCTCTACAATGAATCCCAAGAGTCTTTTACAGACTTTGGTGTTTCTATGAGTGAAGTGCTCCAAATCCTTCAAAAGCAACCCTTTTTCAAGAAGCCATCTCCGCTAAACTCGGATCCAAAGACCAGAAATCCTACTCTCTACTGTGAATACCATAGAGATATGGGACATTTGACAGAGGATTGTAGAGCTCTCCGTCTGTTCTTAGAGAAGCTTCTAAAGGAGGGTAAGCTTCGAGATCTCATCCAGAAGAATGATTCTGCCAAAGCCTCAACCTCCAAGGCTAAGGAAGTAGCGGAAGTCCATTGGGAATGCGAAGAAGTGGACGATATTGGCCATCTCGGCAATATCGACTTTCCCAATGAGTGTGTGGATGCTGATGACGAAGGCGCCTTGGGCAATCTTTTCTGCATCAACGGAGGTGCAGGTCCGGAATCTTCAAGGAAGGCGAGTCTGAAAAGGGTTTATCAATCAGAGGTTGTTGCCACCTCTTCAGCCCCGGTCTGGGGAACGGTCACTTTCGGTGACGAAGACCTTCCTCAGAACGCGAATCCTTTTGACGACGCGGTCGTCATCAAAGCTGTAATTGAAAATTATACAGTAGAGAAGATACTGATTGACACGGGGAGTTCAGTCAATGTGCTCTTCAAACCTGCCTTCGAGGCGTTGAAGACAGGTAAAACCCTCCTTTCAACTGAAGGCCCCCTTTATGGTTTTTCAGGAGAAAAGAAAGAGGTAGAAGGGCTCGTCACTCTTTATGTGATTCTGGGAGGGATAGTGAAGCTGGTCAAATTAATAGTCGTTGATGCTCCCAGTAGCTACAATGCCATCTTTGGAAGACCCTTCTTGAATGCATACCAAGCCATTGTCTCCACCTATCATCAAGCGGTAAAGTTCGCCTTGAACGGCAAACAACACCGAATAAGGAGCGACCCAAGGAAAGCCAGGGAATGCTATGTAAAGACGGTCAACATGATCGTGTCCTCTTCTCCTCAAGAAGTTATGAGGGGTGAATCAATTGAAGTTCCTGAACAAATCCAATCTGCAGAGGAAATTGAGGAAGATACAAGAGACGGAGTTCGCTTGGAACCTGCCCAAGCAACTCAAGAGGTCCGGATCAACGAGGAAGATGAGAGCAAGAGCCTCTCCATCAACGCTGAGTTATCCGAAGCTGACAAGAGTCAGCTCATCTCTTGTCTTCTGCAAAACCTGGATATCTTCGCTTGGTCGGCAGATGACATGCCTGGAGTAGACCCGGATGTTGCTTGCCACCATCTCAATCTTGACCCAAACTTCATCCCGATCCAGCAGAAGAAGAGGTCTGTTGTAACTACTCTAGCACAGCCTATCCGTGAAGAGGTAGAGAAGCTCCTGAAGGCAAAGTTCGTCCAACCAATCCAATACCCAGAATGGGTGTCAAACGTTGTAATGGTAAAGAAGTCGGGTGGAAAGTGGAGGATGTGTGTCGACTTTACTAAACTCAATAAAGCTTGCCCCAAGGATTGCTACCCCTTGCCTCGGATAGATTCTTTAGTAGATTCTGCGGTAGGTTATTCCTTTATGAGTTTTTTAGATGCTTTTTCAGGTTACCATCAAATCAGAATGCATAAACCAGATATACCACATACTTCATTTATCACAAACGATGGTTGCTTTTGTTATCTCGTAATGCCTTTCGGGCTAAAGAATGCTGGAGCAACCTATCAGAAAATGATGGATACGGTTTTCAGGAGTCAAAAAGGAAGAAACCTTGAGGTATACGTTGATGACCTCTTGGTAAAAAGTAAATTATTCTCTTCCCATCTTAGGGACCTCTCGGAAACTTTCACAACCCTTCGAACTTTTAATATGAGGTTAAATCTGTTGGAGTGTGTTTTCGGGGCAAGTAAAGGAAAATTCCTGGGTCACCTCCTTACTCCAGAAGGGCTGGAACCCAATCCTGACAAGGTAAGAGCTATACTGGAAATGCCACCTCCCAAATCCCCAAAAGAAATTCAGCAGCTGGGAGGGAGGATGGCAGGCTTAAGTCGCTTTATCTCCCATTCGGGAGATAAGAGTGCACCTTTCTTTAAAACCCTCCGGGGAGGGAGTAGGTTCGAGTGGATGAAGGAATGTGATGATGCTTTCACTCAGCTTAAGAAGCAATTGACATCAACCCCTTTGCTCTAAAACCCGCGAGAGGGAGAAAATCTATTTCTGTATATGGGAGTCAGAGCCGATGCCATAAGCTCTGTTTTGGTCCGAGAGGAGAAAAAGAAGCAATTCCCAGTCTATTACGTGAGCCGAATTCTGAAGAATGCAGAGACTCGTTATCCTATTCTCGAAAAGTTGGCCTTGATGCTTATAACTTCAGCAAGAAGATTATGACCATATTTTCAAGCTCATTCGATTCTAGTCGTTACCGATCTTCCATTGAAGAATGTCTTGGAGAAGCCAGAGCATTCAGGCAGGTTGGCAATGTGGGCAATAGAGTTCAGTGAGTTTGATATATCCTGTGTCCCAAGGGTGGCGATCAAAGCTCAAGTCTTAGCAGACTTCATGGTGGATGCCAAAGAAGTTGAGTCGCAGAAGGGGGTCGGAGTGCCCCTTGCCTGGAAAATCTTTGTGGATGGAGCCTCGGGGAAAAATTCTTCCGGGGCAGGAGTTATCTTAATCAACCCAAATGGAGTAAGGCTGGATCAAGCGCTGAAGTTCTATTTTCAAGTAACAAACACTCAGGCAGAATATGAGGCTTTGCTAGCTGGTCTTAAGTTTGCTAGAGAGCTGGGAATTGACGATGTCAAAGTCTTCACAGATTCTTTAGTGATGGCTTCTCAAGTAAATGGAGCTTTTGAAACTAGAGATAGTATTTTAAAGCGGTATCTAACTCTGGTAAAAATCGAGGTAGGGAAGTTCAAAAGCTTTACCATCAACCATATTCCAAGAGGTGAGAACGTGGAAGCAGATGAGTTGGCAAAATTTGGACTTCTCTCAGGAGGATCGACTTCGGAATTGTTTCGCCCAGCAATTGAAGAAGGAGAGGTCATGGAGATTGATCAGCGCCCGTCTTGGATGGACCCATTTGTTCTATATCTTTCGACTGGAGAGCTCCATTCATCAATAAAAGACAGAAAAAGGTTTAAACGAAAAGCGGCTAACTATTATCTTGTTGCAGGAGTGCTTTATAGAAGAACTTTCCTTTCGCCATTGGCACGGTGTGTTTCGGAGGAGGAAATTCCAACGGTCATTCGGGAGGTCCATTCTGGAGAATGTGGAAGTCACTCTGGGGCTAGAACTTTGGAGAAAAGAATTCTGAGGCAAGGCTATTTTTGGCCTCAAATGAGGAAAGATGCGGAAAAATTTGCTAAGAAATGTGTAAAGTGCCAGAAGTTTGCTCCTCTCCAAAATTAGCCGGCTCAACAACTCAAGTCGATAGCAACTCCATGGCCGTTTGCAGTTTGGGGAATGGATTTGATTGGGCTTTTCCCTATGGCAAGTGGGCAACGTCGATATATTATAGTCATGATTGACTATTTCAGCAAATGGATAGAGGCAAAGGCATTGGCCAAAATTATGACTCAAGCCGTGAAAAGCTTTATTTGGGGAGAGATAGTATGTCGGCACGGAATCCCAATGGCAATCATCATGGATAACGGTTCCCAGTTCAACAATTCAATTCTTATTAATTTCTGTAAGCAAATTGGCGTTGAGCTACGTTTCGCTTCCGTGCATCATCCAAGAAGCAATGGGCAGGTAGAGGCCGCCAACAAACTCATCATAAATCTCTTGAAAAAGAAGGTAGAAAATGTCAGGGGCAACTGGGCAGAACAACTACCTTCCGTCTTATGGGCCTTGAGGACAACTCCAAGTTCTGCTACTGGGGAGACTCCATTCAAATTATCACACGGTTCCGAAGCCCTTATTCCGGTGGAATTTGAAGTAAAAAGCCCAAGAGTATTATTAGCACAACAGAATCAAATTGACTGGATGGAAGGAAATGGTGAGGAGCTAAAATGCAGCCTTGATTTAATTGAAGAATTGAGAGATACGGCAATCATCAGGCAAGAAGAGGTAAAGAGAAGAATGGCGAGGCTATTCAATAAAAATGTAAGAACCAAAGAGTTCGCTGTTGGGGATCTAGTCCTGAAGAAAATAGATACAGCAGCGAGAGCTGGTTCAGTTGGAAAGCTTAACCCAAACTGGGCGGGGCCATTTGTGGTGAAGAACGTGCTTAAAAATGGTGCTTACCATCTCCAAACTTATGAAGGAAAAGAATTGTCTCATTCATGGAGCGGAGATGATCTCAAACTTTTCTTTTCTTAAATGTTCGTATCCAATTCACTCATTCTTGTTCTCACTTTTCTTCTCTCAAATATCACGTAGGTATTATCAAAGCATTCACAATACTAGTGATGGGTGATAAGTTTTAAGAATATGTCATTTTTTGAAAAGCCAGAAACCTGTCAAGTGAGACATCGACGGATCCTACTATCTTCCCCCTCGACTTGTTAGCTCGACGTGTAATTCTGCCGGGACCACAGATGTCGGGGAGATTTCGAATCTGTGTAGCAGTAGCTCGCCAAGCTTGAGCGGTGGAAGTTTAGGATACCGGGTCCTTGCTGACATCTGGCACACCTCAGCATTTCAAGGGGGTCTAGGTGGTTGGCTCAGCTCTGTCATGCATTAGGAAGGACATTGTTACGATCTTAATGATCTTTCAGGGAAAGCAATGTCGGTATAGCCTCCGCGGCATGACCACACCTGCCCTACCGATCATTTTGGTCCGTAACTCTCGAATACTCGTTGAAGCGTGGTTAGGTAAGGGGCGGTCAGAAACATCCATGACCGTCGCCTGAACCTTAGATTGGCATGTTCGCAGTAAACTCGGTAATCCTTTTAAAAAAAAGAGGCAATGTCGGTATAGCCTCCGCGACATGACCACACCATCCTTTTGGATCATTCTTAAGATCCCCTTTTTCCTATCTTCTTACTACAAAAAGAAAATCTTATTCATCCCTTTGTACTGGGATCGGGCGGTCAGCAATTTATGAGACCGCATGTTCTTCTTTTCCAACTTTCTCCAAAGAGCGATTTGAGTCATTTACGATCGCCGGATATAATTTTTTCAGGATAATTGAGGTTGCTATTCAGAAATCTCTTATGCCAGCTTGATAGAGATCGGCCCGATCTCGGAAAACTTGAGATTCCAATACTTTCTGCTATTCAAAGCTATATGGAATGATCATGATATATACTCTGTTCCTCATCAAATGAAAATTAGATTTTTCTTCAAAAGGGGGGCGGTCTGAACATAATGTGATCGCTGAACTGGAGATCCATGAAGAGCTATCATTTTCCTTTTCAAATAATATTGGTCATCAAGGGGTCATCAAACGGGTTTCCTGAAAGTCATTTGGGAGCCGATCACCCAGAGTGTAATGAGTTCAAATCATCTTCAAGTTATAATTGCCTTATATTGCGACCTGTGTAATATGAGACCGCATGACTATTATGGATAAGTTGGCTATTTTCTGATCACAGTTAAGTTGCTGAATTTCTTTGTGACCTGATTATCTCAAGATCGCAGAATAGTCATGTATATAAAGTATCGGTTTTTACTTCAAGGTCTTTAGCGTTTTTCCAAGAGATCGCCACCTGAAGTTTTTTAATGTTGATATAAAAATTGTGATAAACCTAGGGCATTGAGATCGAATGCCGATTCTAACTCAGAACAAATAAATATATACATCAAGAACAAATTCACTCAGAATCTAACAGAAATTCAATTTTCTATATATTTTCTGAAATATCTATTACAACGAGACCGCTCGGTCTCCAAAAAATAAAAACGAAAATCATTGCAATTCACTCTCTCCTTGACCTTTTAGAAGACCGCTCACTCGAGGGGGAAGAACCGGTCTCTGCAGAGGATTCTTCTAAACTATTCCCCGGAATTCTAGATCCAGAGCTTGAGCTCGAACTGGAATCTAGGCCAAGGGTATAGCGGCTTCCACTTTCTTCATCCTCGATCACCACATTCTCCTCTTGGACCGCGGTCTCGTCAGCAGCATCAGCAGACTCATCAGCAGCATCCGCGGTCTCTTCAGCGGTCAAAGATTGTTCTTCAATTCTTTGCGCCGCATCAGGGAAGAGATCGGCGAACGAAACGTCTTTGAATTCTTCAGTAAGTCCACCACGGTTACGGACCTCATCCAGCACCTGGTCGGCGGTCTCTTTTATATGGTGCATCAAAGCCCTCTGGAAAGCTGGATTCTCAGGGTCATAAGCTGCTTTTTCAAATTGCTGCAAAAGAGACATATGTTAGACCGCGCGATCATAGGTAACACGTTCATAAAATATAAGCAAAATTCTCACTTTTCTTTCTTCTTGCAAAGCAGTTATTTCGTCCAGAGCGCTGCGAAGAGATCGCCCCATATGATGATTTAAGATTGTACTTCTGGCAGTCACCTGGGCACAGAGGTCGGGAAGCGCATCGGTCTCGATATTTAATATTTCAGTTGTATTCTTTCTCCCATACAAGGTCGAAGTGACCGCGTATGCGTGACGGGTCACCTTCCCGCTCCACAGGGGTAGATCAGTGGACACCTTCACAGACTTCCCTTTGGCCGCCCATTTGAGAAGAGGTTTTCCTTTGATGTCCTTCATTTTTCTTTTAAAACCCACCATGGGAAAAACTCTCTCGGCGGTCTCAGAAGTAATGCCGAACACGTCGGCCTCGCGCTTCAGCCTCCTCTCCCTCTGAGTAAGAACCTCTGCAGCTGGGGAGATAGGATCTTGAGCAGGGACCGCAAAGGTCGCTAAAAAGCGGGAAAAAGTTAGGAAAGCATACGAAAGACATGAAAGGAAATTATTCGAGACCGCAAGAAAAGCTTACTTTCAGCCGGAGTAATCTCAGCGATCTCGGGCCAGATCGCTAGATAATGAACAAGATCGATCCTCTTGCCCGCCAAGAAAGCCAAGATTTTCAGCTCCTCTTCCGAGACCGCTTTTATCTTCTTAAAGATACTATCAGGTCGCGGAGAAGGGGAGTTTTTGAGACCGCCAAGGTCACCTTCAAAGACAAGAAACCTCTCTGTCCAGAAAGAGATTTTATTTGGAAGATTCAGAATTTTTATTCCATCTGCTGAAAAGTACATTAACCCTTTGAATTCTTCCTTCTTTCTGCCTTCCTTTAAGATCTTCGCGGTGAAGGTTGCGCGGAATAGATTCATTGTAAATTTCACTCTTTCCGATCTCAAGTAATTGATGAAGACATTAACTAGACCGATGGAGTTCGGGGCCAACTGGGCGAGCACGAAGCCGTAATATTCCAGGATCTCTAGCCATTCCCATGTGAGGGGAATCCTCAACCCATTATCAAAGTGATCGATGGGAATAATAAACTTTTTCTCCTCCGCAAAGTTCAACCTTTCTTGTTCAGTTGACGGTCTCACAACTACCTGAGTTTGGATCATATATTTCTTTATAAACTCAATATATTCATCCTTTGATAGGCGACCTTGTTTGTGATCGGCATTCAGGAAGATGGTGGCAGAAGAAGCACGAGCGGACACCATTTTTAGCGATCGATGAGATCGGTGTTTAGAGCGCATTCAAGAAAGCATAAAATAAAGGTCATGAAGACGGCTATTTATAGAAGACAAAGGGTCATTTCATAATCATTACATCTTGAAGACCGCCCAGCAAAAAATATTCAGACCACTCGACCTATGAAAAGTTATGTGAGCATACTATGGTTGGAGATCTCAATCAATAAAAACACAGAAGCAATACAAGCAACCCAGGCATAAAGAGATCGAAACTTAACAAATCAAGACCGCACAAAACATTAGAATAAAAATAGCCACACAAATATATGGGAAAATAACAGTAAAATTTTACAAAATATATTGTTTAAATCCAGAGACCGCTCGGTCGCAAATTAAAATGTTCATCTCCTAGGAGGCCTGTTTCTCCCTATATGAGCTGCGACATCTTGCATGTCGTTCACTGCGGCCATAACCGATACCAAGCTATGATTGGCCAACATTGCAGATCGATGAATTTTTGACATCTCCTTGTCCACCTATTCCATAGGGATCAGTACAATTTCAGGTTGCGGTCTCTCCGCTGGATGATCGCTGGAGGTACCCGGTCGCATCAGCATCTTTCCATGACCGCTCCTCAGCCTCTCATTCTCCGCGGACAGCGCCGCAGCCTTCCCCTTGTAGTACTCAGCCTCCTTTTCAGCCTTCGTAAGAGCTCGCGATCTCTGCAATCCTCAGATCGCATTCTTCTCGAATCCTCTTCTCGTTGGTGCGCAATTTCCCTTTGAGATCGCGAATCTGATCGTTCTGAGCTCGCTCCCTCATCAGCATAGAGCGAACATCCTCGAACATTGGGTTAAGGATGTTGGTTAGTTGAGGGGATATCTTGATGTGCTGAGGAAGTTCTCCCTCCTCGATCTCAGCATCATGGTCATCTGCAGTCACAAGAGATGGGTTATTTCAATCATTAACATACGATCAGATAAGCTCTTTAAATAAACAAAAAGAATACTTGGAAAGAAGTTGAGACCGCAGTCACGTAAAGCTCTCCTGGTATCTTTAGTGACCGCGGGATCTGCGGTCAGTGAAAGGCGATCAGATCCCCTTAAACGCTCCATATCCATTCTTTCCAAATCTCTTTTCTGCGACTTTTCTCCCTCTTTTTCTTCTCCTTTTCAATTCTTCATTACTCAAGGGGATATCGTCGGTCTCAATAAAGACGATCTCACGCTTTCTTTCAGGAGAAATAGAATGAACTGTAGATAATGGAAGGAACTCAGCTGACTGGAGAATCATTTTATTCTTACCAGCTCGCGAAATCGAGACCGCCGCCGCACGATCTGCTGCAGCCTTGTTCGAACGATCTCCCTGAAGAGAATCATCCAGGAGACCGCTAGAAAGTGCAGCTTCCTCCTTAGCGATCTGCAGCTTCTCCGCGATCTCCTCACCGTTTTTGTCCTCCGAAGTCTGCAAGACAACTTTTTTCCTCTCTTCAGCGATCAGGGCCGCCTTTTCCTCAGCGACCCTGACCGCTTCTTTCTTACTCTCCTCAGCGATCAGAGCCGCTCTCTCCTCAGCAACTCTGACCGCCTCCTTCTTCTTCTCTTCCTCGGCGGTCTTAGCCGCCTCTCTCTTCTCCTCTTCCTCTTTTTCTTTCTTCTCTTTCTTCTCCTTGTCTTTCTTCTTCTCCTCGTCCTCTCTCTTTTTCTTCTCCTTCTTCTCCCTCTTTTCTTTCTTATCTTTTTCTTCTTTCTCCTTCTTCTCTTTCTCTTCTTTTTCCCTCTGTTCCTCTACCTCTTTCTCTTTCTTCCTCTTCATCATCTCTTCCATTTCTATCTTTTTCCTTTCTTCCTCCTTTGCCTTGATCGCTGCGTCAGCGATCTCCTTCTCCCTATCCGCGATCTCCTCATCAACGGCGGTATTTCTGAGAGCTGAAGCCTCTAAAGGATCCAACACCTGCAATGATGAAAAAGATGAATTATTAGAAGAAACCTCATCAAGGTAGGCGATTAATCCAGAATCATCCTCTCTTGGTAAGGTTGAGACCGCGGGAAGGAAGGGAAGATCGCCCTTAGCATTCACCTTCTGAAACTCAGTGGAGTCTTCCAGGTCGATGAATTCAGAAAATACGGTCGCCTCCATGGCGGTCACATCTTTTCCTTCCTCATTTCTTCTGCTCCTCTTATAAGTCAAACTAGATGGACTTGAATTTTTTCTCTTCTTACCCTTTGCAGCGATCTCCTGGTCAGCGATCTTCTGCCTCAAGGATTCGGCCTCGGCTTTCTTCTGACGCAGCCCAGCCAGAATGACCTCGGTAGAGGCGGTCTCAGGAAGTTTGGAAGATGTTTGATCCAGTGCCTCCAGGGATTTCTGACAATTAAAAGAAATGGAAAAGTCAGGCAATTTCCATACAGGATCTGAAGAAGTATTAGACGGATCAGAAGCAACAGAGACCGGCACAATCGAGCCCTCAGGAAGCTCAGTTTTCTTTAACGGAGATCGGGCGGTCTCCTTTGAAGTGCTCACTTTTGTTAAGATTTTTGGCACTTTCTTTCCTTTCTTCGAGCTAACACTCTCCTTCTTCCCAGGAGAGTTCGATTTCGATGGAAGAGTCTTTAAGAGATCGAGCATAGTCATCTTTGCAAGAAGATCGAACCTACTCAATTATCAAAGACCGCTCAAAGTTTGGAATATCTCAATGTCTTACAGAATGGAGGTTTCAGCCGGTATTTATAGACCAAGCCGCATTAATGATGGTCGCGGTCTCAGCGGTCAAAGCTTACATTTTCGAAGTTCCAGGTGTAACTTAAAAATGTGCGGGGATTATGTTTGCCCAGAAAGCCCGCGACCTCCTCTTATTGTTCAGTTTTCCCGGTCTCAGCGGTCTCAAATTAGGTGATCGCCCAGATCGTCAGATGCCTCCTCAACCGAGATTTTCTAAGTACCCAGCGGTCAAGACAGTGCGAGATCGCCAGCTCAAGCGGTCTGGTCGTTTTTCTTATTTTTGTTATTTGTACACCATTTCCCTGCCCCGGCTCTCCTGTACCCCGGGCAGCCCGTAGTTTTCAGTTCTGCCCGTTTGAAAAGCACTTTTGGCTCCGAGGCTCCAGCTTACAACCTGTGTAAGCGGTCTCATTTCTTCGTGATCGCCATTTCGTGATCGTTTTTCCCATTGTTCCAGCATCTTCTGTCTTAGTAACCTGCACTTCGCAGTTTTCTCCCATCCCTTTTAGTGTGAATTTTGGAGGTACCATTTTTGGCACCAACATATATATACTATATATGTATATATATATATATGTACTTATATATATATACTATATATAAGTATATGTATACTTATATAGTATATATACTTATATATATACTATATATGTATATATATACTATAGTATATATATAAGTATATATACTATATATATACTTATAAATATATATATTTATAAGTATATATATAAGTATGTATACTATATATATACTATATATATACTATATATATACTTATAAATATATATATATTTATAAGTATATATATAGTATATTGAAAGTGCACAGTTAACCTCACTAGATTTCTCTAGAGGGGGGGTGAATAGAGATTTGAAATATTTTGTGCAAAGTTAATATATATATATATGTATGATCACAGATTAGAGCTTCCCACACACACCAACAAGAATTAAAACAATAAAGCAAATGTAAGAAAGAAAATCCACAGCACAACACAAGAAAATATAGTGGTTCCCCAAACTTTGGGTAGTCCACTCTTCTACCCCCTTGGTAGGAATTCACTAACTTGCACTGAGTCTTTTGATAAGGAGACTCTTAGAACCACCCTGAGTCTTTTGATAAGGAGACTCTTAGAACCAATACACTGAATTTTTTGAAGAGAGATTCTAAAAACTCTTTTACAATAGTGAATAAGAATGAAAAAGAAAGAATGGAATAAAGCCAATAATGAATCTTCTTCCTAGCAAGAAGATTTGAAGCACAAGTTAAGAATTGAATCTTTCTTCTATAGAGAGAAGAAGATTTGTAGCCTTTCTCTCTTTTAGTGAGAGCAATCAGATTTTGCAGCAGTGATCAGTGAGCAGAAGCAGAAGTGGAAATGGATGGAAGTTGCTGCAGAGCTTTTTCTCAATGTCTCTCTTTTCTTTTGGGAGCTTTTCCTCTATATCATAAATGTGTGGTGGATCACTCTTGTGCTGTTTCCTGCCGACTTGCTCTTTATTTTATAGCTCTGTGTAATAAGATAGTACTATAGGAGAGGAATCAATTAGCAGCCAGAGATTTAGGTAGAGAGAAATATTTCCATAGCAGATTTAATCATAAATGGAAAATGTTAATTTAGATTTCAAATAATATCCAAAACAGATTTCATCAATTTAGCCAAGAATCAAATAGAAGGAAAGAATGATTCAGAACGGCTATAAAATATTAACATCATTCTATATAAATCAGATCTTCAGAAAAGAAGGAAAGAGATCTGGCGCAGATTTAAATCTGTCAAACAAATCGACGTGCGTCGATTACTATTCGACGTAAGCGTCGAATTTATCTTAGCCCAACGTCGAGAGAGATATAAGGAATGTGCGTCGACAAAGGTGCGTCGACTTCTTTGTATGCGTCGACTAGAAATCAGAGTAGCGTCGACAGGACCTACGTCGAAATCTTCCTAAAGTTACTTCGACATATCCTGAAGAAGACGTCGACTCTATTTCGACGTAGCGTCGAATACCATTCGACGCATATTTACTTTGTCTTTGTTATTCATTCATAAAACTCTTTCTTTAACTCATTTCTAGGGGTTAAGAGAAATCATTTTCCCAACAATCTCCCCCTATTTGTCTTAACCCTTTTTAAGGAGAAATTGTCTTAGCATAAAATCAACTCAGCATATAATTTGAAAAGATAAGAAGTATGTCACTTAATCAAAAGTGAAATTTAGAGAGGGAGATCATATAAGCAGATATTCCAGAATCATATAGACAAATTTCATATTTATACCAGTTCTTTTTCAATAAAATATATCAGCATTGTTCTCAAATACTACTCAGGTGGTGTAGGAGGAGTCTTTCTTTTTCTTTTGAAGACCTTGGTGGGTTGCTCATCAGCAGTTAGTATTCTCAGCTCCCCCTGAGTTACAGCAGTTGGCTCCCCCTGAGTCCCAGCTTCAGTTAACACAACTTCTTGCTGCTCTTTTTCATTTGCAGCTGTATTCACAAACTCAGCTTCCAGTTCCTTGGTTTGTTCATCAGTTAGTATAGCTTCCAGCTCCCCCTGAAGTTCACCATCTTTCCTTGCAGCCTCATTTTCTACTCTGTTATCCTCCCCTTGTAGTATTATCACTTGTTCTGCAACCTCTCTTGCTATGCTGAGTACCTCTATTGTTTGTTCATAATTAAGAGGCTCAGGTACTGTCTCATTCCCAAGGATCTTGTCAGAATTTTGAGGAGAGGACTTGTGAGAGAGAGATTTAGGATTGGAAGGTTGCTCTTCATCTAGATTCTCCCCCTTCTTGACCTTCTTGGCTAGGGAGGTTAAGAAAGACTTAGTCACTCTAGAGGAAGAGAGAGATGACTTTAGAACTTGCACAGAGGCACTGACCCCATCTATTTGGGTGTGCATGTGAAGGATGGAGGAATGAAGTTGGGAACAGTGCTCATCTAGCATTGCTTGGAATTTTTCAGCTGCTGATTTTATGCACTGAGTGATGAGAGCCTCAGTGGATGTAGATGATTCTTGGTGTGAAGGGTGTGAAGGAGATGGAGGAGGAGTAGATAATGAGTGTGGAGAGGTGAATCTATCATCTGGAGGAGGTAGAGGAATAGAAGAATGCTGAGCAAGGGATTGAGGTGGTATTTGTGTGGATGATGATGGGAGAGAGGAGAGATTTGTTTGAGGAGGAGAAGGAGTCCTTTCAGGAATGGAACCAGGCTTAGGGATTTGCCTGGCCCATTTAGAAAATAGGGCTATGGACATCCTTTTTCCTGGAGGGATGGGAATTCCTTTTGACCTGCAGAGGTCAGGGAAGGAATGGAAGAGAACCTGACTCATGATTCTCATATAAGCATTTTCCTTGTGGGAATATTTGGAGGCTATCATTTTGAGAAGACAGCTGGCCCAATCCACCTTCTTCTTCAGCACAAGAGCTCCCATGATGTTCAGCTGCTGTTTGGGCACTGCATCATGGGCTGAGATCTTGCACAGTAGAACTTTCCCTACTATATCAGCCAACAGCCTATATTCATCAGAGAAGTCTATCTTTTTCAGATGGATTGGTCTTTCTTTTGAGAATTTCATGGTGATGAGTAATTGCTTGACTTCATCAGGTGTGAGCTCAATGGATTCATCACCTAATAGGGGAATAATTTTATACTGGTTGAGTCATTTATAAAAAGCTTATTTTCTTTTCCTATTTTATTGAAATGAGGGTGACATTAGGATATACCTGATGGGAGGTCAAAGGTGGCCCTAATGTGGTCTGCAGAAATGGAGACTGGAGTCTCATAGACGGTTCCTTGGATTTCTCCTTGTTCGGAAACCTGAACATGAGTTATGAGCTCAGTGAGCTCAATTTCCAGGAGCTTGCACCTAGTGGAGATGAGCTTGTTCAGTCCTGCTTCAGTGAAGAGAGAAATGATGCTTTTATAGTTCTCTGCTGCTGCTTGGAAGGATTCGAGGTCGATGTCGAAACCCGAGTTGATTTTGGGAGCCATTGAAGATTAGAGAAGTAAGAAGGATTGGGTAGACAACGGAGCACGGAGGATAAGAGATGCAGAGAAGAGGAGGTTTCTGAAGAGTCTTTTTAAGTCAGGTGAAGCGTCGAGACAGGGCTCAATTCGAGGCTTTTTCGGTATTCCAGTGGATGTGACCAAAAAATATTCTAAAGTTGCCGCTCTTTATCATAAAGTCGACGTTACGTCGAGTTGAATTCGACGTCGGGTTTAGGGTTTTCCATCGACGTATGCGTCGATTTTAATCGATTTTGGTTGTCGACGGTGCGTCGATTAGAAGTGACCAAAAGAAATTTTTATTTCTCTTTATTTCTTTCTTGGCCTAATGTTTTCTAAGATAGTTTTGAACTAGATTTTATAGAGAGTTTGATTAATTGTACCAGCATTGCTTGGTAGTGTGGCCAGCTTTGTTACATACATAGCACTTGATTATCCTAGTATTAAGGGAATTTAAATTTAGAGTATGATAAATGTTTTGGTTAGGATAAAGGTGTTGATTTGAATATAGATGGGATTTTTGGTTAAGATTAATATTTTGTTTGGGATTGAAATGTTTATTTGGATAAAATTCATGATTAGGATGACTGGTTCCTGAATGAGGGTTAGGATGAAAGACTTTTGGAGAGAATGTATTGGTGCGTCGATAACTATTCGACGTATGTTGATAATTGCGTTGATTTGTTATCGACGTATTCCTCAGATTGCGTTGATCTGGTGTCGACGCATGAGGAAAGTTGCGTCGAATTGATGTCGACTTGTCTTTATTCAAGCGTTGAGTAGAGGTCGAGGCATCCGAGAGGTTACGTCGAGAATAAGTCGATGCATTATCATGCATGCGTCGATATGAAGTCGACGTATCTGTGTCTTCACAAATTTTCATTTTGCCTTTCTCTATTTTTGCTCCTTTATGTGTTGTTCTTCTTGGATTGATTGTTTCTTCAGATGAAGTATGTGAATCATCAGCTGAATAGTAAGATGTTTCATCAACTTCCTTGGTTTCTTTTTCTCCCTAATCATGTGGGTCTTTTTCTTGGTTTAACAAATTTACAGGTTTAGTGAATTTTACAGGGCTCATCCAAGCAGGTTTGTTGGATGAAGTTAGGCTGATTGAAGGATCAGCCCCTAGCCCAAGATGTTTGGGTCTTAGTGTTTGTTTTTCAGTAATTTCCTTAAGAGTCTGGCTTCTTATTTTTATTGACTCTTCAAAAGCTTTTGCCTGGGATATTTTATTCTTAAGGAACTGATTTTCTATATTAGCCCTTTCTGTTTCCTTCTTTATTCTGCTAGCTATTGATTCATAATCTTTAGAGGAGTTAATTTCTATGTTTTTCTGATTTTTAGCTACAATGATTTGTTCTTTTAGATCCTCAATTTCTTGATTTGTTTTTAGGTGATCTAGGTACATTTTCATAAAATCATTTTTAAAGCTATCACTTTGAAAGTCAATATCATTAAACATACTTACCTCATCCTCATTCTCAGATTCCTCAATGAGAATGAGGTTCTTTTCTTTTTCATCATCAGAGGATAGATCTTCTTCTGATCCTGTTTCACTCCATGATTTATCATCAATCTTTGTATTTTCAAAGGCCATCAAGCAGATGTCTTCTTGTCTGGATCCTTCATTGTCACTTTTAGAGGATGAACTATCCTCAGAGTTTGTTTCACTCCAGGCTTCAGCAATGAAGCCTCTTTCTTTCTTCTTTCCCTTTTTCTTCAGATCTTTCTTTTTCAGATCCTTCTCTGTTTCAGCATTCTCTGGACATTCTGGGGCAATGTGTCCAGGTTTTCTGCAGGAATAGCAAATTATTTCTTTAGTGGGTGTTTTGTCATACCTTGGTCTTGACTCCCTCCTTTTTGGTCCATCTTTCTTGACCCATTTCTTAAACCTTCTGGCCATGAAACTGAATAATTCTTCTTCAGTGACAGGGGTTCCTTCTTCTGTTGCCTTTAGAGCAATGTTCCTGCTTTTTGAGGAACTTGGGGTGTTTTCTCTTCTCTCCTTCTCCTCTCTAGTTTTCAGCAACTGCTCATAGGATCTGAGTTTTCCTAAGAGAGCATCTGTTGAGATCTCTTTTTGTCCTCTTGTATCTCTTATTGCCCAAATTCTTGAGTCCCATGAACTAGGGAGACTCATCAGTAATTTGTCATTTATCTCAGTGAGAGAGATTTCTCTATCCAAGTCTCTGAGTTGATTGATGATCAGACTGAATCTGTCATACATTTCAGAGATGCTTTCTTCAGCCTTCTTTTGAAAGTTCTCATATTGAGAGATCAATAGGGCCTTCTTGTCTTTCTTTTCATCAGCACTTCCTTCCACCATCTTTGTGAGGGCATCCCAAATTTCCTTGGATGATTCACAGTCAACAACCTTTTGAAAGATATCATCTGAGAGAGTTGAGACAAGTATGTTCATGGCCTTTAGATCATGAGTTCTTGCCTTCTTCTCATCTTCTGTCCATTCAGATCTTGGAACAAGTGTTTGTGTGATGTTGCCATTTGCATCCTTTCTATAGGGCTTTGGTGGACCTGTTACAGTAATATTGAACAAGTCAGTGTCAATGGAGTTCATATAGATTCTGATTCTTGTTTTCCAAATTGCAAACTTTTCAAGATTGCACATTGGTGGTCTGGTGGAAGCATAATCTTTGATTTGTGCCATGTGAAAAATAGTTTTGAAAAATATATATATATGGGGTAGGATCTTTTTGATCAAGGAGTTATCCTTTTTAGATCAACCTGGCTCTGATACCAATTGAAAGTGCACAGTTAACCTCACTAGATTTCTCTAGAGGGGGGGTGAATAGAGATTTGAAATATTTTGTGCAAAGTTAATATATATATATATGTATGATCACATATTAGAGCTTCCCACACACACCAACAAGAATTAAAACAATAAAGCAAATGTAAGAAAGAAAATCCACAGCACAACACAAGAAAATATAGTGGTTCCCCAAACTTTGGGTAGTCCACTCTTCTACCCCCTTGGTAGGAATTCACTAACTTGCACTGAGTCTTTTGATAAGGAGACTCTTAGAACCACCCTGAGTCTTTTGATAAGGAGACTCTTAGAACCAATACACTGAATTTTTTGAAGAGAGATTCTAAAAACTCTTTTACAATAGTGAATAAGAATGAAAAAGAAAGAATGGAATAAAGCCAATAATGAATCTTCTTCCTAGCAAGAAGATTTGAAGCACAAGTTAAGAATTGAATCTTTCTTCTATAGAGAGAAGAAGATTTGTAGCCTTTCTCTCTTTTAGTGAGAGCAATCAGATTTTGCAGCAGTGATCAGTGAGCAGAAGCAGAAGTGGAAATGGATGGAAGTTGCTGCAGAGCTTTTTCTCAATGTCTCTCTTTTCTTTTGGGAGCTTTTCCTCTATATCATAAATGTGTGGTGGATCACTCTTGTGCTGTTTCCTGCCGACTTGCTCTTTATTTTATAGCTCTGTGTAATAAGATAGTACTATAGGAGAGGAATCAATTAGCAGCCAGAGATTTAGGTAGAGAGAAATATTTCCATAGCAGATTTAATCATAAATGGAAAATGTTAATTTAGATTTCAAATAATATCCAAAACAGATTTCATCAATTTAGCCAAGAATCAAATAGAAGGAAAGAATGATTCAGAACGGCTATAAAATATTAACATCATTCTATATAAATCAGATCTTCAGAAAAGAAGGAAAGAGATCTGGCGCAGATTTAAATCTGTCAAACAAATCGACGTGCGTCGATTACTATTCGACGTAAGCGTCGAATTTATCTTAGCCCAACGTCGAGAGAGATATAAGGAATGTGCGTCGACAAAGGTGCGTCGACTTCTTTGTATGCGTCGACTAGAAATCAGAGTAGCGTCGACAGGACCTACGTCGAAATCTTCCTAAAGTTACTTCGACATATCCTGAAGAAGACGTCCACTCTATTTCGACGTAGCGTCGAATACCATTCGACGCATATTTACTTTGTCTTTGTTATTCATTCATAAAACTCTTTCTTTAACTCATTTCTAGGGCTTCTTTCCGGCGGCGGAGAGCACGGAGGCGGAGGAGAGCGTTGCGCGCTATAAAAATGATTTTTAGCGCAGCGCTAAAAATCCTTTTTCCGATATATTATATACATACTTATATATATACATATATATACTTATATATATACATATATAAGTATATATACGTATATACATATATATAGTATGTATATATAAGTATAAACTTATATAAGTATATATATATAATTATATATAAGTATTTATATATATAAATATATATAAGGATATATTTATATATATACATATATAAGTATATATACTTATATACATATATATAGTATGTATATATAAGTACATACTTATATAAGTATATATATAAGTATATATATATAAGAATACATATAAGTATATACAAGTATATACACTTATATAGTATATATATACATATATATATGTATATATTTATATGTATATATACATATATACATAAGTATATAAATATATATGTACATATATACATATATATATACTTATATATATTATATATATACATATATAAGTATATATACTTATATACATATATATAGTATGTATATATACTTATATATACTTATATATATACATATTTATACTTATATGTACTTATATTATATAAATATATATATAGATATACTTATATATATATATACTTATATACATATATATATTAGTATATATAAGTATATATACATATATATAGTAAGTATATATACATATATATAGTATGAATATATAAGTATATACTTATATAAGTATATATATATATATGTATATAAAAGTATATATATATTTATATATATATAAGTATATATATAAGTATATATCTATATATATAAATATATATATATATTTTTATTAGTATATATAGTATATATACTTATATATATACATAATACTATAGTTTATATATAAGTATATATTTTTATATATATTCTTATATGCTATATACACTTATATATATATATATACATATAAATATATACTTATATAAATATATATAAACATATATATATACTTATATATATCCTTATATAATATATATATATACTTATGTACTTTATACTTATAGATATACTTATATATACTTATATATGTATATATACTTATATATAGTTATATATATACATATATATATACTTATATAGTATATATATTTATAAGTATATATATATAAGTATATATAAGTATATATACATATATATATAAGTATATATATATAACTATATATAAGTATATATACATATATAAGTATATATATAAGTATAAAGTACATAAGTATACATATATATAAATACATATATTTATAAGTATATATATATATATATTTATATATATAGATATAAGTATATATATATAAGTATATATACATACATATATATATATTTATATATATATATACTTATAAATATATATATATATACATACATACTTACTTATAAATATATATATACATATAAATATATATATACTATATATATACATACATACTTATAAATATATATATATACTTATAAATATATATAAGTATATATATATATACTTATATATATATATACTTATATATATACTATATATGTATATATATATATACTATAGTATACTATAGTATATATGTATATATAAATAAGTTTATATACTATATATATACTTATAAATATATATTTATAAGTATATATTTATAAGTATATATATAGTATATATACTTATATATACATATATACTATGGTGTATATATATACTATTGTATACTATAGTATATATATACATATATAGTATATATATATGTATATATACATATATAAGTATATATATATACTTATATATAGTATACATATATAAAAGTACATATATATATACATATATAGTATATATACTTATATATACATATATATTTATATACATATATATAGTATATATATTTAAGTATACTTATATATACATATATACATATATATATATACTTATATATATTTATAAGTATATATAAAAGTATATATATATATATATGTATATATTTATATATATATAAACATATATATATATATATAAGTGTATATATATGTATATATATAAATTATATATATGTATATATACTAATATATAACTATATATATAAGTATATATACATATATAAGTATATATTTATACTTATATATAGTATATTAGAATATATATATTTATATATACTTATACTTTTAAATATATATATGTATAATATAGTGTATATAAGTATATAAGTACATAAGTATATATGTAAACTTATATATATATAAGAATATATATATGTATATACTTATATATATATACTTATATAGTATATATTAAAATACTTATTTATATATACTTATATATACATATATATTTATATCTATATATATAGTATATATACTTATATATATTTATATCTATAAGTATATTTATATATATACATATATATATACTTATATATATACTTATACTTATATTTATGTATATATATAAATATATATTTATATATAAGTATATATACTTATATATATAAGTATATATATATATAAGTATATATAAGTATACATACTTATATATATATACTTATATACTATATATGTATATAAATATATATTATAGTATACTATAGTATATATGTATATATATATAAGTATATATACTATATATATACATATAAATATATATTTATAAGTATATATATACTTATATATACTTATAAGTATATATATATACTTATATATATAGTACTAGCATCTTCGAACGGGCTACGCCCGTTCTCGATGCGTCGCTGCGGGCTTCGCCCGTAACCAAGCGGGCTTCGCCCGCTTGGCATTTAAGCAGGCAGCGCCCGCATTCGAGCGGGCTGCGCCCGCATCTGTTGTGGGCGGCGACATTCGTCGTGGCGGGGACATTCGTCGTGGGCGGCGACATTCGTCGTGGGCGGCGACATTCGTCGTGGGCGGGGACAATTGCCGTGGGGCGACATTCGTCGTGGGGGAAACATTCCTCGTGGCGGGGACATTCATCGTGGGCGGCGACATTCGTCGTGGGGGCAACCTTCGTCGTGTGGGCGACATTCGTCGTGGGGGCGACATTCGTCGTGCGGGCGACATTCTTCGTGGGCGGCGACAGTCATCGTGGCGGCAACATTCGTCGTAGTGGCGACATTCGTCCTGGAGGCGACATTCGTCGTGGGCGGCGACATTGGTCGTGTGCGGCTGCGTTCGTCGTGTGCGGCGACATTCCTCGGGGCGGCGACATTCGTCGTGGCGGGGACATTCGTCGTGGGCGGCGACATTCGTCGTGGGCGGCGACATTCTTTGTGGGGGCGACATTCGTCGTGGGTGCGACATTCATTTGTGGGGGCTCCGCCCCTACAGACCGCTGACAGTACCCGGCCCGCGACATGAAGGCCCTGCAGTTTAATCTACCATTGAGTCGGCCTTCTAATTTAATCCACGAAGAACACTTGGATTAAAAGTACGAAGATCACAAAATCACATGACTATTAATTCATGAATGAATATTAAAAAATTTATATATATAAGTGGAACATAGAAATAGACGTGCAATAGCATATAAATAGTAATGTTCCCCAAAAACAAAACATGCCAATGTTTACATCAGTTATAGAAATCAGAAAACGCCAAAAAGACAGCCAAGCATAGCAAGCAGCATAATTTATGACAAAAGTTTGGCATCCTCCACTGATGCAACAATCCAAACGCCAATAGAGTCCATTTAATGGCCGTGGGAGACCCTGTATTGATATAATATGTTAAGGATATAAATCAACAAATTACATGTTTCACTGGGCTTACAAAAAAATTAAGCCATACTATGTATTAATAATTTGGTCTTACCTCCTAATCATTGTGAACACAAAATTCCACTCTTCTTGGGCAGTCAAACCTCTTGGCACGGCCGGTATAATTAGTCTGAATCCTTCGATTCTAATGCGTGGGCCATCAGACCACCTGGCCGTAGTAATATTAAAAAGTTCGTCATAGTAATCACAATCATCGTCTGCATCATCGGTGTTGCGAATATTTTGTGTTGTCTCGGACAAACCTAAGGAACAAATGAAACAATCGATGTGAATGAAAGTGTTTAACAATCAATGCTATGTTAAACTATTTAAAATGCACTCAGATAGATTTGCATTTTATAAGACACTTACTTTGGATCGGGTCACCCACACCTGGCAACGACGATGCCCCGTCAGCTTGAATTTTGTCTGGCATCTGCATGTGTTTGAGAACTTGTATCAAAACATAATAATAGTTTAACGATTATGCAAAAAACAAATATGTTGTACATTAAATGTAAGTAGTTGTCTTATGTTCTTAATTAAACCATTCAAAATGGGGGACAAATTGTAGATTGCAAATTAAAAAGAACTATGATTGCGCTGGCGGGTCATTGGAGCAGGTTGAAGTGAATGCATTAAATTTTGTATGTCAGAGTAGATCCCTGAACTATGAAAGCAATGGACAAATTAATCGTAGGAGCACGGTATTAGTAAATATATTTGCAAATCAACGCCCGACCTCACCTAAGGAACTTCATTCAATTTTATGTTCAAAGCTTGTTTTCTCGAACTTAAATATCTTCAACATTGCTTCAGGAGCACAAATCCATCTACCGTCGACGTACTTGTTGACTTCATCGTAATCTGGCGCTGCTCGAACTTCATTCAATTTTATGCCAAAAATTGAAATCCAGAAGCCAGTCCCCTGAGGAAATGGTAGACATTTGCAAAACAATCAAGATTGTGTAAAGTGAGTTTAACATGTAGAGAGTTTTATTTAGCATTTGAAAACATACAATTCACGCTTGTTTTGAGAAATCGGGGAGTTTGAAGTTGAAGTAGCATTACGCTTCTGTGTTGTTTGGTCATATTCTAGCAAATATTTCCTTGTACACCACATTTCTAGTGTAGACCCCTTCATGGCCATCAACTTCTCCATTTTTCACCAAGACCTTTGTATTTTGCTTGGAAACACCCCTTGATAATGCGACGTATAGTTGTCCATGACTAAACACGGGATTTGGAAGATATATCCCTACATTTTTTATTGTTTGACCTTGCGATTTATTTATTGTAAGTGCGTAGCTCAAACGCACAGGGAATTGCTTTCGAATTAGCTCGAAGGGCATTCTTGCATCCTCAGCACAATGTAATGGTATACGTGGTATAAATACCCTCAAGTTATTGAAAAGGCCATTTAATATTTCCGCTTCGATGACATTCCTCGAGAAGCGGAGACATTTCAACCGTGTCCCATTGCACAACCCAATTTTAGGATCTATGTTTCGAAGAAGCATGATTGGACATCCAATCTTCAAAGTGAGCTCGTGCGGTGGTAGATTGCCCGGGTTCAGTGAATTCAAAAACTCTGGTAAGTACAAATTCCGCACATCATCCGTCACCGAATCAAAGGAATAGTAAGTTACTTTTTCACCTGGAGACGATTGAAGACATTTTTCATTTAATTTATTTACATCTTCATTAAGTGGAGTTAATATTGCTCGACCATCCATGTAACGATCATCGTGATTCCCAGCACCTAAATTTGGAAAAATTTGTGTGACCAAAGCATCGATGGAGTTTTCACCTTCCCAGGGGACTACCATGGAGTCCGGGATTCGAATTTTGTCACCTTCAAATGTTGTCTCTTCTCCATTGCCAACCCTCAACAAAAAATCTGAGAAGCTTGCATCTTCGTGTGCTCTCATATTTTCAGTCAAACGAAGGACTTTGACATGTGGCCATAAATAAGAATCAACAATACTTGAATTAATTATTTGTGCTTTGGTTCCGTTTACGACAACAGGTGTTACTTGTCGAAAATCACCGCCCATGATCAATATCTTCCCACCAAATGGCAGGCCTACCCCAAGTACATCTTTGAATGTACGATCAACCGCTTCAAATGCCTTCCTATGAGCCATCGGCGCTTCATCCCAAATTATTGCGCATGATTGTTCTATTAGTCCGCGTAAATCAGATTGTTTTGCAATACCGCAGGAGGACACAGAATCGAAGTCAATTGGAATTCTAAATTTAGAATGAGCCGTTCGTCCTCCCGGAAGTAGGTTAGCTGCAATCCCCGAAGTAGCAGTGGCTAAAACAATATAACAATTTTGCCGAAAGCATGCCAATATTGATCGATAGAGGAATGTCTTTCCAGTCCCCCCTGGTCCATCGACAAAGTAAATAGCACTTTCCCTTCCTCTTATTGATGCACTGATAATGTTGAACGCGGATAGCTGAGCACTGTTAAGACAACCAATTGATTTTAAATCATCATCTGAAATCGGGATTGACAGTTCATGTTCAATTAGGCTTGAAAAGTCATGTAAATTTGCGTAGCCATCAGATATGCGTGGAAGGTCGTAATCTTTTATACTCTTATTTTGTTGTTGGAGAATTCCATCTAATTCCATTAATAACTTACTCATCATGTACGTTTCACTTGCAGTGCTTGAGCACGTGTAATCCTCAATCATACTTTGAAAATTTTCATCCCACAGTTCTCTTACTGAACTGGGTGTGCAGTATAGCAGAATAGTTGTAAACAACCGTCTCAATCCCGCAGGCATTCTAAAGGTCCTCGCTTCAGACATACAGTCTCGAATGTTGTTATCTTCCTCTAAAAGACCAAATTTTTCGGCCGCTTCCTTAAACGTTGAGTATGTAACGCCACTGACAGTTTGAAGGCATTGGAAAGAAGTGGGCCCGGCTACATGATTTAGAAGCAAACGTAGATAATATTTTTCACCCTCAGAAGGAGAAACTGAGTAAATCCTTCCAATGGCCTTAGTATTAGTGCATCTTTGTACCCACTTCCGCTGAGGTATAAGCCACCTGTAGCGCTTTGGAAAGTCCCTATATAAGTAATTCTCATTCCCTTGATTATCATGATATATGCGAAAGAACTCTGTTAGCATCGTCCTGGAATTTCTCTCATTTGCAAGTACGGTTGCAATTTGTTGGTTGCTATTGTACTGAACTTGGTGTAAGTTTGGTAAGTGTATTTGTAATCTGGCAACGGAAGGGTACATTCTAGTCATCTCGAACTTAAATATCTTCCACATTGCTTCTGGAGCACAAATCCATCTACCGTCGACGTACTTGTTGACTTCATCGTAATCTGGCGCTGCTCTGACTTCAAAAGCAACACGGTCTGAACCTTTATGAATATATTTGTACAAATATTTGATGCTCTTGATACTACTGCAGATTTCAACATTTATATGGCAATTGTACTTCAAAAGCAAATAAGGATTATACGGGACTACCCAACCGTTGTCGACAACACTTTGGTCAATGAGATTATTTTGAACGCTAACATTGTTTCTCCTTCGCCTGTAAACTGGATATGAATCAATACCCTGTGATGTGCATTCTGCATATGGCTTTGGATAACCTTTTTTGCACTTTAAATTTTTCATACACGGAGCGTTAGGGTTGTGGCATCCACACGGGCCATGTATCATATGCCTACGCACAGCCTCATGTAAGTCGGGCTCAATATCTGCTTGTGGTATCTCAGCCCTAACAATACAGTCATACTCTTCGGGGCTATTTAACTTGTCTTCCTCTCCAAAAATTATCAGCATATGGACGTGTGGCAAGCCTCGCTTTTGAAATTCGATAACATGAACGTGACCCACCACTTTCCCCAGAACCCCTTTATGGAAGATATCATCCTTGAGACTTTCACATTTTGATTGGAAAACCCTAGACAACAAATCTGGTCGTTCATGTGCTGCTTGACCAGGATATAGTTCGTCCTTTATCTCTTTCCAGTTAGAGTTGCATGTCATTGTTAAAAACACATCTGGCTTCCCGTATTGTTGTACGATTGCCATTGCATCTTGGTAGCGCTGGTACATGTCACGGGGACTCCCAATAAATGAGGAAGGCAGAATTATACGACGACGGCCAACGGCAGCTGAAGAAAACATCAATGCGTAGTTTTTCATGAGTGCAACTCACAATTATTGCGTGAATGCTTTAGCTTGCAAGTTGAAGCAAAAAGAGGTTACCTGCATCAGTTTCACCTGCTACGAAGCTATCCTGCAATCCTTGGTACAATTCCGCACGTATCTTGCTTTGATTAAGTTTAATCCAACGCAGCTTCTGTGTTTCAATTTTGATAAAATTATCGACCACAAATTGTTGTAGTAGTCTCCCCGCATGAAGAAGAATGGACTGATTATTGTTGCGTATCTACGTTAATGCAGTATATGTAAAATTTAGTTATAAAAATAATAATATAATATAACTTAGATATTATTGATTTAAAGATGTCACAGTCAAACCTGCAACAAAGAGGCGTAGTAATCGCAACAGCTTATCCGTATCCCTTCGTTTGATTGTAAGCATTTGTCCCATCCGTAGGTTCCGTGTGGATGTAATAAAGGGTATTGCATTGGATCATAATATCTAGTATACTCTTTCAAAGTAAGTAAATTTCCATCTGTGGCGCATATTAATATGTCCCTATCATCGGACTCCATGAAATCTTCACCACCAACCAAGACTGCTGCAACTTGTGATGCTGTTGGAAGAATGTATTGACGATCTGTAGCTGGCCTATCTCGAATAAGAAGTCGGCAAGACATTATCTGAGGATGTTGTGATATCTGTCGAAAGCGTTGGACAAACGGATTATACATATCAAGTATTGTTTTGATTTTATGCAGAACCTCGACGTCCAGCCCATGCCCCTCTTCCAAGCGATGTTCATTTTCACAGTCCGTGTCGTATATGAACATTTGTAGAAACCTTGGTCTATTACCCGGAGTTGGTATAAGAGAGCCGATTCTATGGTATAGTGCCCCATGTGCTCTGAAGGTGTAGATTCCTTGAGCAAATGACGGGATGGATTCATCCAATGTTACACCCATCGACGTGAATGAGAAGACGTGATTATATGCACGTACATTTTGTCGGAAATGGCGCCCTTGAGAACCTTGTTGAGTGAATAGATCAAATAGCTCGGGCGGAGTAGGAATCCCAGGAATGATAATTTTACCATTGTTGCAGCATAAGTTCTTTGATTCCTTATAGAACAATTTTGCATGACAATGACGACAAAATGTCGGAGGTGGAAGTTCCATCCTAGGAACGTTTGTAATTTGAGTAGAAATTCTTGCTGAATTTCGGTTAGGTGCTCGTAGATTTGGGACCACAACCGGTAATTGATGCTCTGCCTCGGTTGATGCATCATGGAGGTCCCCTAATTGATGGACCAAGCAATTGTGTTAGAATATTAACTACCTAAAATACATTTATTTAAGTGGGTTATGGAGAAGTATGAAATGAAGATGTTATGAAATTGCCTTGTGGTAGGATCTCCGCAGCCGTTGAGGGATGGTCAATGTGATTTTGGATATTAGATTGCTGATCACGTCGTTGTTGTCGTCTCGTTGCATTCCGTGTAGTTCGTTGAACATTCGTCAGTGAATTTCTGTATGCGGTTGACCGAGACGGTGCATCAACGTGAAGTGATGGGCCTGTGCATGGGAAGAAATGTCCACGTATATTGAATATGTAAAGGAGACGTGATTGAAGAGGAGAATCGAGTAAAACCTTCAGCAATTGAAGAAATTGTGTCTATTGTTGGGTGTAGTGTGTGTCGAGGAAGCGTTGATCCTGATGTGGAAGCCCTATTGCGTTTGTGACCAATTTTATCATGCTCATTTGGCTGGTGGGCCATCGTTGACTTTGTGAAATCACTATTGCAAATGGGGTAGTGCATTGCAAAAATTGATAATTGAAATTGCCATAGAAACAAATACAGAAAACAATATTTGTAAAGAATAAATTTATCAAAAAATAATCGCAATTTATCATGCCCGACCATTTTGCCAAAACAATTCTATATAAAATAGAGCAAGCCTAAGTTTCAAAAAAGACATGACCAGCCCATTAAAAAAAACTTTCATATCTAATCCGATTTCATCCAAAGCTATATAATTTTATTAAACCACCAACAATTTTTGTACACATGATATTCATCCAAAGCTTCTGTACACATGATATTCATCCAAAGCTATATAATAATTATTATAAAGAACACTTGAAATGAGAAACATGGTACAACAATAAAACACTTGATAAGTTAAACAATTATTATTAAACAATTGTTATTAAACAATATATATATACATCATTGATTTATTGATGACAACATTGAATTAATGAAAGAAATCAAAATTCAGCAATATTCATACCTGGAAGAAACACTTTAGCAAGCCAAGACAGTTCAGCACACTCTAACACCACCCACACTCAAGCACCAAATGGTTCTGTACACATGAACAATTTTAAAATGCATACGTAAAAACAGCTTTTTCCCAAATCACACATACACATATCTTCTACTGCCAGATGTTGAAGAGATCAAAAGTACACAATTAGACACTAAAAAGATTAGCAGGTTTGCGGACAAATGCAAGAAAACTCAAAGTAAGCTTAAATTCAGAAGAAATTTAAAAAACCATTCAAACTCCATGAATAATAAACTTCATGAGCTAGAAAGAGCAGCATTAGTCTTTTAACAAAAAACAGTTCCTAAAATCGAGCATGGGCTTGGAATTAATCATGGAAGTAATAATAAAAAATCAAGAGAAATATTTGTGGCTAGAGTGTTCTATATCTAATTATTCTGTGGCTGCTATGAAAAGTATTTTGGAGGATGAAGAGGTAAAGATCTAAATGCATTTAAATGAAAGATTTTACTAATCTCTTCATGAGATTTGTATCATAGCTTGAATCGTCTCTCTGATCAACAAAATTGACTGGATGGAAGATTGACATATAATAAAGTGTAAATAGAATTGAACTCATGTATGAGAAATACATAAAAATTAAAGAAAAATATATATAATTAAGCGAAGATAGATTTGAACTCATGTATAAGAAATACATAAAAATCACTGAAAAAATAAACTATTATTACATTGATATCAGAGAAGACATTCACATTGTGGATATGAACCAACATAGATATAAATATAGATGCAGAAAAGCTACATAGGAGGAAATCGCATGTCACATATCATACCTATCACTGGAGGATTTCCCAACCGGTGGAAACAGGGCAGAAGCCAGTTAGTAGCTTTTGAAGACCAAAATCTGCAGGAACTTGATGCCCTAAAGGAAACAAATAGTTAAGGTGTTGGAAAGAGAAAGAAGAACGAACCTCCAGTACAGATAAAAAATAATGAAATATTGCAGTGATAGAGCACCTAGCCAAAAAAACTTTGGTGAAGTTTGCTTTCAATTCGTCATAGTCACCTGCCCAAAAAACTTCATCAATTTGTATAAAAAGCATTTTTAAAATTTGAAAGCTCAAATATGCAAGAATTAATACATGCTTAAAGAAATTTGTGTAGAGCCATTTGTTTCGAGTTTAGTCCAGTACAGGTGTTGGAAAGAGAAAGAAGAACGAACCTCCAGTACAGATAAAAAATAATGAAATATTGCAGTGATAGAGCACCTAGCCAAAAAAACTTTGGTGAAGTTTGCTTTCAATTCGTCATAGTCACCTGCCCAAAAAACTTCATCAATTTGTATAAAAAGCATTTTTAAAATTTGAAAGCTCAAATATGCAAGAATTAATACATGCTTAAAGAAATTTGTGTAGAGCCATTTGTTTCGAGTTTAGTCCTACTTCTGTTTTTTCGTGGATTAAAATTGATGGCAGTGGAAATAGAATTGTATGAAATCAAAATAGGAACAAAAGAACTCAAAAATTTACCAGGAAAACCTAAACTGACTGGAGCCGAGCAAGCCCTAAATGTTATTGTGGATGTCTTCAATTTTAATAATTTTCTATGATGATAATGCTGATAGTAAAAGTCATCAACATTGCCAACGCATTAGCCTCAGTTCCAAAATTCACCAAATAAAGTATATGCACATAAACAAAACTCAAGAGATGTTCATGCATCCAGTAGGGGAATCAAAATTTAAGATATAGTAGAAGAGTACTCAACATAGATTCAAGGGAGAATTCCTTTAGAATAAGATGGAAAAGTACACAACCCCTAAATGGTGAATGATGGTTAGAAGAATGTGCACATAAGCAAAACCGAAGAGATGTTCATGCATCCATTCGGTGAATCAAAATTAAAGAAATAATAGGAGAATCAATACAGATTCCAAAGAGAATTCCAATAAACCATTGGACCTGGAACATGGAAAATCGTGTAATTCCAATTATAAACCAAGTTAATGCATAAATAAAGTCTATATTTTAGATAACATCCAATCTTACAATATGAAACATAAATAAGCATCAATTTACCATTCCACTCTTATTTGGCCCTTTCAACTCTTTTCGGAAATCTAACTTGCACTTGATATTGTGAGTTTGTAGATTAACCATACAAAATTAGACAATCTAATTAAAAATTGGATTAAGAAATAGCATTTGGAAAAAACCCAGCAAATGGAAATTGAATTAAGAAATAATAATTGGAAAAAAACCCAGCAAAGAGAAGCAAATTCCATTGACGCAAAGAGAAGCATACCGTCCATTGCTACTGTCCACCATTGCTGCAGAGAGAAGCAAAAGCTAGTTAATATAATAGAGTAAGAAATAACAAATTCCAGTTCGCACATGGGAGATCTACTTACCTTGCACTGGAGCGGGATGGCTTGTCTGTTTTTTTTTTTCTGAAACAAAAACAAAGGAAAAAATAGGTGATCCCGTAGAGATGGGAAAAACAAAGGAAAATAAACAAAGAAACTCCTCTGCCAAAGCCATGAGAATAAACAAAGAAACTCCCATGAACTCCTCTGCCAAAGCCTTGAGAACTGCGACTGAACTCCCCTACCAACAATGGTGATCCCATAGATATGGGAAAAGGGTTGGAAGAGGAAATAAGAGTTAGAAATAGGGCAAGCAAGCATACTTTGGGTTATTAGAGCAGCGTCGGGTTGCCGTAGAGATTTCAGGTCCACGATGGTAGTGCAGGATCAAGGGAAAGCAGAGATGTAAACCCTAGAGAAATGGGGGAAATAAAATATTAGGTGTGCAAAGGCTTCAAATATTTTGTGAAGAGGAGTTCATACCGGGAGCGGCGAACGATTGAAGAAGCGAAGTGCCGCATATGGAATCTCCGACGGCTTGAACACGCTGAATGTGGCGAGTCGCTGGAGGTGGAGGATGATTATGCGGGAGGAAGATGGCTCCCAAATCGCTGGATTGTGTAGCTGCGAGATTACAGGAGGAAGAGGACTTCGCTGGAGGAAGACTACTCCCAAATCGCTGGAGGAATAGCGGGAGCGGTGAGGTAGCTGCAGGAGCAAGAGGCAGCATGATTTTATCGGGCGGATGGAAAGACGTGAAATAAAGTCGATGCAGACTGATGTGATTTTAGCGGGCAGGGTGACGGGATGTGCTTTTTGGCGGGGGGAATGAGTAATTACAGAAAAGGTCTTTTTTTTGAAATTATTTGAATTTTTATTTAAGAATGTTAGTCTTTAATGAAAAGAAATGAGGGTATTTTGGGTATTATGAATGTTGCACCAAAGGGTAGTTTTCCTTTATAGAATAGTATAGATATATATAAATATATATACATATACATAAATATACATATACATATATATAAATATTTATATATAAGAATATATATAGGGTATTTATATATATACTTATAAGTATATATATATTTATATAAGTATAAGTATATATACATATATAAGTATATATATATAAATATATACTTATATATATATGTACGAGTGACAGGCACGGGCCTCTGGCCCGATCCAAGGCGACATGTGTCGTTAGGGCGACATTTGTCATTAAGGCGACATTTGTCGTTAGGGCGACATTTGTCGTTAGGGCGACATTTGTCGTTAGGGCAACATTTGTCGTTAGGGCGCCATTTGTCGTTAGGGCGTCATTTGTCGTTAGGGCGCCATTTGTCGTTAGGGCGACATTTGTCTTTAGGGCGACATTTGTCGTTAGGGCGACATTTGTCGTTAGGGCGACATTTATCGTTAGGGCGACATTTTTCGTGGGGTGAGACATTTGTCGTAGTAGCATCATTCATCGCAGGAACAAATATCATCGTGGGTGCAAAGTATGTAATGAGAGCAACACTATATTACAGAATAGAATCAAATATCTTAAGTTAACCATTTAATAAAATAGCAATATAAAATCTCAGCACTGCCCGATCTGTAGTCATGTGACCATGTACATCTTCAATCTTTGGTAACATGCCTAATTTTTGACCAGTAGGTTTGAGCGATGAGTTTAGCTAATTGTACATTAGTTTTACCGTAGACACTTTCAATCTCTCCTAACATGCGCAGTGAACCTTTAATAAAATTGACTGAATATCCAAGTAAATGCTTTGCTTACCAACAAATCCTGAGAATAAAAAAGACAAAAAATCTGAATGAAAATCTCTATATGAAAATCTCTATAAGACTGCACAGAGAAGATAATCTCTATATGAAAATCTAATTGTTTCACAGCATAAAATCTGAATGAAAATTCTGAATCTGTAAATGAAATTCCAAGTATTAACATAATCCTGTAAGAAGAATTTTGGAGAAGAGGGAGTAGGAAGTAGAGGGAGAGCAAGAATCTGTAAATGAAATTCATGTAAACAAAGATTGATATTTATTGAAACAACATGCATGATTGAACAATAGGAAGATAGGAAGAAGTTCAAAAAATTGTCGTTTTTTTATTTTTACTCTTAAATTATGAAAGTTAGACATTGCACAAAATATGAAAGTTGGCATTTATGCCCCATAAATACTAACATTCAACAACAACATAAGAGAGAAATGAACAAACATAAAACAGTAATGAAATTTTTTTATTAGTATATCTTAGAAGTGAAAGTACCGACACGTGAACGGCACGACATTGACCTATGGGGAATTGTGAATATTAGAGCAATGTATACCTCAAACATAGGCCTTTAATGAGCTTTTCTTTTCATTGCTTAGCTGCTAACAACCCTCACCGCAAAGAGAAGCAGAAATTAGTAAGTCTAATAAGTAAAAGAGTCTCGAAATAAAATTTGTAATAAAATTTCCTGATATAAATGGTGTTTGTAAGATCACAAATCCCATAAATTTCTTTATAAAATGAAGATAATTAGTGATAGACAGAATAAAATCAACTTTCTTTCGTAATAAATATGGCTGCAGGTTTATGATGGGTTTTTTCATTATGGAGATGAATACACATACATGGTTCTTGATGGTTATTTTTACAGCATTGTATTTTCCCAGTGGATTAATAATCTATATGTAAGCATCCATTGTCTTGCGAGAGGAAGAAATTTTATACATACACAACGCATACGCACATAGCACACATATATACAACCACACAACACACATGCACAGACATATGTACACAGAACACATATACACCAAGACAGCACACACACAGCACACATATATACATACACACACACATATATACACAACACATAAACACACAACACAACAACACATATATATACATATACACACCAACACAACACAACACACATAGACACACAGCACACATACACACACAGCACATATATATACACCACAACACACACACAAACACACACAGCACACAAAACAACAACACAAATATATACATATACACACCAACACAACACACATACACACACAGCACACATACGCACAAAAGCACATACACGCACACACAACAACACATATATATACATATTCACACCAATACAACACACATACACACATAGCACACATACACACAACAGCACACACACACACACACACACACACACACACACAACAACACATATACAGTAAAGCATGTTGGTTAACAAATAATGTCAATGAATCCAAAAGAATCAAAGCAAGCAGAAACGCATAATGCTAGGGATAAACCCAAGAGAATAAAATGAATAAAAATCCATGCTTGGCTGTTAATATCAGGAATCACTAAATATATAATCAAATTATATACCTGACCAAATTCAGCAAAATTTGGAGAACTGAATCAATCTGATCATCTCTAACTGAAGTTGACTTCCTCTGCAATGCCATATAAGAAGAAAACTTGATGACATATAGATTATGGCGGAAATACATATCATAACAAATACGAATTTGAAATACCTTGGAGAAAACTAATGGCGTAGAGACAGTTGCGCCTCTCCCAGCAGTGAGTTGTTGCACTCACCTCCAAGCGGGTTGTGCTCGATGCTTTATGAATAGTGAGTAAAGAATGAGAGATCAAAGAACTAACAGATATTAATTAAATGGTGCAGACTATATATTTATTAACCTCCAACACCTACTTTTATTAATTTTTTAAAGCAAAATACTGAATTTGTAGCATTTAAATAACTACACCTTGACACAGGCAATTCTCATTAGCTGGTTTGGCCAAGAGCTGGCATCTGCCTTCCCCAAGAAATTCACCTCCATTTTAGTTAATCTATAATTTGGGGGGTTTATATACTTTTGAGCAAGCGCCGTTGGCGCCCGTTTGTTTACCCGCTGTCCGACGACGTTTGCTTCAAACACAGGCAAAATACGCCACGCCAAATGAAGCCTAAGCTATTTTAATGAGACCAACAACAAAAACCAAACTGTACAATCTTTTTGGCATTCAATCAAGCATGTAAATGGCAGTTCAAATAAAAACATTTGTATTTTAATAAGATGAAAATGCAGGCAGGAGATTCAGAAATTATAGCAGATATTAAATGGAAATTACCTGCTTTCGGTAGCAGAGATCTCCAAGTATTTTATAAGCGTAGGATCCGTATCTGAAATGGAAGAAGTCTAAGCTATTTTTAATGAGGCCAACAACAAAAACCAAACTGTGCAATCTTTTCGGCATTCAATCAAGCATGTAAATGACAGTTCAAATAAAAACATGTGTATTTTAATAAGATCAAAATGCAGGCAGGAGATTAAGAAATTAAAACGGAAGGGATGGAGTGAATGTCAGAGGTGTGAATTTAAGCGTAGGATCCGTATCTGAAATGGAAGAAGTCAGAGGTGTGAATGTCTAAAAACAGGCTGAGATCAGAGAGATAATCTGAAATTTGAGAAATTTTGGAAGAAGACGAGAATCTGGGAGAAGATCGAAATAATGCGGAAATGAAAACGGAAGAAAAGAAGAGAAGCAGAAATGGGGAAGAAAAATAGAGAAGAAAAACGAAAATGATAAACTTGCACAGATCAGAGATGGAGTGGGTGTCTACATTTGATGAACTTGCCTTTTGCAGTGCGGACCTGTTCTGGAGTAGGAAGGAGATGATCGTGGGAAGGCGGATTAATGTCGAGCGAGGCGGAGGAATGTGGAGCGGCCGAGGACTGTCGAGTGGAATATCGAGCGGCCGAGGACTATCTAGCGGAAGAGGCGGAGGAACGTCGAGCGGCAGAGGAGTGTCGGGCGGCCGAGGACTGCCGAGCTGCAGAGGCGGAGGGTTGTAGAGCGGCGGAGGCAGAGGATGTCTTCAGCGGAAGCGGGAGAGGCAGATTTTAGGGCAGAGGCGGGATGGAGAAATGTCGAGGGTTTGAGGAATGAATAGGTCGAGTGTTAAGAAAGAACGAACGACTCATATATTTTTTAGCCATATCCAACGGCTAATATATTTTGTTAGAATTTTGATCTCACGCTATTCGCAGACCACCATATTTCATTTTAGAATAGTATAAATATAAGTATATATATATTTATATAATATAAGTATATATAAGTATAAATATGTATATATATATATATATGTATATAAACTTATATATGTATATATATATAAATATATACTTATATATATTTATATATATAAATACTTATATATACTTATATATATATTCTTATATATACTTATATAAATATATATATGTATATATATAAGTATATATATACTTATATATATATAATTATATGTATATATATAAGTATATATATATAAGTATATAATTATATATGTATACTTATATATATAAGAATATATATATGTATATACATATATATACTTATATAGTATATATAAATATACTTATATATATATTTATAAGTATATTTGCATACTTATATATATATATTTATATATATAGTATATAGATATAAATATATTTATATAAGTACATATATATATATATACTTATATACTTATATTTATTAACATGTATTTATACTTATATATCCTTATATAATATATATATGTATACATATATAAGTATATACTTATATATATATATATATATATTTATATATACATATAATTATATATGTATATATTTATAAGTATATATAATATAAGTATATATACATATATATATAATTATATAAATAAGTATATATATATATATATACTTATGTATATATATATACTTATATATATATATATACTTATATATATAAGTATATATATATAAGTATATATATAAACATATATATATACTTATATATATACTTATAAGTATACTTATATATATATACTTATAAACTATATATGTTCATACTTATATATATACTTATATGTATATATATACTTATATGTATATATATACTTATATATATACTTATATACTTATATATATTTATATATATGTATACTTATATTTATTTATATATATTTATATATGTACTTATATATATATATATATATATATATATATGTTTATATATATACTTATATATATACTTATATAATATATATATATACTTATATATATTTATACTTATGTATATATACATATATATATACTTATATATACATACTATATATATGTATATAAGTATTTATACTTATATATGTATATATATATATATAAATATACTTATATATATATTTATATATATAAATACTTATATACTTATATATATATATATAAGTATATATATATACTTATATACTATGTATATTTATATATATATACTTATATATATGTACTTATATATCTATCCTTATATATTATATATATATACTTATAGATATTTATACTTATGTATATATATACATATATATATATACTTATATATGTATACTTATATATATATATAAATACTTATATATACTTATATATATAAGTAAATATATATACTTATATACTATATATATTTATATATATATACTTATATTTATATAGTATATATATATATACTTATATATATAAGTATATAGTATATATATATACTTATATATAAGTATATATATACTTATATATATAAGTATTTATTAGTATATATATAAGTATATATTTATATATTTATATATATACTTATATATATTTATATATATATATAAGTATATATATAAGTATATGTATATATTTATATATATATAAGTATATATAAGTATATGTATTATATATAAGTATAAATATATATAGTATATAAGTATATATATACTTATATATATACAAGTATATATAAGTATTTATATATATAAATATATATATAAGTATATATATATATAAGTAAATATAAGTATATATAAGTATATATACATATATAAGTATATATATATACTTATATATAGTATATAAGTATATATATATTTATATATACTTATACTTTTAAATATATATATACTTATAGATATTTATAATTATGTATATATATACATATATATACATATATATATAAGTATATAGTGTATATATATACTTATATATATACTTATATAGTATATATATTTATATATATTTTTACTTATATTTATATAGTTTATATATATACTTATATATATAAGTATATAGTATATCTATATATACTTATATATAAGTATTTATAAGTATATATATATATAAGTATATATTTATATACTTATATATATACTTATATAGTATATATATTTATATATATATAAGTATATATATATAAGTATATATATAAGTATATATAAGTATATATATATATTTATATATATAAGTTTATATATATATAAGAATATATAAGTAAATATACTATATATATACTTATATTTATATATATACTTATAAATATATACTTATATAATTATATGTATATATAAGTATATATAAGTATATATTTATAAGTATATACTTATATATGTATACTTATATATATATACATATATATATATATATATATATATACTTATATAGTGTGTATATTTATATATATATATAAGTATATATACATATATATGTATATATATATACTTATATATAGTATATATATATAAGTACATATATTTATACATATATAGTATATATATACTCTATAAGTATATATATATCTATATATATTCTATATATTTAAGTATATATATATAAGTATATATACTTATATATATAAGTATACATGTATATACTTATAAATATATAGTATATAAGTATATATATATACTTATATATATATAAGTATATATAAGTATTTATATATAAATATATATAGTATATAAGTATATATATATACTTATATATATAAGTATATATAAGTATTTATATATAAATATATATTTATATATATATTTATATTTATATATTTATATATATAAATACTTATATATACTTATATATATAAGTATATATATATACTTATATACTATATATATTTATACTTATATATATATTCTTATATATATACTTATATACTTATATATATATATTTATATATATGTATACATTTATATATATAAGTATATATATACTTATATATAAGTATATATTTATATATACTTATATATATCCTTATATAATATATATATATAAACTTATAGATATTAATACTTTTGTATATATATACATATATATATATATATATTTATATTTATATAAGTATATACTTATATATACATACTATATATATGTATATAAGTATATATACTTATATATGTATATATATATATAAATATATACTTATATATATATATATATATATATATATATATATTTTTATATATAAATACATATAATTTCTTATATATATAAGTATATATATATACTTATAAACTATATATATTTATATATATATATACTTATATATAAGTATATATATACTTATATATATAAGTATATATAAGTATTTATATATATATATATACTTATATATATAATATATACATATAAGTATATATATATATATAAATATATATATAAGTATTTATACTTATATATTCATATATAAGTATATATATATACCTATATATAAGTACATATATATACTCTATAAGTATATATATTTATATATATATATACTATATATAAAAGTATATATATATAAGTTTATATATACTTATATATATAAGAATACATATATATATATATACTTATAAATAAATAGTATATAAGTATATATATATACTTATATATATACAAGTATATATAAGTATTTATATATATAAATATATATATAAGTATATACTTATATATTTATATACATATATAAGTATATATATATTTTTTTATAAGTATACATATAAGTATATATTTAGATATACTTATATATATACATATATATATCCTTATATAATATATATACTTATAAATATATATATACTTATATATATACTTATATAGTATATATACATATATATATATATATATATATGTATATGTATATATATAAGTGTATATATATATGTATATACATATATAAATTATATATATAAATACATATATATATAGTTATATATATATATATATTTATATATAAATACTTATATATACTTATATATATAAGTATATATATATACTTATATACTATATATATTTATACTAATATATATATACTTATATATATACTTATATACTTATATACATATATATATTTATATATACTTATACATTTATATATATAAGTATATATACACTTATATATAAGTATATATTTATATATACTTATATAGATCCTTATATAATATATATATATACTTATAGATATTTATACTTATGTATATATATACATATATATATACTTATTTAAGTATATACATATATATACCTACTATATATATATATAAGTATATATACTTATATATGTATATATATATAAATATACTTATATATATATATATATATAAATACATATATATTTATATAAGTATATATATATACTTATATACTATATATATTTATATATATATACTTATATTTATATAGTATATATATATAAAAGTATATAGTATATATATACTTATATATAAGTATATATATATACTTATACATATATAAGTATTTATTAGTATATATATAAGTATATATTTATATACTTATATATATACATATATAGTATATATATTTATATATATAAGTATATATACTATATATATAAGTATAAATATATATAGTATATATATAAGTATATATACATATATAAGTATATATATATATACTTATATATAGTACATAAGTATATATATATTTATATATACTTTTAAATATATATAAATATACTTATAAATATTTATACTTATGTATATATACACATATATATATAAGTATATAGTATATATATATACTTGTATATATATACTTATATACTATATATATTTATATATATATATTTAATTATATTTATATAGTATATATATACTTATATATATATAAGTATATAGTATATCTATATATACTTAAATATAAGTATATATATACTTATATATATAAGTATTTATAAGTATATATATAAGTATATATTTATATACTTATATATATATACTTATATAGTATATATATTTATATATATATATAAGTATATATATAAGTATATATAAGTATTTATATATATATATATATTTATATATATAAGTATATATATAAGTATATATAAGTAAATATACTATATATATACTTATATATATATACTTATAAATATAAACTTATATAATTATATGTATATATATAAGTACATATATAAGTATATACTTATATATGTATACTTATATAGTTATATACATATATATACTTATATAGTATGTATATTTATATATATAAGTATATATAAGTATATATACATATATAAGTATATATATATAAGTATATATATACTTATATATATATATAAGTATACATATATATATACTTATAAATATATAGTATATAAGTATATATATACTTATATATATAAGTATATATAAGTATTTATATATATAAATATATATATAAGTATATACTTATATATATACATATATAAGTATATATATACTTATATATACACTTATATACTTATATACTTACATATATATATATATATACTGATATACTTATATATATACTTATATATATACATATATATATATTTATATAAGTATATATAAGAATATATATACATACATATATATATATATAAGTATATATATTTATATAGTATATATATATAAGTATACATTTATACTTATAAATATATATAAGTATATTTATATATATACTTATATATATATTTATATATATAAATACTTATATATACTTATATATATAAGTATATATATATGTATGTGTATATATATATAATTTATATATAAGTATATATACATATATAAGTATATATATAGTATATATACTTATATATATACAGATATACTATAGTATACTATAGTATACTATAATATATATATACATATATAGTATATATATACTCTATAAGTATATATATATATATATATTTATATATATACTATATATATAAGTATATATACTTATATACACATATATATACAATATAAGTATATATATGTATATACATATATATATATTCTTATATATATATATAAGTATACATATATAAGTATATACTTATATATACACGTATATATATACTTATATATATTGTTGGTGCCAAAAATGGTACCTCCAAAATTCACACTAAAGGGGGATGGGAGAAAACTGCGAAGTGCAGGTTACTAAGACAGAAGATGCTGGAGCAAAAGGAAATCGATCACAAAATGGCGGTCACGAAGAAATAAGACCTCTTACACAGGTTGTAAGCTGGAGCCTCGGAGCAAAAGGTCCCTTTTCTGGTACCCCTACCCCTCTATTTATAGACGAGGGGGCTGGCCAAACGGGCAGAACTGAAAACTATGGGATGCCCAGGGTACAGGAGAGCCGGGGCAGGGAAATGGGGTACAAATAACAAAAATAAGGAAAACGATCAGACCGCTTAAGCTGGCGATCTCACACTGCCCTGACCGCTTGGCACTTAGAAAATTCCAGTCAAGGAGGCAGCTAGCGATCTGGGCGGTCACCGAAACTGAGACCGCTGAGACCGAAAAATTTGACCAGCAAGAGGAGGTCGCGGGCTTTCCGGACAAACATAATCCCCGCACATTTTTAAGTTGCACCTGGAACTTCGAAAATGTAAGCTTTGACCGCTGAGATCGCGATCGTCATAAATGCGGCTTGGTCTATAAATACCGGCTGAAATCTTCATTCTGCAAGACATTGAGAAATTCCAATCCTTGAGCGGTCTTTGATAATCAGGCAGGTGCGATCTTCTTGCAAAGATGACTATGCTCGATCTCTTAAAAGCTCTTCCATCGAAAGCGAACTCTCCTGGGAAAAAGGAAAGTGTCAGCTCAAAGAAAGGAAAGAAGGCGCCAAAGATTTTAACGAAAGCGAGCGCTTCAAAGGAGACCGCCCGATCTCCGTTAAAGGAAACTGAGCTTCCTGAGGGTTCAATTGTGCCGGTCTCTGTTGCTTCTGAACCATCAAACACTTCTTCAGACCTTGTATGGAAATTGCCTGACTTTTCCATTTCTTTTAATTGTCAGAAATCTCTGGAGGCGCTGGACCAAACAACCTCCAAACTTCCTGAGACCGCCTCTACCGAGGTCATTCTGGCTGGGCTGCGTCAGAAGAAGACCGAGGCCGAAGCCTTGAGGCAGAAGATCGCTGAACAGGAGGTCGCTGCGAAGGGCAGGAAAAGAAAAAATTCAAGTCCATCTAGCTTGACTTATAAGAGAAGCAGAAAAAATGAGGAAGAAAAAGGCGTGACCGCCATAGGGGCGACCACATTTCCTGAATCTGTCGACCTGGAAGACTCTGCGGAGTTTCAGAAGGTGAATGCTAAGGGCGATCTCCCCTTCCTTCCCGCGGTCTCAACCTTACCAAGAGAGGATGATTCTGGATTAATCGCCTACCTTGATGAGGTTTCTTCTAATAATTCATCTTTTTAATCATTGCAGGTATTGGATCCCCTAGAGGCTTCAGCTCTCAGAAATGTCATCGTTGATAAAGAGACCACAGATAGGGAGAAGGAGACCGCTGATAAAGTAATCAAAGCAAAAGAGGAAAAGAGAAAAGAGATGGAAGAGGTGGCGAGGAAGAAGGAGAAGGAGGCAGAAGAGAAGAGAGAAAAAGAGGAGAAAGAAAAGAAAGAGAAAGAAGAGGAGAAGAAGAAAAGAGATGATGAGAAGAAGAGGAAGGACAAGGAGGAGCGGGAGAAAAGAGAGAAAAAGGAGAAAGAGGAGGAAAAGAAGAAAGAAGCGGCTAAGACCGTCGAGGAGGAGAAGAAGAAGGAGGCGGTCAGAATTGCTGAGGAGAAAGCGGCTCTGATCGCCGAGGAGGAAAGGAAGAAAGAGGCGATCAGGGCCGCCGAGGCGAAGGCGGCTCTAATCGCTGAGGAGGAAAGGAAGAAAGAGGCGGTCAGGGTCGCTGAGGAAAAGGCGGCCCTGATCGCGGAAGAGAGGAAAAAGGATGCAGTCTTGCAGACCGCAGAGAATAAAAAGACTGAGGAGGAGATCGCGGAGAGGTCACAGATCGTTAAGGAGAAAGCTGCGCTTTCTAGCCGTCTCCCAAGTGATTCTCTTCAGGAAGATCGTTCGAGCAAAGCCGCAACAGATCGCGCGGCGGTGGTCTCAGCTTTGCGAGCTGGTAAGGGCAAAAAGATTCTTCAATCAGTTGAGTTCCTTCCTTTACCTATGGTTCGACCTGTTTCTCCAGAAAGAAAATGTGAGATTGTCTTTATTGAGACCGACGATATCCTCTTGAGTAATGAAGAATTAAAAAGAAGAAGAAAGGAGGGAGAAAAGTCGTAGAAAAGAGATTTGGAAAGAATGGATCTAGAGCGTTTAAGGGGATCAGATCGCCTTTCACTGACTGCAGATCCCGTGGTCACTAAAGATGTCGAAAGAGCTTTACGTGACTGCGGTCTCAACTTCTTTCCAAGTACTCTTTCTGCTCATCAAAAATTTTATTTGATCGCTTGTGAATGATTAGAAAAAAAAATCATCTCTTGTGACCGCAGGTGATGATAATGCTGAGATCGAAGAGTGGGAACTTCCTCAGCACATTGCGATCTCCCCTCAGCTAACTAACATTCTTAACCCAATGTTCGAGGATGTTCGCTCTATGCTGATGAGGGAGCGATCTCAGAATGATCAGATCCGCGATCTTGAGGAGAAATTACGTACTAACGAGAAGAGGATCAGAGAAGAATGCGATCTGAGGGTTGCAGAGATCGCGCGAGCTCTCAAGAAGGCCGAAAAGGAGGCTGAGTACAACAAGGGGAAGGCTGCGGCGCTGTCTGCGGAGAATGAAAGGCTGAGGGGCGGTCACGCAAAAATGCTGATGAGACCGGGTACCTCTAGCGATCAACCAACGGCGAGACCGCAGCCTGAAATTGTTCTGATCCCTATGGAGCAGGTGGACAAGGAAATGTCCAAGATTCACCGATCTGCGATGCTGGCCAATCATAGCTTGGTGTCGGTTATGGCTGCAGTGAACGATATGCAGGATGTCGTAGCTCATGTAGGGAGAAATAGGCCTTCTAGGAGATGAACATTTAATTTGAGACCGAGCGGTCTCTGGATTTAAACAATATGTTTTGTAATATTGTTATTAATGTTCCATCTATTTCTTGTGGTCTTTTTTAATTCTGTTTTGTGCGGTCCTGATTTCTTATAATTTCGATCTCTTTGTGCCTGGATTGCCTATTACTGCTGTTGTGTTTTATTTATTGAGACCGATCAACATAGAATGCTTTCATATAACCTTGCTTAGGTCGAGCGGTCTGCGAATTTTTGCTGGGCGATCAATAAAATGTAATGATTACGAAATGACCCTTCAACTTCTATAAATAGCTTCCTTCATAACTTTTATTTCATGCTCTCTTGAATGCGCCCAAAGCACCGATCTCAGCGATCGCTCAAAATGGTGTCCGCTCGTGCCTCTTCTGCTAACATTTTCCTGAACTCCGATCACAAGCAAGGTCGCCTATCAAAGGATGAATATATTGATTTCATAAAAAAGTATATGATTCAGACTCAGATAGTTGTTAGACCGCCGGCCGATCATGAAAGGTTGAACTTTGGGGAGCAGAAAAAGTTTATCATCCTCATTGATCACTTCGATAATGGGTTGAGGATTCCCCTCCCTTGGGAATGGCGAGAGATCTTGGAATACTACGGCTTCGTGCTCGCCCAGTTGGCTCCGAACTCCATCGGTCTGGTCAATGTCTTCATCAATTACTTGAGATCGGAAAAGGTGAAGTTCACAATGAATCTGTTCCGCGCAACCTTTACCGCGAAGATTTTGAAGGAAGGCAGGAAGAAGGAAGAGTTTAAAGGATTGATGTACTTTTCAGCAGATGGAGTAAAAATCCTGAATCTTCCTAATAAGATCTCTTTCTGGACAAAGAGATTTCTTGTCTTCGAAGGTGACCTTGGCGGTCTCAGGAGCTCACCCTCTCTGCGACCTGATAGCATCTTTAAGAAGATAAAGGCGGTCTCAGTTGAAGAGCTGAAAATTTTGGCTTTCTTGGCAGGCAAGAGGATCGATCTCGTTCATTATCTTGCGATCTGGCCCGAGATCGCCGAGATCATCCCAGCTGAAAGTAAGTTTTTCTTGCGGTCTCGAATAATTTCCTTTCATGTTTTTTGTGTGTTTTTCCTAACTTTTTCCCAACTTTTAGCGACCTTTGCGGTCCCCGCAAAAGATCCTATCTCCCCAGCAGCGGAAGTTCTTACTCAGAGGGAGAGGAGGCTGAAGCGTGAGGCCGACGTGTTCGGCACTACCTCTGAGACCGTCGAGCGAGATTTTCCCTTGATCGGTTTTAAAAGAAGAATGAAGGATATCAAGGGAAAACCCCTCCTCAAATGGGCGGCCAAAGGAAGATCTGTGAAGGTGTCCACTGATCTTCCCGTATGGAGCGGGAAAGTGACCCGTCACGCATACGCGGTCACCTCAGCTTTGTATGGGCGAAAGAATACAAATGAAATATTGAATATTGAGACTGATGCGCTCCCCGACCTCTGTGCTCAAGTGACCGCCATAAGCACAATCTTAAACCACCATATAGGGCGGTCTCTTCGCAGCGCTCTAGACGAAATAACTGCCTTGCAAGAAGAAAGAAAAGTGAGAATTTTACTTACATCTTATGAACGCGTTACTTACGATCGCGCGGTCTAACATATATTTCTTTGGCAGCAATTCGAAAAAGCAGCCTATGACCCTCAGAATCTAGCTTTTCAGAGGGCTATGATGCATCACATAAAAGAGACCGCCGACCAGGTGCTGGACGAAGTTCGAGGCCGAGGTGGATTTACTGAAGAGTATAAAGACATCACGTTTGTCGATCTCTTTCCTGACGCGGCGCAGAGGATTGAAGAGCAATCTGCGACTGCTGAAGAGACCGCAGATATTGCTGATGAGACCGCAGGTCAAGATGAAGATGTCGTGATCGAAGACGAAGAAAGTGGAAGTCGCTATACCCTGGGTCTGGATTCCAGTTCAAGCTCAAGCTCTGGATCTAGAATTCCAGGGAATAGTCTAGAAGAATCTTCTGCGGAAACTGATACTTCCTCTTCGAGCGAGCGGTCTTCTAACAGATCAAAGAGAGAATGAATTGTAATAATTTTTCCCTTTTTCCTTTTTGGAGACCGAGCGGTCTCGTTGTAGTGAATATTTCAAAATATATATAAAAATTGGATTTCTGTTAGATTTTATCTGAGTGAGTGAACTTGTTTTTGATGCATATGCTTATTTGTTCTTCTGAGTTAAGATCGGCATTCGATCTCAATGCCTTAGATTTACCACAATTTTCTTTCAACATTAAAGAACTTCAGGTGGCGATCTCTTGGAAAAGACACTAAAGACTTTGAAGGAAAGAAAACCGAAACTATACATAAACAAGACAACTTTGCGATCTCGAGATAATCAGATCGCTAAAAGAAAATCAGCAACTCAACTGTGATCAGAAAGTAACCAACTTATCCACAACAGTTACGCGGTCTCATATTACACAGGTCGCCATATAAGGAAACTATAACTTGAAGACGATTCGAACTCATCATACTTTGGATGATCGGCTCCCAAATAATTTTCAGGAAGCCCGTTTGATGATCCCTTGATAGCCAAGATCATTACTTGAAAAGGAAAATAATTCCTCATGAACTTTCAGTTCAGTGATCACATTATATTCAGACCGCCATTTTGAAGAAAAAACCCAACTTTCACTTGGTGAGGAATAGAAAATCATGATTATTCCATGTTGCTTTGAATAACAGGAAATATTGGAATCTCAAATTTACCGAGACCGGGCCGACCTCTATCAAGCTGGCATAAGAGATTTCTGAACAGCGACCTCAATTATCCTGAAAAAGTTATATCCGGCGATCGTAAATGACTCAAATCGCTCTTTGGAGAGAGTAGGAAAGAAGAACATGCGGTCTCATAAATTGCTGACCGCCTGATCCCAGTACAAAGGGATGAATAGGATTTTTTATAGTAAGAAGAAGATGGGAAAAAGGGATCTCAAAAATGATCCAAAAGGATGGTGTGGTCATGCCGCGGAGGTTATACCGACATTGCCTTTTTTAAAGGATTACCGAGTTTACTGCAAACATGCCAATCTAAGGTTCAGGCGACGGTCATGGATGTTTCTGACCGCCCCTTACCTAACCACGCTTCAACGAGTATTCGAGAGTTACAGACCAAAATGATCGGTAGGGCAGGTGTGGTCATGCCGCGGAGGCTACACCGACATTGCTTTCCCTGAAAGATCATTAAGATCGTAACAATGTCCTTCCTAATGCATGACAGAGCTGAGCCAACCACCTAGACCCACTTGAAATGCTGAGGTGTGCCAGATGTCAGCAAGGACCCGGTATCCTAAACTTCCACCGCTCGAGCTTGGCGAGCTACTGCTACACAGATTCAAAATCTCCCCGACATCTGTGGTCCCGGCAGAATTACACGTCGAGCTAACAAGTCGAGGGGGAAGATAGTAGGATCCGTCGATGTCTCACTTGATAGGTTTTTGGCTTTTCAAAAAATAACTTATTCTTAAAACTTGTCATCCATCACTCGTATTGCGAATGCTTTGATAATACCTGCGTGATGTTTGAGAGAAGAAAAGTGAGAAAAAGAATGAGTGAATCGGATACGAACATTTAAGAAAAGAAGAGTTTGAGATCATCTCCGCTCCATGAATGAGACAATTCTTTTCCTTCATAAGTTTGGAGATGGTAAGCACCATTTTTAAGCACACTCTTCACCACAAATGGCCCCGCCCAGTTTGGGTTAAGCTTTCCAACTGAACCAGCTCTTGCTGCTATATCTATTTTCTTCAGGACTAGATCCCCAACAGCGAATTCTTTGGTTCTTACATTTTTATTGAATAGCCTTGCCATTCTTCTCTTCACCTCTTCTTGCGTGATGATTGCCGTATCTCTCAACTCCTCAATTAAATCAAGGCTGCATTTTAGCTCCTCATCATTTCCTTCCATCCAGTCAATTTGATTCTGTTGCGCCAATAATACTCTTGGGCTTTTTACTTCAAATTCCACCGGAATAAGGGCTTCGGAACCGTGTGATAATTTGAATGGAGTCTCTCCAGTAGCAGAACTTGGAGTTGTCCTCAAGGCCCATAAGACGGAAGGTAGTTGTTCTGCCCAGTTGCCCCTAACATTTTCTACCTTCTTTTTCAAGAGATTTATGATGAGTTTGTTGGCGGCCTCTATCTGCCCATTGCTTCTTGGATGATGCACAGAAGCGAAACGTAGCTCAACGCCAATTTGCTTACAGAAATTAATAAGAGTTGAATTATTGAACTGATAACCGTTATCCGTGATGATTGCCATTGGGATTCCGTGCCGACATACTATCTCTCACCAAATAAAATTTTTCATGGCTTGAGTCGTAATTTTGGCCAATGCTTTTGCCTCTATCCATTTGCTGAAATAGTCAATCATGACTATAATATATCGACGCTGCCCACTTGCCATAGGGAAAGGCCCAATCAAATCCATTCCCCAAACTGCAAACGGCCATGGAGTTGCTATCGACTTGAGTTGTTGAGCCGGCTGATTTTGGAGAGGAGCAAACTTCTGGCACTTTACACATTTCTTAGCAAATTTTTCCGCATCTTTCCTCATTTGAGGCCAAAAATAACCTTGCCTCAGAATTCTTTTCTCCAAAGTTCTAGCCCCGGAGTGACTTCCACATTCTCCAGAATGGACCTCCTGAATGACCGCTGGAATCTCCTCCTCCGAAATACACTGTGCTAACGGTGAAAGGAAAGTTCTTCTATAAAGCACTCCTGCAACAAGATAATAGTTAGCCGCTTTTCGTTTAAACCTTTTCCTATCCTTTATTGATGAATGGAGCTCTCCAGTTGAAAGATATAGAACAAATGGATCCATCCAAGACAGACGCTGATCAATCTCCATGACCTCTCCTTCTTCAATTGCTGGGCGAAACAATTCTGAAGTTGTTCCCCCCGAGAGAAGTCCAAATTTTGCCAACTCATCTGCTTCCACGTTCTCACCCCTTGGAATATGGTCGATGGTAAAGCTTTTGAACTTCCCTACCTCGATTTTTACCAGAATTAGATACCGCTTTAAAATACTATCTCTAGTTTCGAAAGTTCCATTTACTTGAGAAGCCATCACCAAAGAATCTGTGAAGACTTTGACATCATCAATCCCCAGCTCTCTAGCAAACTTAAGACCGGCTAGCAAAGCCTCATATTCCACCTGATTGTTTGTTACTTGAAAATAGAACTTCACGCTTGATCCAGCCTTACTCCATTTGGGTTGATTAAGATAACTCCTGCTCTGGAAGAATTTTTCCCTGAGGCTCCATCCACGAAGATTTTCCAGGCAAGGGGCACTCCGACCCCCTTCTGCGACTCAACTTCTTTGGCATCCACCATGAAGTCTGCTAAGACTTGAGCTTTGATCGCCACCCTTGGGACATAGGATATGTCAATCTCACTGAGCTCTATTGCCCACTTTGCCAACCTGCCTGAATGCTCTGGCTTCTCCAAGACACTCTTTAATGGAAGATCAGTAACGAATAGAATCGAATGAGCTTGAAAATATGGTCTTAATCTTCTTGCTGAAGTTATAAGCATTAAGGCCAACTTTTCGAGAATAGGATAACGAGTCTCTGCATTTTTCAGGATTCGACTCGCGTAATAGACTGGGAATTGCTTCTTTTTCTCCTCTCGGACCAAAACAGAGCTTATGGCATCGGCTCCGACTCCCATATACAGAAATAGATTTTATCCCTCTCGCGGGCTTTGGAGCAAAGGGGTTGATGTCAATTGCTTTTTAAGCTGAGTGAAAGCATCATCACATTCCTTTGTCCACTCGAACTTACTCCCTCCCCGGAGGGTTTTAAAGAAGGGTACACTCTTATCCCCTGACCGGGAGATAAAGCGACTTAAGCCTTCCATCCTCCCTCCCAACTGCTGAATTTCTTTTGGGGACTTGGGAGGTGGCATTTCCAGAATAGCTTTTAATTTGTCAGGGTTGGGTTCCAGCCCTTCTGGAGTAAGGAGGTGACCCAGGAATTTTCCTTTACTTGCCCTGAAAACACACTTCAACGGATTCAACCTCATATTAAAAGTTCGAAGGGTTGCAAAAGTTTCCGAGAGGTCTCTAAGATGAGAAGAGAATAATTTGCTTTTTACCAAGAGGTCATCAACGTATACCTCAAGGTTTCTTCCTTTTTGACTCCTGAAAACTGTATCCATCATTTTCTGATATGTTGCTCCAGCATTCTTTAGCCCAAAAGGCATTACGAGATAACAGAAGCAACCATCATTTGTGATAAATGAAGTATGAGGTATATCTGGTTTATGCATTCTGATTTGATGGTAACCTGAAAAAGCATCTAAAAAACTCATAAAAGAATAACCTACCGCAGAATCTACTAAAGAATCTATCCGAGGCAAGGGGTAGCAATCCTTGGGGCAAGCTTTATTGAGTTTAGTAAAGTCGACACACATCCTCCACTTCCCACCTGACTTCTTTACCATTACAACGTTCGACACCCATTCTGGGTATTGGATTGGTTGGATGAACTTTGCCTTCAGGAGCTTCCCTACCTCTTCACGGATAGGCTGTGCTAGAGTAGTTGCAACAGACCTCTTCTTCTGCTGGATCGGGATGAAGTTTCGGTCAATATTGAGATGGTGGCAAGCAACATCCGGATCCACTCCAGGCATGTCATCTGCCGACCAAGCGAAGATATCTAGATTTTGCAGAAGGCAAGAGATGAGCTGACTCTTGTCAGCTTCAGATAATTCAGCGTTGATGGAGAGGCTCTTGCTCTCATCTTCCTCGCTGATCCGAACCTCTTGAGTTGCTTGGGTAGGTTCCAAGCGAACTCCATCTCTTGCATCCTCCTCAATTTCCTCTACAGCTTGGATTTGTTCAGGAACTTCAATTGATTCAGCCATCATGACTTCTTGGGGAGAAAAGGACACGATCATGTTGACCGTCTTTACGTAGCATTCCCTAGCTTTCCTTGGGTCGCTCCTGATTCGGTGTTGTTTGCCGTTCAAGGCGAACTTCACCGCTTGATGATAGGTGGAGACAATGGCTTGATATGCATTCAAGAAGGGTCTTCCAAAGATGGCATTGTAGCTACTGGGAGCATCAACGACTATAAATTTGACCAGCTTCACTATCCCTCCCAGAATTACGGAAAGAGTGACGAGCCCTTCTACCTCTTTCTTCTCTCCTGAAAAACCATAAAGGGGGCCTTCAGTTGATAGGAGGGGTTTACCTGTTTTCAATGCTTCGAAGGCAGGTTTGAAGAGCACGTTGACCGAGCTTCCCGTATCTATCAGAATTTTCTCCACTGTATAATTTTCAATTACAGCTTTAATGATGACTGCGTCGTCAAAGGGATTCGCGGTCTGAGGAAGATCTTCATCTCCAAAAGTGACCGTCCCTCGGACCGGAGATGAAGAGGTAGCAGCGACCTCTGACTGATAAACTCATTTCAAACTCGCCTTTCTCGAAGACTCCGGACCTACACCTCCGTGGATGCAGAAGAGGTTGCCTAAGGCACCCTCGTCATTAGCATCCACACACTCATTAGGAAAGCCGATATTGCCAAGATGGCCAATATCGTCCACTTCTTCGCATGCCCAATGGACTTCCGCTACTTCCTTAGCCTTGGGGGTTGAGGCCTTGGTAGAATCATTCTTCTGAATGAGATCTCGGAGCTTACCCTCCTTCAGAAGCTTCTCTAAGAACAGGCGGAGAGCTCTGCAATCCTCTGTCAAATGTCCCCTATCCCTGTGGTATTCACAGTAGAGAGTAGGATTTCTGGTCTTTGGATCCGAGTTTAGCGGAGCTGGCTTCTTGAAAAAGGGCTGCTTTTGAAGGATTTGAAGCACTTCACTCATAGAAACACCAATGTCTGTGAAGGACTCTTGGGATTCATTGTAGAGTGAAGAAATGGGCAGAAGAGGAGGTTGGGCATACTGGATCTGGTGGACTAGGGTGACTTGCGGAGCAGGAGTAGCGGGGGTTTGAAGAAATGAACCTTGAGGCGGGAAAGAATGGTTACCTCGATTGAAGCAGTTGTTGCGATAATTCTTACCTCTCAGAGCTGGAGGTGGAAGCTCTTGTCGAGGCTTTGAGGAGGATGGGGCAGGATAGAATCCCGCAGAGCCTTTCTGAGTGGCCCTGTTGGTCAAATTGCTCACATAGGTGGGGTTGTTGATCTCCCCTTCTATGTAGCGATTGGCAATGCTGATCAGCTCCTGATAGGAGCTAGGCTCCTTTGTTGTGACTTTGAACTTCAAAGGGCCCTCCTGCAGGCCACTGATCAAAGCTACCATGTAGAGCTCGGGATCCATGTCTCTGACTCCCAAGACCTCTTTTTGAAAACGGTCAATGAAATTTGCTGCAGTCTCGTTGTCGCCTTGCTTAATCTTGAAGAGGGTCGCAGGACCACTCTTCCTTTTCTTCGCGGTGGCAAACCTTAGAAGGAGCTCTTGCCTCAGGGCAGCAAAGCTCGAGATAGATTGACAAGGCAGCTTATAGAACCATTCCATGGCCGACCCATCAAAGGAGGTGACCATCAGTTTGCACCTCACTCCATCTGAAATGGTCCTGAGGGCAACAGCAGACTCGAAGGCTTGAAGATGACACATTGGGTCAGTTTCTCCTGTATACACTGGAAGGCGAGGTTCTCTGAATCCATGAGGAATCGGATCCCGACGAATCTCATCGGTAAAGGGGGAAGGCTCCCCAAAAACAGAAGGTCCTGGAGGAGTAAGAAAAGGTGCAGGAGGATCTTGAGGGTAAGCAAACCCTTCTTCAAAATTCAGGGTCTGAGCCGGAGGCCCCTGGGCTGCGGCTCGGAAAGAATTACGACGGGTGGCGAACTCCTCATGATGAGATCGCTGAGGAGCTGGAGGCTGGAAAACGGGATGATCGCTCGGGTGACCGCCTGCCATGCGGTCAGGAGTAACGACCTGAGAGGTTTGAGGAAGGATCTTCTGGGAGATCGCGACTAGAACCTGGTTCATAGCCTCAATCTGCTTCGCAGACTCCTGCTGAGTCGGACGACTTCTTGTCGATCTCGAGCGGCCTCTTGCTGAGACCGCGCGATCTCCTGCTGAACAGAGGCGGCGTCCTGCCTAGCTCGGGCGGCCTCACGGAGAGCTTGTTCAACACGAAGCTCGAAGCGGCGCTCAAGCGCTTCTAACGGGTTGTGATCGGAAGGGGGAATGCTGGGAGATCGCAGGGGACGACCTCTACGGCGATCAGCCATCTTGAAAGTCTACGAATTTCACCTGACACTTCGAATCTGAAGGTCGCGTGTTTGTTCTGTTGGTGCCAAAAATGGTACCTCCAAAATTCACACTAAAGGGGGATGGGAGAAAACTGCGAAGTGCAGGTTACTAAGACAGAAGATGCTGGAGCAAAAGGAAATTGATCACGAAATGGCGGTCACGAAGAAATGAGACCGCTTACACAGGTTGTAAACTGGAGCCTCGGAGCAAAAGGTCCCTTTTCTGGTACCCCTACCCCTCTATTTATAGACGAGGGGGCTGCCCAAACGGGCAGAACTGAAAACTACGGGCTGTCTGGGGTACAGGAGAGCCGGGGCAGGGAAATGGGGTACAAATAACAAAAATAAGGAAAACGATCAGACCGCTTAAGCTAGCGATCTCACACTGCCCTGACCGCTTGGCACTTAGAAAATTCCAGTCGAGGAGGCAGCTGGCGATCTGGGCGGTCACCGAAACTGAGACCGCTGAGACCGAAAAATTTGACCAGCAAGAGGAGGTCGCGGGCTTTCCGGACAAACATATATATACATATAATTATATATATACATACATATATATATATATATATCTATAAGTATATATATATAAATTATATATATACATACATATATATATATATCTATATGTATATATATATATTTATATTTATAAGTATATATAAATTATATATATATATACATACATATACATATATCTATAAGTATATATATACTTATAGATATATATATATGTATGTATATATATATAATTTATATATAAGTATATATACATATATAAGTATATATATAGTATATATACTTATTATATACATATATTCTATAGTATATTATAGTATATAAATATATACATATATAGTATATTATACTCTATAAGTATATATATCTATATATATATTTATATATATATAAGTATGTATACATATATACATATATATATATACTTATATAGTATATATAAATATACATATATATTTATAAGTATATATGTATACTTATATATATATTTATATAGTATATATATAAGTATACATATATTCTTATAGATATATATATTTATATATATATACTTATATATATATATTTATATATATAAATACTTATATATACTTATATATATAAGTATATATATATATACTTATATATATATGTATGTATCTATATATATATAATTTATATATAAGTATATATACATATATAAGTATATATATAGTATATATACTTATATATATATACATATATACTATAGTATACTATAGTATATATATACATATATAGTATATATATGTATAAGTATATATATATATGTATATACATATATATATTCTTATATATATAAGTATACATATATAAGTATATACTTATATATATATGTATATATATACTTTTATATATATACTTATAAGTATATATATATGTGTATATATATGTATATATATGTATATATATATATAAATTATATATCTATATTCATACATATATATATATATATATATATAAATATATATATATAAATTATATATATATATATATATATATCTATAAGTATATATAAATTATATATATATACATATATATAAGTAATATATATACTTATAGATATATATATATATATGTCTGTATATATATATAATTTATATATAAGTATATATACATATATAAGTATATATATAGTATAGATACTTATATATATACATATATACTATAGTATATATATATATATACATATATAGTATATATATACTCAATAAGTATATATATATATTTATATATATATACTATATATATAAGTATATATACTTATATACAAATATATATATATATTTATATAGTATATATAAATATACTTATATATATTTATAAGTATATATATATACTTATATATATATATTTATATAGTATATATATATATCAGTATACATATATACTTATAAATATATATATATATACTTATATATATAAGTAAATATATACTTATATACAAATATATATACTTATATAGTATATATATATATTCTTATATATATAAGTATATAAGTATATATAATTATATGTATATATACTTATAGTATATATATATATACTTATATAGTATATATAAGTATATATATGTATATATATAAGTATGTATACAATATATATACATATACATATATATACTTATAGTATATATATACTCTATAAGTATATATATGTATATACTTATATATATACTTATGTACTTATATACTTATATATATACTTATATTTAATTACATATATTTATATATGTACTTATATATATACTATATATAAGTATATATATACTTATATATATACTTATATATAAGTATATATATATAAAAATACTTATATATACTTATATGTATATATAAGTATATATATACTTATATACTACATATATTTATACTTATATATATACTTATATATATATATGTATATAAGTATATATATATTATAATATATATACTATAAATATATATACATATATATAAGTATATATACATATATAAATATATATATATACTATATAATATATATATAAGTATATAAATATATATATACACATAAATATAAATATAAGTATATATATAAATATATATATATCTATATACTATATATACTTATATATATACATATATATAAATATATATATATAAAAATATATATATATGTATATATATTTATAAGAATATATATATAGTATATATACTTACATATATATATATTTATATCTATATACTATATATATAAATTTATATATAAGTAAATATATACGTATATATCTATAAGTATATATATATATTATATAAGTATCTATATATATACTTATATAAACTTATATATATACTTATATATATTTGTATATATACATATATATACATATATATACTTATATAAGTATATATATATACTTATATATAAGTATATATATACTTATATATAAGTATTTATATATAAGTATATACTTATATATATATACATATATAAATATATTTATATATATAAGTACTTATATACTTATATATACTAAACCCTAAACTTATATACTTATATACTTATATACTAAATACTTATATACTTATATACTAAACCCTAAACTTATATAAGTACTTATATACTTATATACTTATATACTTATATACTTATATATAAGTACTTATGTACTTATATACTTATATATATTTATATATATAAGTACTTATATACTTATATACTTATATATGCTTATAAGTATATTTATATATACTATATATGTGTATATATATACTATAGTATACTATAGAATATATGTATATATATAAGTATATATACTTATAAATATATATATTTATAAGTATATATATACTTATATATACTTATAAGTATATATATATATATACTTATATATATATATATAAATATATATATTATTATTTATATATATACTTATACTTATATTTATGTATATATATTTATATATAAGTATATATACTTATATATATAAGTATATATATATAAGTATATATACATATATTAGTATATAGTATATATTTATATATATACTTATATATATATCTATATATAGAGAGATATATTTATATATATATAAGTATATAAATAAGTATATGTATAAGTATATATATATATATTTATATAGTATATGTATACTTATATTAATATATATATATATATATATACTTATATAGTATATGTATATATGTATATATATAAGTATATATACTTATAAATATATATATTTATATATATAAGTATATATACTATATATATACTTATAAATATATATATATTTATATATATAGATATATACTAATATATATATAAGTATATATAAGTATATATACATATATAAGTATATATATACTTATATATAGTATATATATATATAAGTACATATATATATAAGTATATACTTATATATGTATACTTATATATATAAGAATATATATATAGTATGTATACATATATTAATATATACTATATATAAGTATATATATGTATATATATATAAATATATACTTATATATAAGTATATATATATTTATATATATACTATATATATAATTATGTATATGTATATGTATATATATACTTATATATATAAGTATATATATATATAAATATATATGTATATATATATACTCTATATATATAAGTATACAAATATTAGTATATATAGTATATATACATTGCATAGGCCTGTGTTTAATGACTCATTGAAACCTTACATTAGTTTGTACTTAGCCATTTAAAACCTGCAAACACACATTAGATAGCAACATCAAATACAATGTCAATTCATCTTAGTTCAAGGGACACTTCTTCAAATCCTGGCAATTGTGGCTACAATACCCAACAAGTATATATATGCGTATATATATAAGTATATATTTATATATATATACTTATATAAGTATATATATACATAAGTATAAATATCTATAAGTATATATATATAAAAGTATAAGTATATATAAGTATATATATAATTATATACTATATATATGTATATATACTTATATATACTTATATATATATAAGTATATATATACTGATATACTATATATATTTATACTTATATATATACTTATATATATGTATACTAATATATATGTATACTTATATATATACTTATATATATATTTATATATATGTATACTTATATATACTTATGTACTTATATATATATATATTTATATATATACGAATATAAGTATATATATATATAAGTATATATATACTATATATGTATATATATATACTATAGTATACTATAGTATATATGTATAAATATAAGTATGTATACTATATATATACTTATAAATATATATATATTTATATATATAGATATATACTTATATATATATATACTTATATATTTACATATTGATATATTTATATATATGTATATACTTATATTATATACTATATAAGTATATATATACTTATATATATACGAGTGACAGTGCACGGGGGCCCCCCGTGCCCCGCGCGATAGTACTCTGCCCACACCCGACGGGCTTCGCCCGCACCCGACGCGCTTCGAGTGGCAGTGCACAGGGGCCACATCATGGATCTAATTAAAGGGAGTGGATAAAAGAACATGCATGATGTAGATCTCTTAAAACTTCAACAACAAAATTCATGAAGTTCTTAGATAACTATGTTTCAGTACCTGAAGATTTAGATGGTGTATATTGAAGATTTCATTCATGGTATGTGAATTGTATGCGGCTAAATTGGACTTATATGCCTCTTTAGCCGACTGATGCAGGTAGTCGTTCTCCGGAAATAGTTTCTCCTGTAGAAATATTCAAAGCTGCATATTTTCAGGTTAAACTAAGAATCATGTTGCAACTACACCTCCAGTAGCCAATGCTCAAATAACAAACATAATACCAGTTGCGACTGCAATTTTGGCACTTCTCTATTAAGGTTGTATTGTATCACAGGTACATTAGCTTCCTGGCACGAAGAAAATGAAAAACAATAAAGTAAATTTTAAGCAAATACCAAATAAAGTGGGTGGAAGACAATGGTTTGTATAATACATGAAGATAGTTAACAAATTCTTTTTCTTCGGGTAAAAGAAAGAGAAGAGTTGTTCCTTCAACGCCTTCACCTCTAGCAGTTCGGCCAACTCTGTGTACATACTCCTGAGAAATAATGATATTGGTGATGGAAAAGTAAACTTAATATTTGCACTGAAACTCTTATAGTTTCTCAGTATAAAAAATATGATCACATCATTAACAAAAAGCAAAACTTACATTTGGTTCTTTAGGAGGATCATACTGCACGATCAAATCCTACGCACGGAACCAATTTGAAACAAACAGTTCTAGCTAAACCTTACAAAAATCTGTAAATTTTTTAAGGTTGGATGACCAATGAAAGCAAGTTACAATCTTTTTCTTGATTACAGATTCGCAAAGTGCATAACTGCAGCATATGTACTCCCAGAATTGCATCCATCAAATTTTATAGTTTTATGTCAGCATGACTAAGCCAATATAATCCAGAACTGCAGTGTCATCCTAATTGTCGGGAAGTAGGGTTGCAGGGTTTTAAGTAGGAGGCGCGATGTTTTGATAAAAATTTGTATAAATATGAGATATCCTGAAACAAACAATGTGGAAAAGCAACCACATTAATCATTTGGTGAACCCATACAATCACATTAAAATATTACACCGCTAAACAACATTTCTTCGGTAACTCTCTAATTCCCACAGCCATTAATTGTTCCAAAACTTTAACAATGCGCTCATTCTCACCTCCCCCAAATCTCACCGTCAAAACAAAATTACCCTAAACCACATAAACCTCGTGTTATTTTTCCTTTCGTTTTCCCTTGCTTCCTTATTCTTGATGCCATATTAAAAATTCATATCAAATTTATTAAATCAAATAAAATTTTCATTACATTAAAAAAAAAATTAACCGCATGTAGGATTTTGTCAGTGACAAAATGTGATAAAAAAGGGATTAGCATGAAAAACTATATGGACAATACAACAAAAATATATAGGGAAATGCTTCCTTATTAAAGTTTATGCAAACATGAAATGTTGAGAGAAGGGATTAGCATGAAAAACTATATGGACAATACAACAAAAATATACAGGGGAATGCTTCCTCCTTAAAGATTATGCAAACATGAAATGTTGAGAGAGGGAGGAGAGGGTGATCAGAGGCATATGAGTTATTCATGGATTCTTATTTGTTCTATCAGGGCATTAAATAATAGAAGGAATATGAGTTATTCATGGATTCTTATTTGTTCTATCAGGGCATGAGTCAAACACCTTGTGTGCACATTAAAATGTATTTGAAACCTTAGAAAGAAACAATTAAATTTTAGGATAAAGTTTGGTAGATATCAGTGCTAAGTTCCATTCACTATTAATCATTGTAACTGTAAGCTAGAGTTGGGAGAAAAAAAATTAAAACATAGGAATGGGGATAAGAAAGAGAGAGCATGATGATGGAAGAATAAATAGGAACCTTTGTCTGCGATGGACTGAGATCGACCCGGCGCTGTAAGAACTCTGCAAGCTGGAGATAGGCGATCTGATGCGTGGCAAGAGGAAGAAGTAGGGACCTTTGTCTGCAATGGACTGAGATTGACCTGGCGCTGTAATAACACTGCAAGATGGAGATCGTCGATTTCCTGCATGGCAAGAGGAAGAACAAAACGATCTGATGTGTGGCAAGAGGAAGAAGTACGGACCTTTGTCTGCGGTGGATCGACCCGGCGTTGTAGTTTCTCTGCAAGACGGAGTTCGGCGGTCCTTAAAGATCGATCTCTTGCGTGGGAAGAGGACGAACTAAGCGATCTGATGCGTGGCAAGAGGAAGAAGTACGGAGCTTTGTATGCGATGGATTGACCCGGCGCTGTAGTTTTTCTGGAAGATGGAGATCGGCGATCCTTAAAGTACAGAGAAATCGGTGATGCCGATGGAGGAGAGCATTGCGTGCTTGAGAGGCGGGTAGGGTTTCGCGAGCAGGCGGGGTGCGGCGTGGAGGTTTTTGTAGAGCAGCGGGCGCTATTTTGACATCGGACGGACGACATTCATCTAACGGAGTGGATCGAACGGCTATGTTTTCATATATGGTCATTTAGCGGTTTCAGGTGGTCCTTAAAGTTTTCCTTTATAATATATAGATATATACTTATATAGTATATATATTTATATATATATAAGTATATATATACATATATAGTATATATAAGTAAGTATATATACTATATATACTTATAAATATATATATACATAAATATAAGTATAAGTATATATATATAACTATATATATATACATATGTATATATATAAGTATATATATATATATAAGTATATATACATATATAAGTATATATATATACTTATATATAGTATATATATATAAGTACATATATAAATATATGTAAATAAATATAGTATAAATAAATATATATGTATATATAAGTATATATACATATATATATATATACACTTATATATATAATTATATGTATATATATAGTATATATATACTTATATATATACATATATATAAGTATACATATATATATAAGTATATATATATAAGTATATATATATAAGTATATATATATATATATAAGTATAAATATATATAGTATATAAGTATATATGTACAACCATGTATTCGCCGAGTAGGTCCTCGAGACGCTAGACATATTTTGGAGCGTTATCGTTCAACCTTGATCCAGTGTAAGGAGGGAGGAGGGCGAGCGGTGGAGGTAGAGACCTCCCGCTCGCCCCCACCTCCAGCAGGAGGGGGCGAGAACCCCAGGTAGTAGGGGGAGCCCCACTCGCCTCCACCCCAAAGTAGGGGGCCAGATCCACTCTCCCCCGCCCAAAGTAGGGGGGCGAGCTCCACTCGCCCCTGCCCCAAGTGTGGGGGGGCGAGCTCCACTCGCCCCCCGCGCCCCCAGCCTAGGAGGGGGCGAGACTAGCAAGGGGGCCGCACCTGGCTGGGTCTCGCCCAGCCCTAGGAGGGAGCGAGACCAGCAGGGGGGCCACCCCTGGCTGGGTCTCGCCCAGCCCCGGCAGGGGAGCGAGACCAGCAGGGGGTCGCCCCTGGCTGGGTCTCGCCCAGCCCAGGAGGGGGCGAGACCAGCAGGGGGGCCGCCCCTGGCCGGGTCTCGCCCAGCCCCAGCAGAGGGGCAAGACCAGCAGGGGGGCCGCCCCTGGCTGGGTCTCGCCCAGCCCCTGCAGAGGGGGCGAGACCAGCAGGGGAAGGCCATCCCCGGGTCTCGCCCCACCCCAGTTAGGGGGCTCGCCGAGCCCCGCAAGGTACCCCCTCTCGCCCAGCTCCGGGGGGAGGGGTTGGTCTGCGATTAGCGTCGTGGAACAGCAGGATTTGGCTATCTGCAGCCCAATCCGAGGGTATTTCGGTAATTTCGCGGACCGGTTTCTGGCTATTTGCAGCCCAACTTCAGAAATCCTATAAATAGGACCAAGGGGGCACCATTTGGGGGGGATCTCATTCTCGGCTAGCTCTCTCCTTCTCTCTCTCCCTCCCCAAGTCTCTCTAGGGGGTGAGGAGAGCCTTCAGTGGTTAGGCATGCACGCGGTGCGGTTCGGTGCGGTTTCAGCCCAAACCGAAACCGCACCGCATGGGTGCGGTTTTTGGTCGACCAAAACCGCACCGCACCTAAACCGTGCGGTGCGGTTTCAATTCGGTGCGGTTTGCAGTCGGTTTTTGCGGTGCGGTTTCGGGTTTTCACTGCAAATAAAATTTATTTACAACTCACAACATATTAAATAAATATTTTTACTTACCTGCTGACATAGGAAAAACATGTCTAGACTGGACCTTGGTGAGTATTAGCAAGATCAAATAGCTCCCAGTTATTAACTTATTATGTAATATCATATCATTACATCATCTCAGATTCTTTTTCCATTATAGTATCTCAGAATTGACTGATTGTAGTTGTCTTAAGTGGACGGTGGACATGGATGTAGGTATTTGTATAAGAAATAAACTTGTAATGAGAGAATCTTGGCTCTAACTGATTAGAAAAAATTTTGAAGCCCTCATTTTCTACAAACCTGAAGGGCAACTCATCAACAACAACCATTTTTGCTAAGGCTACGCGGCATTGTTCTTCATCAAATTTAGTTGCTTTTAATGACCCAACAATCACCCCATCTTCTTTTTTCTCACTGAAAGATAACATTTGTTGTTTGTTATCTTTTAACCTAAAGCGACATAGAGACAACATATGAGCTCTCAAAGCACTTGTTTCATTCTTACGAGGATCAGCAGCGTATACCTTTGAGCAATGCTTACACTTTGCTTTATCTCTGCCATCATTATCTTTAAATTTTGTGATCCAATCCCACACAACATTTAACCTTATTACTATCTGAGTCATCAATTTTACTTTTTTTTCAATGTGCTTTGTACTAGCATGATCATTGACTAGAGGTTCTTCTCCTTTACCCTCTATTTTCACTTCTCCCTCCAATACAATAGGTTCTTTTCCTTTGTTTTTTTTTGGATGCCATGAACTACTATATACAAAAAATCTATATTACCAAAAAAGCATACCAAACAATGAATTATAATGTACAAAAAAAAGATAATATCATTATACCTGTCACTATGTCTATGGCGAACCGCAAATGTAACCGGACTCACCACTAATCGCCCTGCAACATTTCAACAATAAACAAACTGAATTTATTTACCCGTTAAATAGAAGAAGAAAAACATTTTTACAAGCCCTGTAACCAGCAACTTGAGAAACTTGAGAAACTGAGAAACTAACCTGCTTGTTAACACGAGCTCCGAAAATGAGAAACAACAATGGATGCCACCTATTTAAAGATCCAGAACACAGTCGCCCTCGCCCCTCGCCCGTTGCCGCGCCGCACCGCACACTGGCCCTCGGCCCTCGCCCTCGCCCGTTGCCGTGCCGCACCGCACAATGGCAGCAAGGAAGGGGTAGGGATCGACGTTCGCCCGTTGTCGCGCCGCACAGTGGCCCTCGCCCTCGCCCTCGCCCCTCGCTTAGGGCTTTTAATCGGGAAGAGGAATAGGCGTCGCGATTCGCGAATAGCAGCAGCCGAGCGGCGCCAATGAACCAAGAAGGCAAGAACGCAAGAATACTGATTTTTGAATACCTAAGCGGCTAAGCCTGTAAGCCAACGCCAATGAACCAAGATTCCAAGAACCGTGAACCGTGAACCTGAACCATGCCTGCAGCCTGCCTGAACCGTGAAACACATTGATTTGAGGCAACAATAACTAATTCCCAATTAAACTTAAAAATTAAAAGATTATATATGTAATAATTTATTTATGTGATATAATATTTTTAGGATTATATATATTATATATTATTGTCGGCGCGGTGCGGTTTGCTCGGTTTTACCGAGTTACAAACCGCACCGCACCGATTATGGGTCGGTTTTCGCACGTACAAAACCGAACTGCACCGCAATCGCGCGGTGCGGTTTAGAATGCGGTGCGGTGCGGTGCGATTCATCGGTTGGTGCGGTTTTCGGTTTTCCTGCACAGGCCTACCAGTGGTGCCCAAGCCTAGTAGTGGCTTGGGAGGGGAAGTTCCTAAGGGACTTCCGGGTATGTGGTGGGACCTCCCCACTAGGCCCTTGATCCAGTCCTCAGTTCCGACACCTTCAACCTCGAGCTCTCCCTTGGGGGGAGTAAGTGTTGGTCGCCCCTCAGCTTGCTGAGGGCCCCGAACTCCACAGAAGCCGAGATATCGGTTTCAACATTATGGTGCGGTGAGCGTGGAGTGTGACCGATTCAAGAAACTCTTGAGATGAGCTCCATGGACGGAGGTGGAGGAGGTTCCGACCCAAGTCACTCGCACCCCCCGTTGGCTGGAGTGACATTGGAGATGTTTGAAAATCTCAGGCGGGAGGTCATGCAGACCTTGCAGGTGGCTTTCGCCTCGATAACCGAAAGCATGAGAGAAAGTGGACAGGAGGTCTCGCCTCAGCAGGTGGGCGAGAGAACTGTCGGCCAGCAGGGCAGGATGGAGGTATCGGTGGGGGCAAGTGGGGAGGTCCCATACCCCCACTCGCCCGACCCCAGGGGGCGAGCTCCGGAGGGGGGTGCCCTCCCAGCTCGCCCCGCCCCAGCCCCAAGGGGGCGAGTGGGGAGGTCACATACCCCCACTCGCCCGACCCCAGGGGGGCGAGCTCTGGAGGGGGGCGCCCTCCCAGCTCGCCCCACCCCAGCCCCAAGGGGGCAAGTGGGGAGGTCCCATACCCCCACTCGCCCGACCCCAAGGGGGCGAGTTCTGGAGGGAGGCGCCCTCCCAGCTCGCCCCGCCCCCACTCGCCCAGCACCAAAAGTTGGCGAGCACGAGAGGTCCCTTTTGTGAGCTGATCCTCTCGGCCCCGATTCCGGAGGGGTTCAAGGGGGCGGAGATGTCTCACTACTTTGGCAAGGATGACCCCGTCTTACACCTGCAGTGGTTTGAAGACATGGTCTCCATCATGCCCATGTCGGACGCTTTCAAATGTCGACTCTTCGCGACAACTCTGAAGGAGAAGGCTAGAGATTGGTTCCACCAGCTCCCTGCAGGATTCATCTATGCCTTTGAAGACTTGCGTCGAGGCTTCCTGCTGCGCTTCTCGACGTCAAGGAAGAGGAGGAAAGATGTCGAAGCACATTTCAAGATCAAGCAAGAGCCAAAGGAGTCGCTGGCTCACTATTTGGAACGGTTCAGGGAGGAGGTTCTCCTCGTCCAAGAAGTGCCCGGGTACACCCTCAAGCTCGCCTTCACGGTGGGGCTGCGGGAGGGCTTCTTCAAGATGGACCTCAAGAGGAGAGCTCCTTTGTCCTTTGAGGAGTTGATGGAAAGGGTGGCGGAAGAAGTTGAGAGTGAGGAGGCCAACCTGGAGTTCACAAGAAGGCTGGCCAAGCTGAGTGAGCCAGAGGCAAGGCAGCATGGGAGGAAGGTAGAGGCTCCCAAGAGGAAGTTCGGCCAAGAGGAGGACAGCTTTCAAGAAGAGGGGGCCGACCTCCCAGGGTGGAGGCAGGGACCTAAGGCACCCTCTCCACCACCCCAACAAGCCATGGTGATCGGCCACAGAAGAAAAAGGAACCGCGCAGGAGGAAGAGGGGCGTCCGAATGGAGTTACCTTACTGTGACTTCCATCAGGAGGAGGGTCACGCGACATCCACCTGCCCTGAGTTCTTGGAGTTAAGGGAGGCGAGGTGTCCGAAGCCGCAGTGTCAACAACCAGAAGAGGTCGAGGAGGACCATGCCTGGGAGTAGAAGCCCGAGTCCCGGTCTCCGTGCTTAGTTTTTTCTTTGAGTCCATGTAATAGGATGGAGTGTTTTCATACTTAGTTTTTCCTGCATGTAACCGGATGACTCATGTAATAAAAGTTCTTTCCAAAATATTTTTCCCCTCGGATGGTTCCGCTGACCGGGCTCTCACTAGCCGGCAGGCCAGGTTGACCTCCCAGGGAGGTAAGTGATGTTCCCCTCAGATGGTTCCGCTGACCGGGCTCTCACTAGCCGGTAGGCCAGGTTGACCTCCCAGGGAGGTAAGTGATGTTCCCCTCGAATGGTTCCGCTGACAGGGCTCTCACTAGCCGGCAGGCCAGGTTGACCTCCCAGGGAGGTAAGTGATGTTCCTCTCAGATGGTTCCGCTGACCGGGCTCTCACTAGCCGGCAGGCCAGGTTGACCTCCCTGGGAGGTAAGTGATGTTCCCCTCGGATGGTTCCGCTGACCGGGCTCTCACTAGCCGGCAGGCCAGGTTGACCTCCCAGGGAGGTAAGTGATGTTCCCCTCGGATGGTTCCGCTGACCGCGCTCTCACTAGCCGGCAGGCCAGGTTGACCTCCCAGGGAGGGTAAGTGATGTTCCCCTCGGATGGTTCCGCTGACCGGGCTCTCACTAGCCGGCAGGCCAGGTTGACCTCCCAGGGAGGGTAACTGATGTTCCCCTCGGATGGTTCCGCTAACCGGACTCTCACTAGCCGGCAGGCCAGGTTGACCTCCTAGGGAGGGTAAGTGATATTCCCCTTGGATGGTTCCGCTGACCGGGCTCTCACTAGATGGCAGGACAGGTTGACCTCCCAGGGAGGGTAAGTGATGTTCCCAATGGATGGTTCCGCTGACCGGGCTCTCACTAGACAGCAGGACAGGTTGACATCCCAGGGAGGTAAGTGATGTTCCCCTCGGATGGTTCCGCTGACCGGGCTCTCACTAGACGACAGGACAGGTTGACCTCCCAGGGAGGTAAGTGATGTTCCCCTCGGATGGTTCCGCTGACCGGGCTCTCACTAGCTGGCAGGCCAGGTTGACCTCCCAGGGAGGTAAGTGATGTTCCCTTCGGATGGTTCCGCTGACCGGGCTCTCACTAGCCGGCAAGCCAGGTTGACCTCCCAGGGAGGGTAAGTGATGTTCCCCTCGGATGGTTCCGCTGACCGGGCTCTCACTAGACGGCAGGACAGGTTGACCTCCCAGGGAGGTAAGTGATGTTCCCCTCGGATGGTTCCGCTGACCGGGCTCTCACTAGCCGACAGGCCAGGTTGACCTCCCAGGGAGGGTAAGTGATGTTCCCCTCGGATGGTTCCGCTGACCGGGCTCTCACTAGCCGGCAGGCCAGGTTGACCTCCTAGGGAGGGTAAGTGATGTTCCCCTCAGATGGTTCCGCTGACCGGGCTCTCACTAGCCGGCAGGCCAGGTTGACCTCCCAGGGAGGGTAAGTGATGTTCCCCCCGGATGGTTCCGCTGACCGGGCTCTCACTAGACGGTAGGACAGGTTGACCTCCCAGGGAGGTAAGTGATGTTCCCCTCGGATGGTTCCGCTGAACGGGATCTCACTAGACGGCAGGACAGGTTGACCTCCCAGGGGGGTTATGCATTTTTTCTCAAGGTAGCTCCGTTAGATGGATTTCCAACGACACTCGTCGAATATACAGGGTTGGACATTTCTTTCCGAGCGTGTACCTCACTCGAAAAGAGAGGGGATTATGTACAACCATGTATTCGCCGAGTAGGTCCTCGAGACGCTAGACATATTTTGGAGCGTTATCGTTCAACCTTGATCCAGGGTAAGGAGGGAGGAGGGCGAGCGGTGGAGGTAGAGAGCTCCCGCTCGCCCCCACCTCCAGCAGGAGGGGGCGAGAACCCCAGGTAGTAGGGGGAGCCCCACTCGCCCCCGCCCCAAAGTAGGGGGGTCGAGCTCCACTCGCCCCCACCCAAAGTAGGGGGGGCGAGCTCCACTCGCCCCCGCCCCAAGTGGGGGGGCGAGCTCCACTCGCCCCCCGCGCCCCCCAGCCCAGGAGGGGGCGAGACCAGCAGGGGGGCCGCCCCTGGCTGGGTCTCGCCCAGCCCCAGGAGGGGGAGAGACCAGCAGGGGGGCCACCCCTGGCTCGGTCCCGCCCAGCCCCGGCAGGGGAGCGAGACCAGCAGGGGGGCCGCCCCTGGCTGGGTCTCGCTCAGCCCCAGGAGGGGGCGAGACCAGCAGGGGGGCCGCCCTTGGCTGGGTCTCGCCCAGCCCCAGCAGAGGGGCGAGACCAGCAGGGGGGCCGCCCCTGGCTGGGTCTCGCCCAGCCCCTGCAGAGGGGACGAGACCAGCAGGGGAAGGACATCCTCGGGTCTCGCCCCACCCCAGTTAGGGGGCTCGCCGAGCCCCACGAGGTACCCCCTCTCGCCCAGCTCTGGGGGGAGGGGTTGGTCTGCGATTAGCGCCGTGGAACAGCGGGATTTGGCTATCTGCAGCCAATCCGAGGGTATTTTGGTAATTTCGCGGGCCGGTTTCTGGCTATTTGCAGCCCAACTTCAGAAATCCTATAAATAGGACCAAGGGGGCACCATTTGGGGGGATCTCATTCTCGGCTAGCTCTCTCCTTCTCTCTCTCCCTCCCCAAGTCTCTCTAGGGGGTAAGGAGAGCCTCCAGTGGTGCCCAAGCCTAGTAGTGGCTTGGGAGGGGAAGTTCCTTAGGGACTTCCGGGTATGTGGTGGGACCTCCCCACTAGGCCCTTGATCCAGTCCTCAGTTCTGACACCTTCAACCTTGAGCTCTCCCTTGGGGGGAGTAAGTGTTGGTCGCCCCTCAGCTTGCTGAGGGCCCCGAACTCCACAGAAGCCGAGATATCGGTTTCAACAATATATATATATATACTTACATATACTTATATATATATACTATATAAGTATATATATATATACTTATATATATATATATATTTATTTATATATATGTATATGTATATGTATATGTATGTATATGTATATGTATATATATTTATATATATAGATATTTCCTTATATATATATACTTATATATATATATACTTATATATTTATATATATATGTATGCTTATATATATGTGTATGTATATTCATATATATTATATACATACTTATATATATACATATATATACTTATATATATAATTATATGTATATATATAAGTATATATATAAGTATATACTTATATATGTATACTTATATATATAAGAATATATATTTATATGTATATGTATATGTATATATATTATATACATACTTATAAATATACATATATATACTTATATATATATACATATATAAGTATATATACTTATATACATATATATATTTATATAAGTATATATAAGAATATGTATACATACATATATATATAAGTATATATATATTTATATTGTATATATATAAGTATAAATATATACTTATAAATATATATATATAAGTATATTTATATATATATACTTATGTATATTTATATATATAAATACTTATATATACTTATATATATATAAGTATATATATATATACATATATAAGTATATATATACATATATATCTATAAGTATATATATATTATATAAGTATATATATATACTTATATATGTATATATATGTATATATACTTATATATATATAGATATATACTATATATGTATATATATATACTATAGTATGCTATAGTATATATGTATATATAAGTATAATATATAAGGATATATTTAAGTATAATATATATATAATTATAATATATAAGGATATATATAATATATTAGGATATATATATATATTTATAGATATATATATGTATATACATATATATAAACTTATATAGTATATATAAATATACTTATATATATATATATATATTTATAAGTATATATGTATACTTATATATATATATATATATTTATATATATAGTATACTATAGTATATATATACATATATAGTATATACATATATATATATATACTGTATAAGTATATATATATATATATACTATATATATAAGTATATATACTTATATACATATATATATACTTATATAGTATATATAAATATACTTATATATATTTATAAGTATATATGTAAACTTATATATATATATTTATATAGTATATATATATAAGTATACATATATAAGTATATATATAGTATATATAATTATATATATACATATATAATTTAGTATACTATAGTATATATATATACATATATAGTATATATATATACTGTATAAGTATATATATATATATATATTAATATATATATACTATATATATAAGTATATATACTTATATACATATATATATATATACTATATAAGTATATATATGTATATACATATATATATATTCTTATATATATAAGTATACATATATAAGTATATACTTATATATATATGTATATATATACTTATATATATACATATAATTATATATATAAGTGTATATATATGTATATATATAAATTATATATATACATATATATATATATATAAATACATATATATATATAAATTATATATATATACATACTTATATATATAACTATAAGTATATATATATCTATAAGTATATATAAATTATATATATATACATACATATATATATATCTATAAGTATATATATATACTTATAGATATATATATATATATGTATGTGTATATATATATATATAATTTATTTATAAGTATATATACATATATAAGTACATATATAGTATACATACTTATATCTATATACATATATATTGTAGTATACTATACTATATATATACATATATAGTATATATATCTATCTATATATATATATTTATTTATATATATATACTTATATACATATATATATACTTATATAGTATATATAAATATAATTATATATATATTTATAAGTATATATGTATTCTTATATATTTATATTTATATAGTATATATATATAAGTATACATATATACTTATAAATATATATATATATAAGTATATTTATATATATATACTTATATATGTATTTATATATATAAATACTTATATTTACTTATATATATAAGTATATATATATATACTTATATATATATATATATATGTATGCATATATATATATAATTTATATATAAGTATATATAGATATATAAGTATATATATAGTATATATACTTATATATACATATATAATATAGTATATTATAGTATATATATATACATATATATACATATATAGTATATATATATACTGTATAAGTATATATATATCTTTATATATATACTATGTATATAAATATATATACTTATATGCATATATATATACTATATAAGTATATATATATGTATATACATATATATATATATATTCTTATATATATAAGTATACATATATGAGTATATACTTATATATATATACGTATGTATATATACTTATATATATACATATAATTATATATATAAGTGTATATATATGTATATATATATAAATTATATATGTATACATACATATATATATATAAACATATATATATATATAAATTATATATATATATACATACATATATATATATATAAGAATATATATCTATAAGTATATATAAATTATATATATATACATATATATATAAGTATATATATATACTTATAGATATATATATATATGTATGTATATATATATAATTTATATATAAGTATATATACATATATAAGTATATATATAGTATATAAACTTATATATATACATATATAGTATATATATACTCTATAAGTATATATACATATTTATATATATATATATACTATATATATAAGTATATATACTTATATACATATATATATATACTTATATAGTATATATAAATATACTTATATATATATATATAGTTATAAGTATATATGCATACTTATATATATATATTTATTTATATAGTATATATATATATATCAGTATACATATATACTTATATATATATAAGTATCTATACTATATTAAAAAGAAATAATTTGGTCTACAAGTAACATTCAGTTCAAAATTCTGCAGCCGTTGGATTTGATTGCGTAATTCCTAAACCATCCGATCAAAAACTTATTTTGCACAATCCCTAAAGCCACGATCAGCCTTTCTTCCGCCCTTTCTTCCGCCCGATACTCTACGAAGCTCTCTCCCCAATGCTCTCCGGTGCTCCCTCCCCGACGCTCTCCGGCGCTCCCTCCTCGATGCTCTCCGGCGCTCCCTCCTTCTTATTTCGCCCTGATACTTCAAAACCCTACAGCCGCGCTCTTACTCCACCGTCCGGCTTCGTCTTCCCGCCAAGCAGAAGAAATCCAATGCATCAGGTATTATTTCTTATGTGTTTTTTAGATCTACACTCTCCACTTACATTCCTCTATGATCTCCTCGCCGGCGTCCACCTTCTCCACTTCGGCCGTCCGAGTTCTTGCATCTCTTATGTATTTTTTAGATCTCCTATTTCATTTTTTAGATCTCTTATGTGTTCTTTCTTTTCGATTTACACTCTCTACTTCCATTTTAAATTTTGTTTCAGATTTCCTTCTCGATTTCCTTTCTTCAAACGTTTCATATTTCGATTTTGATTTGGTAGCCGCTACAACCGCTTCACCTCCTATGCACGCCAACTGTTTGATGAATTTCATATGTATTTTATTTCTGATCTCATCTGTATTTAACTTCCGATCTGCACAACTTACGCACAGGTATCGGGCCTGTTGAATCCCTCCTAAATCGATTCAGTCTTTGTTGAAGCCTTCCTCGCTTGATTTCGTCTCTACAATGGTCTCTAAATGGCCGCAACCGCTATTTATAAGTATGTATGTATATATATATAGTATGTATATATTTATAAGTAAGTATGTATGTATGTATATATATAGTATTTATATATATTATTTATAAGTATGTATGTATATATAGTATGTATTTATAAGTATGTATGTATATATAGTATTTATAAGTATGTATGTATATATATAGTATGTATGTATGTATATATTTATAAGTAAGTATGTATGTACATATATTTTTATAAGTATATATATATAAATATATATATGTATATATACTTATATATATATACTTATATCTATATATATAAATATATATATACTTATATATATACTTATATATATACTTATAAATATATGTATTTATATATATGTATACTTATGTACTTTATACTTATATATATACTTATATATACTTATATACAGTTATATATATGTTTGCCCAGAAAGCCCGCGACCTCCTCTTATTGATCAGTTTTCCCGGTCTCAGCGGTCTCCATTTAAGTGATCGCCCAGATCGCCAGCTGCCTCCTCAACCGGGATTTTTCTAAGTACCAGGCGGTCAGGGTAGTGCAAGATCGCCAGCTTAAGCGGTCTGATCTTTTTTCTTTTTTTGTTATTTGTACCCCTTTTTCCCTGCCCCGGCTCTCCTGTACCCCGGGCAGCCCGTAGTTTTCAGTTCTGCCCGTTTGGGCAGCCCCCTCGTCTATAAATAGAGGGGTAGGGGTACCAAAAAAGGGACCTTTGCTCTGAGGCTCCAGCTTACAACCTGTGTAAGCGGTCTCATTTCTTCGTGATCGCCATTTCGTGATCGTTTTCCTTTTGTTCTAGCATCTTCTGTCTTAGTAACCTGCACTTCGCAGTTTTCTCCCATCCCCTTTAGTGTGAATTTTGAAGGTACCATTTTTGGCACCAACAGAACGAACACGCGACCTTCAGATTCGAAGTGTCAGGTGAAATCCATAGACTTTCAAGATGGCTGATCGCCGTAGAGGTCGTCCCCTGCGATCTCCCAGCGTTCCCCCTTCCGATCACAACCCGTTAGAAGCGCTTGAGCGCCGCTTCGAGCTTCGTGTTGAACAAGCTCTCTGTGAGGCCGCCCGAGCTAGGCAGGACGCCACCTCTGTTCAGCAGGAGATCGCGCGGTCTCAGCAAGAGGTCGCTCGAGATCGGCAAGAAGTCGTCCGGGCTCAGCAGGAGTATGCGAAGCAGATTGAGGCTATGAACCAGGTTCTAGCCGCGATCTCCCAGAAGATCCTTCCTCAAACCTCTCAGGTCGCTACTCCTGACCGCATGGCAGGTGGTCACCCGAGCGATCACCCCGTCTTCCAGCCCGCAGCTCCTCAGCGATCTCAGCATGAGGAGTTCGCCGCCCGCCGTAATTCTTTTCGAGCCGCAGCCCAGGGGCCTCCGGCTCAGACCCTGAATTTTGAAGAAGGGTTTGCTTACCCTCAAGATCCTCCCGCACCTTTTCTTCCTCCTCCAGGACCTTCTGTTTTTGGGGAGCCTTCCCCCTTTACCGATGAGATTCGTCGGGATCCGATCCCTCATGGATTCAGAGAACCTTGCCTTCCAGTGTATACAGGAGAAACCGACCCAATGTGTCATCTTCAAGCCTTCGAGTCTGTTGTTGCCCTCAGAACCATTTCAGATGGAGTAAGGTGCAAGCTGATGGTCACCTCGTTTGATGGGTCGGTCATGGAATGGTTCTATAAGCTGCCTTGTCAATCTATCTCGAGCTTTGCTGCCCTGAGGCAAGAGCTGCTTCTAAGATTTGCCACCGCGAAGAAAAGGAAGAGTGGTCCTGCGACCCTCTTCAAGATTATGCAAGGCGACAACGAAACTGCGGCGCATTTTGTTGACCATTTTCAGAAAGAAATCTTGGGAGTCAGGGATATGGATCCCGAGCTCTATATGGTAGCTTTGATCAGTGGCCTGCAGGAGGGTCCTCTGAAGTTCAAAGTCACAACCAAGGAGCCTAGCTCCTATCAGGAGCTGATCAGCATTGCCAATCGCTACATAGAAGGGGAGATCAACAACCCCACCTATGTGAGCAATTTGACAAACAAAGCCACTCAGAAAGGCTCTACGGGATTTTATCCGGCTCCGTCTTCCTCAAAACCTCGACAAGAGCTCCCACCTCCGGCTCCGAGAGGTAAGAACTATCGCAACAGCCGCTTCAATCGAGGTAACCATTCTTTCCCACCTCAAGGTTCATTTCTTCAAACTCCTGCTACCCCTGCTCCGCAAGTCACCCCGGTCCACCAGATCCAGTACACCCAACCTCCTCTTCTGCCCATTCCTTCGCTCTACAATGAATCCCAAGAGTCCGCCAAACTGGGCAGGTAGAGGCCGCCAACAAACTCATCATAAATCTCTTGAAAAAGAAGGTAGAAAATGTCAGGGGCAACTGGGCAGAACAACTACCTTCCGTCTTATGGGCCTTGAGGACAACTCCAAGTTCTGCTACTGGAGAAACTCCATTCAAATTATCACACGGTTCCGAAGCCCTTATTCCGGTGGAATTTGAAGTAAAAAGCCCAAGAGTATTATTGGCGCAACAGAATCAAGTTGACTGGATGGAAGGAAATGATGAGGAGCTAAAATGCAGCCTTGATTTAATTGAGGAGTTGAGAGATACGGCAATCATCAGGCAAGAAGAGGTGAAGAGAAGAATGGCGAGGCTATTCAATAAAAATGTAAGAACCAAGGAGTTCGCTGTTGGGGATCTAGTCCTGAAGAAAATAGATACAGCAGCAAGAGCCGGTTCAGTTGGAAAGCTTAACCCAAACTGGGAGGGGCCGTTTGTGGTGAAGAGCGTGCTTAAAAATGGTGCTTACCATCTCCAAACTTATGAAGGAAAAGAATTGTCTCATTCATGGAGCGGAGATGATCTCAAACTCTTCTTTTCTTAAATGTTCGTATCCGATTCACTCATTCTTTTTCTCACTTTTTCTCTCTCAAATGTCACGCAGGTATTATCAAAGCATTCGCAATACGAGTGATGGGTGACAAGTTTTAAGGATAAGTTATTTTTTGAAAAGCCAAAAACCTATCAAGTGAGACATCGGCGGATCCTACTATCTTCCCCCTCGACTTGTTAGCTCGACGTGTGATTCTGCCAGGACCACAGATGTCAGGGAGATTTCGAATCTGTGTAGCAGTAGCTCGCCAAGTTTGAGCGGTGGAAGTTTAGGATACCGGGTCCTTGCTGACATCTGGCACACCTCAGCATTTCAAGGGGGTCTAGGTGGCTGGCTCAGCTCTGTCATGCATTAGGAAGGACATTGTTACGATCTTAATGATCTTTCAGGGAAAGCAATGTCGGTATAGCCTCTGCGGCATGACCACACCTGCCCTACCGATCATTTTGGTCTGTAACTCTCGAATACTCGTTGAAGCGTGGTTAGGTAAGGGGCGGTCAGAAACACCCATGACCGTCGCCTGAACCTTGGATTGGCATGTTTGCAGTAAACTCGGTAATCCTTTTAAAAAAGCAATGTCGGTATAGCCTCCGCGGCATGACCACACCATCCTTTTGGATCGTTTTTGAGGTCCCTTTTTCACATCTTCTTACTACAAAAAAAAATATTATTCATCCCTTTGTACTGGGATCGGGCGGTCAGCAATTTATGAGACCGCATGTTCTTCTTTCCTACCTTCTCCAAAGAGCGATTTGAGTCATTTACAATCGCCGGATATAACTTTTTCAGGATAATTGAGGCCGCTATTCAGAAATCTCTTATGCCAGCTTGATAGAGATCGGCCCGATCTCGGAAAATTTGAGATTCCAATACTTTCTGCTACTCAAAGCTATATGGAATGATCATGATACTCTGTTCCTCATCAAGTGAAAGTTGGGTTTTTCTTCAAAAGGGGCGGTCTAAACATAATGTGATCGCTGAACTGGAGAATCCATGAAGAGCTATCATTTTCCTTTTCAAATAATAATCTTGGTCATCAAGGGGTCAACAAACGGGTTTCCTGAAAGTCATTTGGGCGCCGATCACCCAGAGTGTAATGAGTTCAAATCATCTTCAAGTTCTAGTTTCCTTATATTGCAACCTGTGTAATACGAGACCGCATGACTATTATGGATAAGTTGGCTATTTTCTGACCACAGTTAAGTTGCTGAATTTCTTTTAGTGATCTGATTATCTCAAGATCACAGAGTAGTCTTGTGTATATAAAGTATCGATTTTTCCTTCAAGGTCTTTAGTATTTTTCCAAGAGATCGCCACCTGAAGTTTTTAATGTTGATATAAAATTATGTGACAAACCTAGGGCATTGAGATCGAATGCCGATTCTAACTCAGAAGAACAAATAAATATATACATCAAAAACAAGTTCACTCAGAATCTAGCAGGAATCCAATTTTTATATATTCTCTGAAATATCTATTACAACGAGACCGCTCCGTCTCCAAAAAAAGAAAAAATGAATATCATTACAATTCACTCTCTTTTTGACCTTTTAGAAGACCGCCCACTCGAGGGGGAAGAACCGGTCTCTGCAGAAGATTCTTCTAAACTATTCCCTGGAATTCTAGATCCAGAGCTTGAACTCGAACTGGAATCTAGGCCAAGGGTATAGCGGCTTCCACTTTCTTCGTCATCGATCACGACATTTTTCCTCTTGGCCTGCAGTCTCATCAGCAGCATCAGCAGACTTATCAGCAACATCCGCGGTCTCTTCAGCAGTCACAGATTGTTCTTCAATTCTTTGTGCTGCATCAGGGAAGAGATTGGCGAACGAGATATCTTTGAATTCTTCAGTAAATCCACCGCGGTTACGAACCTCATCCAGCACCTGGTCGGCGGTCTCTTTTATATGGTGCATCAAAGCCCTCTGGAAAGCTGGATTCTCAGGGTCATAAGCTGCTGTTTCAAATTGCTGCAAAAGAGATATATGTTAGACCGCGCGATCATAGGTAACACGTTCATAAAATATAAGTAAAATTCTCACTTTTCTGTCTTCTTGCAAGGCAGTTATTTCGTCCAGAGCGCTGCGAAGAGACAGCCCCATATGGTGATATAAGATTGTACTTCTAGCGGTCACTTGGGCACAGAGGTCGGGGAGCGCATCGGTCTCGATATTCAATATTTCATTTGTATTTTTTCTCCCGTACAAAGCCGAAGTGACCGCGTATGCGTGACGGGTCACCTTCCCGCTCCACAAGGGCAGATCGGTGGACACCTTCACAGACTTTCCTTTGGCCGCCCATTTGAGGAGGGGTTTTCCTTTGATGTCCTTCATTTTTCTCTTAAAACCCACCAAGGGAAAAACTCGCTCGGCGGTCTCAAAAGTAATGCCGAACACATCGGCCTCACGCTTCAGCCTCCTCTCCCTCTGAGTAAGAACTTCTGCAGCTGGGTAGATAGGATCTTGTACAGGGACCGCAAAGGTCGCTAAAAATCGAAAAAAAAAAAGAGGTTAGGAAAAACATACAAGACATGAAAGGAAATTATTCGAGACCGCAAGAAAAACTTACTTTCAGCTGGAGTGATCTCGGCGATCTCGGGCCAGATCGCTAGATAATGAACAAGATCGATCCTCTTGCCCGCCAAGAAAGCCAAGATTTTCAGCTCCTCTTCTGAGACCGCTTTTATCTTCTTAAAGATGTTGTCAGGTCGCGGAGAGGGCGAGTTCTTGAGACCGCCAAGGTCACCTTCGAAGACAAGAAATCTCTCTGTCCAGAAAGAGATTTTATTAGGAAGATTCAGGATTTTTATTCCATCTGCTGAAAAGTACATCAACCCTTTAAACTCTTCCTTCTTTCTGCCTTCCTTCAAAATCTTCGCGGTGAAGGTTGCGCGGAACAGATTCATTGTGAATTTCACCCTTTCCGATCTCAAGTAATTAATAAAGACATTAACCAGACCGATGGAGTTCGGAGCCAACTGGGCGAGCACGAAGCCGTAATATTCCAAGATCTCTAGCCATTCCCATGAGAAGGGAATCCTCAACCCGTTATCAAAGTGATCGATGGGAATAATAAACTTTTTCACCTCCACAAAGTTCAACCTTTCTTGTTCAGTTGGCGGTCTCACAACTACCTGAGTTTGGATCATATATTTCTTTATGAACTCAATATATTCATCCTTTGATAGGCGGCCTTGTTTGTGATCGGCATTCAGGAAGATGGTGGCAGAAGAAGCACGAGCGGACACCATTTTTAGCGATCGCTGAGATCGGTGCTTAGAGCGCATTCAAGAAAGCATAAAATAAAGGTCATGAAGACGGCTATTTATAGAAGACGAAGGTCATTTCGTAATCATTACCTCTTGAAGATAGCCCAGCAAAAAATATTCAGACCGCTCGACATGTGCAAAGTTATGTGAAAGCATACTATGGTTGGAGATCTCAATCAATAAAAACACAGTAGCAATACAAGCAACCCAGGCATAAAGAGATCGAAACTTTACAAATCAAGGCCGCACAAAACATTAAAATTAAAACAGCCACACAAATATATGGAAAAATAATAGTAAAATTTTACAAAATATATTGTTTAAATCCAGAGACCGCTCGGTCTCAAATTAAATGTTCATCTCCTAGGAGGCCTGTTTCTCCCTATATGAGCTGCGACATCTTGCATGTCGTTCACTGCGGCCATAACCGACACCAAGCTATGATTGGCCAGCATTGCAGATCGGTGAATTTTTGACATATCCTTGTCCACCTGCTCCATAGGGATCAGTACAATTTCAGGTTGCGGTCTCTCCGCTGGATGATCGCTGGAGGTACCCGGTCGCATCAGCATCTTTCCATGACCGCTCCTCAGCCTCTCATTCTCCGCGGACAGCGCCGCAGCCTTCCCCTTGTAGTACTCAGCCTCCTTTTCAGCCTTCTTAAGAGCTCGCGCGATCTCTGCAACCCTCAGATCGCATTCTTCTCGAATCCTCTTCTCATTTGTGCGCAATTTTCCTTCGAGATCGCGAATCTGATCATTCTGAGTTCGCTCCCTCATCAGCATAGAGCGAACATCCTCGAACATTGGGTTAAGGATGTTGGTTAGCTGAGGGGAGATCTTGATGTGCTGAGGAAGTTCTCCCTCCTTGATCTCAGCATCATGGTCATCTGCGGTCACAAGAGATGGGTTATTTCAATCACGAACATACGATCAGATAAGCTCTTTAAATAAACAGAAAGAGTACTTGGAAAGAAATTGAGACCGCAGTCACTTAAAGCTCTCCTGGTATTTTTAGTGACCGCGGGATCTGCGGTGAGTGAAAGGCGATCTGATCCCCTTAAACGCTCCAGATCCATTCTTTCCAAATCTCTTTTCTGCGGCTTTTCTCCCTCTTTTCTTCTTCTTTTCAATTCTTCATTACTCGAGAGGATATCGTCGGTCTCAATAAAGACGATCTCACGCTTTCTTTCAGGAGAAACAGAACGAACTATAGGTAATGGAAGGAACTCAACTGACTGGGGAATCATTTTATTCTTACCATCTCGCAAAATCGAGACAGTCGTCGCACGATCTGCTGCAGCCTTGTTCAAACGATCTCCCTGAAGAGAATCGTCTAGGAGACCGCTAGAAAGTGCAGCTTTCTCCTAAGCGATCTGCAACTTCTTCGCGATCTCCTCCTCAGCGTTTTTGTCCTCCGTAGTCTGCAAGACCACATCCTTTTTCCCTTCAGCGATCAGGGCCGCGTTTTCCTCAGCAACCCTGACCGCTTCTTTCTTCCTCTCCTCGGCGATCAGAGCCACTCTCTCCTCAGCAACTCTGACCGCATCTCTCTTCCTTTTCTCCTCGGCGATCAGAGTCGCTCTCTCCTCAGCAACTCTGACCGCCTCCTTCTTCTTCTTCTCTTCCTCGACGGTCTTAGCCGCCTCTCTCTTCTTTTCTTCTTCCTCTCTTTCTTTTCTCTCTTTCTCCTTGTCTTTCTTCTTCTCCTCGTCCTCTCTCTTTTTCTTCTCCTTCTTCTCCCTCTTTTCTTTCTTCTCTCTTTCTTCTTTCTCCTTCTCTTTCTCTTCCTCTTCTTTTTCCCTCTGTTCCTCTACCTCTTTCTCTTTCTTCCTCTTCATCATCTCTTCCATTTCCATCTTTTTCTTTTCCTCCTCCTTTGCCTTGATCGCTGCGTCGGCGATCTCCTTCTCCCTGTCCGCGATCTCCTTATCAACAACGGCATTTCTGAGAGTTGAAGCCTCTAAGGGATCCAACACCTGCAATGATGAAAAAGATGAATTATTAGAAGAAACCTCATCAAGGTAGGCGATTAATCCAGAATCATCCTCTCTTGATAAAGTTGAGACCGCGGGAAGGAAGAGGGGATCGCCCTTAGCATTCACCTTTTGAAACTCCGCAGAGTCTTCCAGATCGACAGATTCAGGAAATACGGTCGCCCCCATGGCGGTCACGTCTTTTTCTTCCTCATTCTTTCTGCTTCTCTTATAAGTCAAACTAGATGGACTTGAATCCTTTCTTTTCCTGCCCTTCGCAGCGATCTCCTGGTCAGCAATCTTCTGCCTCAAGGATTCGGCCTCGGTTTTCTTCTGACGCAGCCCAGCCAAAATGACCTCGGTAGAGGCGGTCTCAGAAAGTTTGGAAGATGTTTGATCCAGCGCCTCCAGGGATTTCTGACAATTAAAAGAAATGGAAAAGTCAGGCAATTTCCATACAGGATCTGAAGAAGTATTAGACGGTTCAGAAGCAATAGAGACCGGCACAATCGAACCCTCAGGAAGCTCAGTTTTCTTTAACGGAGATCGGGCGGTCTCCTTTGAAGTGCTCGCTTTCGTTAAAATTTTTGGCGCTTTCTTTCCTTTCTTCGAGCTGACACTTTCCTTTTTCCCAGGAGAGTTCGCTTTTGATGGAAGAGCCTTTAAGAGATCGAGCATAGTCATCTTTGCAAGAAGATCGAACCTGCTCAACTATCAAAGACCGCTCAAGGACGGGGATATCTCAATGTCTTGCAGAATGGAGGTTTCAGCCGATATTTATAGACCAAGCCGCATTAATGACGGTCGCGATCTCAGTGGTCAAAGCTTACATTTTCGAAGTTCCAGGTGCAACTTAAAAATGTGCGGGGATTATGTTTGCCCAGAAAGCCCACGACCTCCTCTTATTGATCAGTTTTCCCGGTCTCAGCGGTCTCCATTTAAGTGATCGCCCAGATCGCCAGCTGCCTCCTCAATCAGGATTTTTCTAAGTACCAAGCGGTCAGGGTAGTGCAAGATCGCCAGCTTAAGCGGTCTGATCTTTTTTCTTTTTTTGTTATTTGTACCCCTTTTTCCCTGCCCCGGCTCTCCTGTACCCCGGGAAGCCCGTAGTTTTCAGTTCTGCCAGTTTGGGCAGCCCCCTCGTCTATAAATAGAGGGGTAGGGGTACCGGAAAAGGGACCTTTGCTCTGAGGCTCCAGCTTATAACCTGTGTAAGCGGTCTCATTTCTTCGTGATCGCCATTTCGTGATCGTTTTCCTTTTGTTCCAGCATCTTCTGTCTTAGTAACCTGCACTTCGCAGTTTTCTCCCATCCCCTTTAGTGTGAATTTTGGAGGTACCATTTTTGGCACCAACAATATATTCTTATATATATACTTATATATATATATATATGTATATATACTTATATATACTTATATATACACTTATAAATATATATACTATATAAGTATATATATATGCATATATATATACATAAGTATAAATATCTATAAGTATATATATATTATCTAAGAATATATATAAGTATATATATATGTTTATATATGTAAGTATATATTTATATGTATATATATATATAAGTGTATATTATATAAGAATATATATAAATATATACTTATATATACTATAGTATATATGTATATATATAAGTATATATACTATATATATAAGTATATATACTTATAAATATATATATATAGATATATACTTATATATATACTTATATATATATATATATATACTTATATATATATATACTTATATATATACATATATATATGTATATATATATATTCCTATATATATACTTATATAAGTATATACCTATATATACATACTATATATATGTATATATACTTACAATATATATGTATATATACTTATATATGTATATATACTTATATATACTTATATATATATATATGTTTATAAGTATATATATATGTGTATATAAGTATATATATATATATTTATATAATATAAGTACATATAAGTATAAATATGTATATATATATAAGTATATATGTATATATATAATAAATATAAGTATATAAATATGTACTCATATATATATAAGTATATATATGTATGTATATTTATACATATATATATATATATATTTATATGCTTATGTATATATGTATATATATATACATATATAATATATACATATATATATATGTATATATATTATATAAGTATATATACTTATATATATACTTATATATATACTTATATACTTATATAAGTATATACTTATATATACATACTATATATATGTATATAAGTATATATACTTATATATGTATATATATAAATATATACTTATATATATATATATTTATATATATAAATACTTATATATAATTATATATATATACTTATATAAGTATATACTTATATATACATACTATATATGTATATAAGTATATATACTTATATATGTATATATATAAGTATATATATGTATATATATAAGTATGTATATAATATATATACATATACATATACATATATATATATTCTTATATCTATAAGTATACATATATAAGTATATACTTATATAAATATACTTATATATATACTTATATATATATAGTATATATATTTATAAATATGTATACATATATATATAAGTATGTATATAATATATATACATATACATATATATACATATACATATACATATATATAAATATATACATATAGAAGTATATTTATATACTTATATAGTATATATATGTATATATACATAATATATATATAGTAAGTATATATATAGTAAATATATATATAAGTATATATATATCTATAAGTATATATATAAGTATATATACTTATATATATACATATATACTATAGTGTATATAAGTATATAAGTACATAAGTATATATATAAGTATATATATACTTATAAATATATACTTATATATATATACTTACATATATAAGTATATACTTATATATATACTTATATATATGTATACCTATATATATATTATACATATACTATAATATACTATATTATATATGTATAAGTATACTTATATATATATTTATATATATACTATAGTATATATGTATATATATAAGTATATATACTATATATACTATATATATATACATATATATATATACTATATATATACATATATACTATATATATACTATATATATACTATATATATAAGTATATATATTTAAACTTATATATATATATATATATAAGTATATAAGTATGTATATAATATATATATACATATACATATACAAATATATTATATAAGTATATATATATATACTTATAAATATATATATACATACTTATAAATATATATATATATATATATAAGTATATTTATAAGTATATATATATAGTATATATACTTATATATATACATATATAGTATATATATAAGTATATATACATATATAAGTATATATATACATATATATAGTATATATATATATATAAGTACATATATATACATATATAGTATATATACTTATATATATACATATATACTAATATACATATATACTAATATACATATATATAGTATGTATATATAAGTATATACATATATATATGTACATATATATAAGTATATATATACTTATATATACATATATATACTTATATATACTATATACTTATATACATATATATAGTATGTATACATAAATATATAAATACTTATTAGTACATAAGTATATATATAAGTACATATATAGTATAGTATATAAGTATAGTATATATACTTATATATATTCATATATATATATACTTTTATAAGTATATACTTATATATACATACTATATATATGTATATATACTTAATATACATATACTTATATATGTATATATACTTATAAGTATATCTGTATACTTATATATATATATTTATAAGTATATATATAAGTATACTTATATATATATATATATTGATATATATATACTTATAAAGTATATATATACTTATAGAGTATATATATACTATATATGTATATATATATGTACTTATATATAAGTAGGTTTATATTAACTATATAAGTATACATAAGTATACATATATAGATATTTATACTTATGTATATATACAAGTATATATATACTTATATATAAGTATATATTTATATATACTTGTATATATCCTTATATAATATATATATACTAATAGATATTTATACATATGTATATATATACATATATATACTTACATAAGTATATACTTATTTATACATACAATATATATGTATATAAATATATATACTTATATATGTATATATATAAATATATACTTATATATATTTATATATATAAATACTTATATATACTTATAAGTATATATAAGTATATATATATACTTATAAATATATGTATATACTTATATATATATAAGTATATATAATTATTTATATATATAAATATATATATATGAGTATATATTTATATATATATACTTATATATGTATATAAGTATATATATATATTTACTTATATATATATATATTTATATATATAAATTCTTATAAATACTTATATATATAAGTATACTTATATATATATATAATTATATATATAGTATATATATATATATATAAATATATATATAGTATATATATAGGGTATTTATATATATGTATACTTATATATATATATACTTATAAGTATATATATGTATACGCATATATAACTATATATAAATAAAGTATGTATATATATATATTTATATAGTATATATATACTTACATATATATATATATAAGTATATATGTATATATATATAAATATATACTTATTTATATATTTATATATATAAATACTTATATATACTTATATATATAAGTATATATATTTATAAGTATATATATATTTATAAGTATATATATACTTATAAGTATATTTATATAAGTATATATAAGTATTTATATATATAAATATATAAATAAGTATATATTTATATATATACATATATAATTATATATACTTATATACATATATATAGTATGTATATATAAGTATATACTTATATAAGTATATATATGTATATATATATACATAAGTATAAATATCTATACGTATATATATATATATTATATAAGGATATATATAAGCATATATATACTTATATATATACATAAGTATAAATATCTATATATATACTTATATATATATACTTATATATATACTTATATAATTCATATAAATATACTTATATATATACTTATATATAAGTATATATGTTGGTGCCAAAAATGGTACCTCCAAAATTCACACTAAAGGGGATGGGAGAAAACTGCGAAGTGCAGGTTACTAAGACAGAAGATGCTGGAGCAAAGGGAAAACGATCACGAAATGGCGATCACGAAGAAACGAGACCGCTTACACAGGTTGTAAGTTGGAGCCTCTGAGCCAAAAGTCCCTTTTCTGGTACCCCTACCCCTCTATTTATAGACGAGGAGGCTGCCCAAACGGGCAAAACTGAAAAACTATGGGTTGCCCGGGGTACAGGAGAGTCGGGGCAGTGAAATGGGATACAAATAGTAAAAAACAAAAAAAAGCCCAGACCGCTCGGACTGGCAATCTTGAATGGCTTCGGCTGCTTGGAACATAGAAAACCAGGTCAGGCTGGAGGTTGGCGATCTGTGCGATCACAAAATTCGAAGACCGCTGAGATCGCAATTTTGTATTGTAAAGACTAGATCGCGGGCTTTCCGGGCAAACATAATCCCCGCACATTTTTAAGTTATGCTGGAACTTCGAAAATGTAAACTTTGACCGCCGAGACCGCGACTGTCATAAATGCGGCTTGGGCTATAAATACCACCTTAGATCTTCAGATTCCACAATATTGAGAGATCTCGATCCTTGAGCGGTCACCGTTTACTGAGATCGCGAAAGAATTTTCCTTTTGAGATGGATGCTTTAGACTTGATGAAAATATCAGCGCAATCCCGAAAATCACCAGGATCTGCGTCGAAAACATAGAAAGTTATTTCGAAGAAGACCATCAGTTCCAGCAAGGAGAAATCGATCAAGAGTTTATAGAAAAAAGATGATTCTGCTTCTAAGGCTCTTGTTGATTTAACGGTCGCAGAAGCTGTTGTTAAGACGACCCTGGAAGTTGTCAATCAACCTGCCGATTGTTCTGGAGAGACCGCTTCTGTAGAATCGATCAAGGATGCTATGCTGCAGGTGAAGGCTTCTGCTGAGAATCTTAGAAGCCAGATTGCTGATAAAGAAAAAGCTGCTAAAGACTTGAAAAGAAAAGAAGCGAGTTCTCCTGATCGGACTGCTAAGAGGGTGAAAACTGGACAAATTGTGACCGCTAGTGACATCGATCTTCAGACTTATCTTTCAGAAGATAACCCTGTTGAGAATCTTTCAAGCGTAAGCGATCAAATTTCAAATTTTGTACTTATTTTAAAATTGACTTCTATTAATTTTTTCCTTGATTATTAGTCAATGGATCCTTTTGAAGTTGAACGACTTCGAGTGATCGCCGAGGAAGAAGTTGCTGAAGAAAAAAGAAAAGAAGAAGAAAGAAAGAAGAAAGGAGAGGAAGAAGAGAGGAGAAAGGAAGAAGAAAGAAAGAAGAAAGAAGAGGAAGAAGAGAGGAGAAAGGAAGAGGAAAGAAGGAAGAGAGAAGAGGAAGAAGAGAAGAGAAAGGAAGAAGAAAGAAAGGTAAAAGAGGACGAGATCGCTAGGCTTGCGGCGATCACTGAGATTTTTAAGAAGGGAGAAGAAGAGAAAAGAAAGCAGGAGGAGATCGCCAAAGCAGAGAGGGAGAGGAAAGAAAAAGAAATGATTTCTATGGCCGTGGAGAAAGAAAGGAAAGAAAAAGAGGAAGTTCTAGCTGCTGGGAAAAAGAAGGATAAGGAGAAAAAGAAGAAGAGGAAAGAAAAGAAAAAGAGAATCGCTGGAGAGGCGGTCTCGGCCGAAAAAGAAAAGGAGAAAAATGAGACCGATGCGTCTAATGATTGCGGCGATGCTTCGTTAGAAGTGGAAAAAGAGCTGGATGCGGAGGCGGCAGACCGCGCAGCTGCGTTAGACTTTATTAAGGCTGGTAAGGCGAAGATGGTCGCGAGACCGATTGGTTCACTTCCCAAACTTGCTTTCCGCCCTGCATCTCCTGGAAAGCGACCTGAGATTGTCATTATCGAAACTGATGACATTCTTGTTAGTAATGCTGAATTAAAAAGAAGAAGGAAAGAAGGCGAGCGGTCGCGAAAAAGACAATTAGAAAAAATCAATTTAGAATGCCTAAGGGGATCTGACCGCCTTTTGTTGACCGCTAATGCTGCGGTCTCAAAAGATGCTGAAAAGAACTTACTTGACTGCGGTCTTTCTACACTGTCAAGTATTTCACACAAAATCCTTACTTTCTTCTTGATAACAAATGCTGATTATTTTTGACCGTTTTCTCTCCTGGTTGTAGATGAAAATGTGAGCTCGGCTTCTGAAGAAGGTGAGATACCAAGAAAAGTTTCAATCCCTCCAGAGTTCGCCGATCTCCTTAAGCCGATGCTTGACGATATGAGGGTCATGCGAGATCGCGAGAGGATGCTAGAAGACCGCCTCCGAATCCAGACCGCGAATTTTGAAGCTAAGGAGAAGCAAATTCTTTCAAGCTTTGAAGTCAAAGAAAAGCAGGCTCGAGGCGAGTTCGAAGAAAGACTTCGGAAAGCCGAAAAGGATGCCGATTATTACAGAGGGAAGGCCGCGGCACTTGCTGCTGAGATCGCCACTCTTCGGTGGGGGGCCTCAAATGTCGATGAAGGCAGGCTCTTCCAGCGGTCTCGCGGAAAAGAGATCGGCGGAAATCGTGGTAATCCCTATGGAGCAAGTAGACCGCGAAATGTCTAAAATCCATAGGGCTGCCATGGTTGCCAATCATAGCCTAGCATCTGCATGGACTGCGGTCAACGAGATGCAGGATGTGGCGGCATTCGTTGGAAGGAGAAAGGATCAGAGGCGATGAGACCGCAGCCCTTTTTTCTTTCATTTAGCGATCTCTTTAAAAACACTACTTAGTTAATTTCTGGTCTGTAAGATATTTTTGATTTTGCTTTATGGTATTCTTTAACGTTATGATACTCATTTTACGGTCTTTGGTTTTCATGAATGCGATCTTATTAAATAGTGTTTGTATTGTGGATCATGCGTATTGCGATCTATCTGAGGAAAATTTTATGCGCGTTTGTTATTTTCGAGCCTATATAGCTTTTGGCGGTCTGACCTATCTGCAGGGCGATCTCAAGAAGTACAATCATTGCATAATCATCTTCTTCCTTCTATAAATAGCTACTCTTCCGGATCATTATTTTATTCTTCTTAGTTTTTTTTAATTTACTGACCCCTGCGATCTCACAAAATGGTGTATGCGCGTTCCAAAGCTGCTGAGGTCTTTTTGAACTCCGATCACAAGTATGGTCAAATCTCGGAGAAAGAATACTCTTCCTTTATTGAAAAATATGAGATCGATGACGAGATCACGATCAGAATTCCATTCGAAGATGAAGGCTTGAACTCTGGGGATGAAGATAAATATGTCATCCCGATTGATCACTTCGCTTATGGTCTTCAAATTCCCATCCCTTGGGAAATGTTAGAAGTGATGGATTATTACGGTCTCGCTCTTGCCCAGATCCCGCCGAACTCGATCGGTCTGATGAGCGTCTTTATTAATTACTTGAGATCGGAGAAGTTTAAATTCACAATGTCGATTTTCCGAGGCACATTTTCTGTCAAGGTTTTAAAAGAGGGTCAGAATAAAGAAGAGTTCAAAGGATTGTTGTATCTCAGTGGTAATGGAATAAAAGTTTTAAATCTTCCGAATAAAATCCCTCTCTGGACTGAGAGGTATCTAATCTTTGAAGGCGATCTCGGCGGTCTCGCCAGCCGTCCCTCTTCCCGAGCAGAGAAAATATATAGAAAAGAAAAACTTGTTTCAGAGGAAGAACTTGCAGTTTTGGAATGGCTGGCGGGGAAACGATTCGACCTGAATCATTACCTGGCGATCTGGCCTGATGTTGCTGCGGTCTTACCGGAAGAAAGTAAGTTATAATTTCCTATGATTCCCAGCGGTCTCTCTAATAGCATTTTGAAATTTCTTCTTACCTGTTTTTCTTTTTCAGCCGGATTCGCGATCCCAAAAATCGACCCAGTGACGCCGAGTGGTGAAGTCCTTACCAAGCGTGAAAAGCGTCTGAAGCAAGATCGCTAGAGGAAAGCGAAGGAGATCGCCGAGGAGGGCGATCTGGAGGAGGGACCATTCCCCTTGTTGGGTTTTGGAAAGAAAGTAAAAGATATCAAAGGAAAATCTCTATTGAGATGGGGTGAGACCGGAAGGTCTCTGAAGGTGTCAACCGATCTTCCTTTCTGGGGAGGGAGGTTTTCGAATCATGCTTTTGCGGTCACTTCTGCTCTTTATGGAAAAAAGAATGCTAATGAAGCACTGAGGATCAGGACCGACGATCTCCCTGATGTATGCGCTCAGGTGACCGCCCGAAGCACGGTTTTGAACCACCACATGGGGCGATCTCTTCGCGCATCTTTGCAGCACACGGAGCGTCTGCAGGATCGTTTTGATGTAAGTATTCAAAGAAAATGCGATCTTTAAATATTATCTTACCTTGGCTGCTTCGATCTGATATACTTCCTTTACAGGATTTCAAGAAGACCGCATATGATATCCATAACCCTGACTACCTCAGATCCCTATACACTCATGTCAAGGATGCATCAAACAAAACAATTGCTATTCTTCGTGAAAAAGATGGCCTTACTGCTGATTTCCGGGATACGACTTTTGCCGATCTCTTTCCTGAGATCGCAGAAATGATCGAGGAGGCGGAAAAGAAAAAAGCTAAGGAAACGAAGACTGCTGAGACCATTGAAGATGAGTCTGTCGAGATCATTGGAAGTCAAGACGATCACGCTTCTCCTAGTGGAAGTGTTTTTCTCGGCGAGGAAACGAGCTCAGCAGCGGCCTCGGATTCTGGATCGAGGGAGACTGATAGTGAAAGTGAGTCCTCGGAGAGTTCAACTTCTTCATCAGAGGAGCGGTCTCCGCGGAAAAAGAAACAGAAGAACTAGACTTACCCTTTTCCAACAAATGATGTAATTGCCGGTTAACGACCGCGCCCGATATTGTAATTTTTGAGATGAATGGAAAGTTATTTTGTTCGTAAATGATTCTCTTCTGTATTTTCTTTTGCTATATTATTCATGCAAATCGATCACGACTTTTATCATATGCGATCACAGCGTAGTAAATTTAGCATTCGATCTCGATGCTTTAGGTTTCGTCGATCTCTGATTTATGAGGATGTTGAAAACTTGACAGATCCGGAACTTCGCATAAGAAAGACAATTCTGCGATCTCAGTATAATTAGACCGCTTAAAAATTTTAAAACACTTGGTCAGATTTACTTGATAAGAAATCTTCACGAATATTGATCTGGCGTTCAAAATATATTCAGACCGTCATTTTGAAGAAAACCCATCTATCATTTGATGGAAAATGAAGGATTAAGAACATTCTCATATAATTTTGAATAATAAGAGACCTAGATTGCGATCCCATTATGATCAAACCGATCACTATCAAACCAACAAGATTCCTGAAAAGCAATTTCAATCATCTTTGGAAAGACTTGCACGACGATCAACTCTTCCCAAGCCCTAGAGAAGATGATGCCGGCGATCACAAATAACTCAGACTTCTTCCGATAATTTCTGAAAACCAAAGGCTCTTTAGAAAATCATGCCTGGAGATCACAAGAAATTCAAATTTCTTTCTCCTTTATTAGAAAAACCACGCCTGGCGATCACAACAAACCAAGGTCGATTCTTACTTCCTTCAAAGAATCAATATTGGCGATCACTTTTATCCAGGTCCTGGAGAAGATCAAGCCATTAATCATGAATAATGTAGATGACCCTTTGAAGAGAAGAGACATGCGGTCTTAAAAACTCTGACCGCTCGATCTCAGTTTAAGGAAAAAAGGGGGCCCTTGTAGAAAAGAGAAGGGGGGAAGAGGAGAGAAAGAGAATTCCTAAATGATCCGCAGGGCAGGTGTGGTCATGCCGATGAGGCTACACCGACATTGCTTTTCCTAAAGGATTACCGAGTTTGCTGCAAACATGCCAATCTAAGGTTCAGGCGACGGTCATGGATGTTTCTGACCGCCTCTTACCTAACCACGCTTCAACGAGTATTCGAGAGTTACAGACCGAAATGATCGGTAGGGCAGGTGTGGTCATGCCGCGGAGGCTACACCGACATTGCTTTCCCTGAAAGATCATTAAGATTGTAACAATGTCCTTTTCAATGCATGACAGAGCTGAGCCAGCCACCTAGACCTCCTTGAAACGCTGAGGTGTACCAGATGTCAGCTAGGACCCGATATCCTAAACTTCCACCGCTCGAGCTTGGCGAGATACTGCTACACAGATTCGAAATCTCCCCGACATCTGTGGTCCTGGCAGAATTACACGTCGAGCTAACAAGCCAAGGGGGAAGATAGTAGGATTCGTCGATATCTCACTTGACAGGTTTTTTGGCTTTTCAAAAATCAACTTATTTTTAAAATTTGTCATCCATCACTTGTATTGCGAATGCTTTGATAATACCTGCGTGATGTTTCAAGAGAAGAAAAGTGAGGAAAAAAGGAATGAATGAATCAGATACGAACATTCAAGAGAAGAAAAGCTTGAGATCATCTCCGCTCCATGAATGAGGCAGCTCTTCTCCTTCATAAGTTTGGAGATGGTAAGCACCATTTTTAAGCATATTCTTCACCACGAACGGCCCCGCCCAGTTTGGGTTAAGCTTTCCAACTGAACCGGCTCTTGCTGCTGCATCTACCTTCTTCAAGACCAGATCTCCAACAGCGAATTCTTTGGTCCTTACATTTTTATTGAACAGCCTTGCCATCCTTCTTTTCACCTCTTCTTGTCTGATGATTGTCGTATCTCTCAATTCCTCAATTAAATCAAGGCTGCATTTTAGCTCTTCATCATTTCCTTCCATCCAATCAATTTTATTTTGTTGTGCCAATAATACTCTTGGGCTTTTTACTTCAAATTCTACTGGAATAAGTGCTTCGGAACCGTGTGACAGTTTGAACGGAGTCTCTCCAGTAGCAGAACTCGGAGTTGTCCTCAAGGCCCATAAGACGGAAGGTAGTTGCTCTGCCCAGTTGCCCCTGACATTTTCTACCTTCTTTTTCAAGAGATTTATGATGAGTTTGTTGGCGGCTTCTACCTGCCCATTGCTTCTAGGGTGATGTACGGAAGCAAAACGTAGCTCAAAGCCAATTTGCTTGCAGAAACTAATAAGAGTTGAATTGTTGAACTGAGGACCATTATCCGTGATGATTGCCATTGGAATTCCGTGTCGACATACTATCTCTCCCCAAATAAAATTTTTCACGGCTTGAGTGGTAATTTTGGTCAATGCTTTTGCCTCTATCCATTTGCTGAAATAGTCAATCATGACTATAATATATCGACGTTGCCCACTTGCCATAGGGAAAGGCCCAATCAAATCCATTCCCCAAACTGCAAACGGCCATGGAGTTGCTATCGACTTGAGTTGTTGAGCCGGCTGATTTTGGAGAGGAGCAAACTTCTGGCACTTTACACATTTCTTAGCAAATTTTTCCGCATCTTTCCTCATTTGAGGCCAAAAATAGCCTTGCCTTAGAATTCTTTTTTCCAAAGTTCTGGCTCCAGAGTGACTTCCACATTCTCCAGAATGGACCTCCTGAAGGACCGCTGGAATCTCCTCCTCCGAAACACACCGTGCTAATGGTAAAAGGAAAGTTCTTCTATAAAGTACTCCTGCAACAAGATAATAGTTAGCCGTTTTCCGTTTAAACATTTTCCTATCCTTTATTGATGAATGGAGCTCTCCAGTTGAGAGATATAGAACAAACGGATCCATCCAAGACGGATGCTGATCAATCTCCATGACCTCTCCTTCTTCAATCGCCGGGCGAAACAACTCCGAAGTTGTTCCTCCTGAGAGAAGTACAAATTTTGCCAACTCATCTGCTTCCACGTTCTCACCTCTTGGAATATTATTGATAGCAAAGCTTTTGAACTTCCCCACCTCAATTTTTACCAGAGTTAGATACTGCTTTAAAATACTATCTCTAGTTTCAAAAGTCCCATTCACTTGAGAAGCCATCACCAAAGAATCTGTGAAAACTTCGACATCATCAATCCCCAGCTCCCTAGCAAACTTGAGACCGGCTAGCAAAGCCTCATATTCCGCCTGATTGTTTGTTACTTGGAAATAGAACTTTAGCGCTTGATCCAATCTTACTCCATTTGGGTTGATTAAGATAACTCCTGCTCCGGAAGAATTTTTCCCTGAAGCTCCATCCACGAAGATTTTCCAGGCAAGGGGCACTCCGACCCCCTTCTGCGACTCAACTTCTTTAGCATCCACCATGAAGTCCGCTAAGACTTGAGCTTTGATTGCCATTCTTGGAACATAGGATATGTCAAACTCACTGAGCTCTATTGCCCACTTCGCCACCCTGCCCGAATGCTTTGGCTTCTCCAAGACACTCTTTAATGGAAGATCAGTAACGACTAAAATTGAGTGAGCTTGAAAATATGGTCTTAATCTCCTTGCTGAAGTTATAAGCATTAAAGCCAACTTTTCGAGGATAGGATAACGAGCCTCTGCATTCTTCAGGATTCGACTTACGTAATAGACTGGGAATTGCTTCTTTTTCTCCTCTCGGACCAAAACAGAGATTATGGCATCAGCTCCGACTCCCATTTATAGGAAAAGATTTTCTCCCTCTCGCGGGCTTTGGAGCAAAGGGGTTGATGTCAATTGCTTCTTAAGCTGAATGAAAGCATCATCACATTCCTTTGTCCACTCGAACCTACTCCCTCCCCGGAGGGTTTTAAAGAAAGGTGCACTCTTATCTCCCGAATGGGAGATAAAGCGACTTAAGCCTGCCATCCTCCCTCCTAGCTGCTGAATTTCTTTTGGGGACTTGGGAGGTGGCATTTCCAGAATAGCTTTCACTTTGTCAGGATTGGGCTCCAACCCTTCTGGAGTAAGGAGGTGACCCAGGAATTTTCCTTTACTTGCACCGAAAACACACTTCAACGGATTCAACCTCATATTAAAAGTTCGAAGGGTTGCAAAAGTTTCCGAGAGGTCTCTAAGATGAGAAGAGAACAGTTTACTTTTTACCAAGAGGTCATCAACATATACCTCAAGGTTTCATCCTTTTTGACTTCTGAATACTTTGTCCATCATTTTCTGATAAGTTGCTCCAGCATTCTTTAGCCCGAAAGGCATTACGAGATAACAGAAGCAACCATCATTTGTGATAAATGAAGTATGAGGTATATCTGGTTTATGCATTCTGATTTGATGATAACCTGAAAAAGCATCTAAAAAACTCATAAAAGAATAACCTACCGCAGAATCTACTAAAGAATCTATCCGAGGCAAGGGGTAGCAATCCTTGGGGCAAGCTTTATTGAGTTTGGTAAAGTCGACACACATCCTCCACTTTCCACCCGACTTCTTTACCATTACAACGTTTGACACCCATTCCGGGTATTGAATTGGTTGGATGAACTTTGCCTTCAGGAGCTTCTCTACCTCTTCACGGATGGGCTGTGCTAGAGTAGTTGCAACAGACCTCTTCTTCTGCTGGATCGGGATGAAGTTTGGGTCAAGATTGAGATGATGGCAAGCAACATCTGGGTCCACTCCGGGCATGTCATCCGCCGACCAAGTGAAGATATCTAGATTTTGGAGAAGACAAGAGATGAGCTGACCCTTGTCAGCTTCGGATAACTCAGCGTTGATGGAGAGGCTCTTGCTCTCATCTTCCTCGCTGATCCGTACCTCTTGAGTTGCTTGGGCAGGTTCCAAGCGAACTCCATCTCTTGCATCCTCCTCAATTTCTTCTGCAACTTGAATTTGTTCAGGAGCTTCGATTGATTCAGTCATCATGATTTCTTGGGGAGGAAAGGATACGATCATGTTGACCGTCTTTACATAGCATTCCCTGGCTTTCCTTGGGTCGCTCCTGATTCGGTGTTGTTTGTCGTTCAAGGCGAACTTCACCGCTTGATGGTAGGTGGAGACGATGGCTTGATAGGCATTCAAGAAGGGTCTTCCAAAGATGGCGTTGTAGCTACTGGGAGCATCAACGACTATAAATTTGACCAGCTTTACTATCCCCCCCAGAATCACAGAAAGAGTGACGAGCCCTTCTACTTCTTTCTTCTCTCCTGAAAAACCATAAAGGGGGCCTTCAGTTGAAAGGAGGGTTTTACCTGTCTTCAACGCCTCGAAGGCGGGTTTGAAGAGCACATTGACTGAACTTCCCGTGTCAATCAGAATCTTCTCTACTGTATAATTTTCAATTACAGCTTTGATGACGACCGCGTCGTCAAAAGGATTCACGGTCTGAGGAAGGTCTTCATCACCGAAAGTGACCGTTCCTCGGACCGGGGCTGAAGAGGTGGCAGCAACCTCTGATTGATAAACCCTTTTCAGACTCGCCTTCCTTGAAGATTCCGGACCTGCACCTCCGTGGATGCAGAAGAGATTGCCCAAGGCGCCTTCGTCATCAGCATCCACGCATTCATTGGGAAAGCCGATATTGCCCAGATGGCCGATATTGTCCACTTCTTCGCATTCCCAATGGACTTTCGCTACTTCCTTAGCCTTGGAGGTTGAGGCTTTGGAAGAATCATTCTTCTGGATGAGGTCTCGAAGCTTACCCTCCTTCAGAAACTTCTCTAAGAACAGGCGGAGAGCTCTACAATCCTCTGTCAAATGACCCCTATCTCTGTGATATTCACAATAGAGAGTTGGGTTTCTGGTTTTCGGGTCAGAATTTAGCGGAGCTGGCCTCTTGAAAAAGGGCTGCTTCTGAAGGACTTGAAGCACTTCATTCATAGAAACGCCAAAGTCCATGAAGGACTCTTGGGATTCATTGTAAAGTGAAGGAACGGGTAGAAGAGGAGGTTGAGCATACTGGATCTGGTGGATGGGGGTGACTTGCGGAGCAGGAGTAGCGGGAGTTTGAAGAAATGAATTTTGAAGTGGGAAAGATTGATTACCTCGGTTGAAGCGGTTGTTGCGGTAATTCTTACCTCTCGGAGCCGGAGGTGGGAGCTCTTGTCGGAGCTTAGAGGAAGACGGAGCCGGATAAAATCCTGCAGAGCCTTTCTGAGTGGCCCTGTTTGTCAAATTGCTCACATAGGTGGGGTTGTTGATCTCCCCTTCTATGTAGCGATTGGCAATGCTGATCAGCTCCTGATAGGAGCTAGGCTCCTTGGTTGTGACTTTGAACTTCAGAGGACCCTCCTGCAGAGCACTGATCAAAGCCACCATATAGAGCTCGGGATCCATATCCCTAACTCCCAAGATCTCTTTCTGAAAACGGTCAACGAAATGCGCTGCAGTTTCGTTGTCCCCTTGCCTGATCTTGAAGAGGGTCGCAGGACCACTCTTCCTCTTCTTTGCGGTGGCGAACCTCAGGAGGAGCTCTTGCCTCAGGGCAGCAAAGCTTGTGATAGATTGACAAGGCAGCTTATAGAACCATTCCATGGCTGACCCATCGAAGTAAGTGACCATCAGCTTGCACCTCACTCCATCTGAAATGTTCCTGAGAGCCACAGCAGACTCGAAGGCTTGAAGATGGCACATTGGGTCGGTTTCTCCTGTATACACTGGAAGGCGAGGTTCTCTGAATCCATGAGGAATCGGATCCCGACGAATCTCATCGGTAAAGGGGGAAGGCTCCCCAAAGACAGAAGGTCCTGGAGGAGGAAGAAAAGAGGCAGGAGGATCTTGAGGGTAAGCAAACCCTTCTTCAAAATTCAGGGTTTGGGCCAGAGGTCCCTGGGCTGCAGCTCGGAAAGAATTACGACGGGCGGCGAACTCCTCATGCTGAGATCGCTGAGGAGCTGCGGGCTGGAAGACGGGGTGATCGCCCTGGTGACCGCCTTCCATGCGGTCTGGAGTGGCGACCTGAGAGGTTTGAGGAAGGATTTTCTGGGAGATCGCGGCTAGAACCTGGTTCATAGCCTCGATCTGCTTTGCAGACTCCTCCTGAGCCCGGACGACTTCTTGCCGATCTCGAGCGGCCTCTTGCTGAGACCGCGCGATCTCCTGCTGAACAGAGGCAAGTATACATATATAAGTATATACTTATATATCTATACTTATATTTATGTATATATATAAGTATATATATACTTATAAGTATATATATAAACATATATATACTTATAAGTATATATATTTATATAATATATATATTATATAAATATATATACTATATAAGTATATATATGTATATATATATACTTATATATGTATATATACTTATATATACTTATATATAAATATATATATATTATATAAGTATATATATAAGTATATAAGTACATAAGTATATATGTATACTTATATATATAAGAATATATATATGTATACTTATATATATATACTTATAAGTATATATATATGTATACTTATATATAAGTATATATATACATAAGTATATACATATATAAGAATATATATAAGTATATATATATAAGTATATATCTATATATAAATATATATATATACTATATATAAGTATATATATACTTATATATAAGTATATATTTATATATACTTATATATATCCTTATATAATAAATATACATAAATATAAGTATAAGTACATATATATATATTTATATATATAAGTATATATATATATAAAAGTATATATCTATAAATATAAATATATATATAAATATATATATATATACTTGTATATATATATACTATATAAGTATACATATATACTTATAAATATATATATATAAGTATATTTATATATATTATATATGTATATATATACTATAGTATACTATAATATATACATATATATATACTATAGTATACTACAGTATATACTTAGATATATACATAAGTATATACATATATAAGAATATATATGTTGGTGCCAAAAATGGTACCTCCAAAATTCACACTAAAGGGGATGGGAGAAAACTGCGAAGTGCAGGTTACTAAGACAGAAGATGCTGGAACAAAGGGAAAACGATCACGAAATGGCGATCACGAAGAAATGAGACCGCTTACACAGGTTGTAAGCTGGAGCCTCGGAGCAAAAAAGTGCTTTTCTGGTACCCCTACCCCTCTATTTATAGGCGAGGGGGCTGCCCAAACGGGCAGAACTGAAAACTACGGGCTGCCCGGGGTACAGGAGAGCCGGGGCAGGGAAATGGGGTACAAATAACAAAAATAAGGAAAACGACCAGACCGCTTGAGCTGGCGATCTCGCACTATCTTGACCGCTGGGTACTTAGAAAATCTCGGTTGAGGAGGCATCTGACGATCTGGGCGATCACCTAATTTGAGACCGCTGAGACCGAGAAAACTGAACAATAAGAGGAGGTCGCGGGCTTTCTGGGCAAACATAATCCCCGCACATTTTTAAGTTGCACCTGGAACTTCGAAAATGTAAACTTTGACCGCTGAGACCGCGACCATCATTAATGCGGCTTGGTCTATAAATACCTGCTGAAACCTCCATTCTGTAAGACATTAAGATATTCCAAACTTTGAGCGGTCTTTGATAATTGAGTAGGTTCGATCTTCTTGCAAAGATGACTATGCTCGATCTCTTAAAGACTCTTCCATCGAAATCGAACTCTCCTGGGAAGAAGGAGAGTGTTAGCTCGAAGAAAGGAAAGAAAGTGCCAAAAATCTTAACAAAAGTGAGCACTTCAAAGGAGACCGCCCGATCTCCGTTAAAGAAAACTGAGCTTCCTGAGGGCTCGATTGTGCCTGTCTCTGTTGCTTCTGATCCGTCTAATACTTCTTCAGATCCTGTATGGAAATTGCCTGACTTTTCCATTTCTTTTAATTGTCAGAAATCCCTAGAGGCACTGGATCAAACATCTTCCAAACTTCCTGAGACCGCCTCTACCGAGGTCATTCTGGCTGGGCTGCGTCAGAAGAAAGCCGAGGCCGAATCCTTGAGGCAGAAGATCGCTGACCAGGAGACCGCTGCAAAGGACAAGAAGAGAAAAAATTCAAGTCCATCTAGTTTGACTTATAAGAGGAGCAGAAGAAATGAGGAAGGAAAAGATGTGACCGCCATGGAGGCAACCGCATTTTCTGAATCCATCGACCTGGAAGACTCCGCTGAGTTTCAGAAGGTGAATATTAAGTGCGATCTCCCTTTCCTTCCCGCGGTCTCAACCTTACCAAGAGAGGATGATTCCGGGTTAATCGCCTACCTTGATGAGGTTTCTTCTAACAATTCATCTTTTTCATCATTGCAGGTGTTGGATCCCTTAGAGGCTTCAGCTCTCAAAAATGCTGTTGTTGATAAGGAGATCGCGGACAGGGAGAAGGAGATCGCTGACGCAGCGATCAAGGCAAAGGAGGAAGAAAGGAAAAAGATGGAAATGGAAGAGATGATGAAGAGGAAGAAGGAGAAAGAGGTAGAGGAACAGAGGGAAAAAGAGAAAGAAAAGGAGAAAGAAGAAAAAGATAAGAAAGAAAAGAGGGAGAAGAAGGAGAAGAAAAAGAGGGAGGACGAGGAGAAGAAGAAAGACAAGGAGAAGAAATAGAAAAAAGAAAGAGAGGAAGAGGAGAAGAGGAGAGAGGTGGCTAAGACCGTCGAGGAAGAGAAGAAGAAGGAGGGGGTCAGAGTTGCTGAGGAGAGAGCGGCTCTGATCGCTGAGGAGAGGAAGAAAGAAGCGGTCAGGGTCGCTGAGGAAAAGGCGGCCCTGATCGCAGAAGAGAGGAAAAAAGATGAGGTCTTGCAGACTTCGGAGGACAAAAACGCTGAGGAGGAGATCGCGGAGAAGCTGCAGATCGCTAAGGAGAAAGCTGCACTTTCTAGCGGTCTTCTGGACGATTCTCTTCAGGGAGATCGTTCGAGCAAGGCTGCAGCAAATCGTGCGGCGGCGGCCTTGATTTCGCGAGCTGGTAAGAATAAAATGATTCTCCAGTCAGTTGAGCTCCTTCCATTACCTACAGTTCGTTTTGTTTCTCCTGAAAGAAAGCGTGAGATCGTCTTTATTGAGACCGACGATATCCCCTTGAGTAATGAAGAATTGAAAAGAAGAAGAAAAGAGGGAGAAAAGTCGCAGAAAAGAGATTTGGAAAGAATGGATCTGGAGCGTTTAAGGGGATCTGATCGCCTTTCACTGACCGCAGATCCCGCGGTCACTAAAGATATCAGGAGAGCTTTACGTGACTGCGGTCTCAACTTCTTTCCAAGTATTCTTTCTGTTTATCTAAAGAGCTTATCTGATCGTATGTTAATGATTGAAATAACCCATCTCTTGTGACCGCAGATGACCATGATGCTGAGATCGAGTAGGGAGAACTTCCTCAGCACATCAAGATCTCCCCTCAGCTAACCAACATCCTTAACCCAATGTTCGAGGATGTTCGCTCTATGCTGATGAGGGAGCGAACTCAGAACGATCAGATTCGCGATCTTGAAGGGAAATTGCGCACCAATGAGAAGAGGATTCGAGAAGAATGCAATCTGAGGATTGCAGAGATCGCGCGAGCTCTTAAAAAGGCTGAAAAGGAGGCTGAGTACTACAAGGGGAAGGCTGCGGCGCTGTCCGTGGAGAATGAGAGGCTGAGGAGCGGTCATGGAAAAATGCTGATGCGACCGGGTACCTCCAGCGATCATCCAACGGAGAGACCGCAACCTGAAATACTACTGATCCCTATGGAACAGGTGGACAAGGAGATGTCAAAAATTCATCGATCTGCAATGCTAGCCAATCATAGCTTGGTGTCGGTTATGGCCGCAGTGAACGACATGCAAGATGTCGCAGCTCATATAGGGAGAAACAGGCCTCCTAGGAGATGAACATTTAATTTGAGACCGAGCGGTCTCTAGATTTAAACAATATTTTTTGTAAAATTTTACTGTTATTTTTCCTTATATCTGTGTGGCTGTTTTAATTTTAATGTTTTGTACGGTCTTGATTTGTTAAGTTTCGATCTCTTTATGCCTGGGTTGCTTGTATTGCTGCTGTGTTTTTATTGATTGAGATCGCCAACCATAGTATGTTCATATAACTTTGCATAGGTAGAGCGGTCTGAATATTTTTTGCTGGGCGGTCTTCAAGATGTAATGATTACGAAATGACCCTTGGTCTTCTATAAATATCCGTCTTCATGACCTTTATTTTACGCTTTCTTGAATGCGCTCTAAACACCGATCTCATCGATCGCTAAAAATGGTGTCCGCTCGTGCTTCTTCTGCCACCATCTTCCTGAATGCCGATCACAAACAAGGTCGCCTATCAAAGGATGAATATATTGAGTTTATAAAGAAATATATGATCCAAACTCAGGTAGTTGTGAGACCGCCAACTGAACAAGAAAGGTTGAACTTTGCGGAGGAGAAAAAGTTTATTATTCTCATCGATCACTTTGATAATGGGTTGAGGATTCCCCTCCCATGGGAATGGCTAGAGATCCTGGAATATTATGGCTTCGTGCTCGCCCAGCTGGCCCCGAACTCCATCGGTCTAGTTAATGTCTTCATCAATTACTTGAGATCGAAAAGGGTGAAATTTACAATGAATCTGTTCCGGGCAACCTTCACCGCGAAGATCTTGAAGAAAGGCAGAAAGAAGGAAGAGTTCAAAGGGTTGATGTACTTTTCAGCAGATGGAATAAAAATCCTGAATCTTCCAAATAAAATCTCTTTCTGGACAGAGAGGTTTCTTGTCTTTGAAGGTGACCTTGGCGGTCTCAAAAACTCGCCTTCTCCGCGACCTGACAGTATCTTTAAGAAGATAAAAGCGGTCTCAGAAGAGGAGCTGAAAATCTTGGCTTTCTTGGCGGGCAAGAGGATCGATCTTGTTCATTATCTAGCGATCTGGCCCGAGATCGCCGAGATTACTCCGGCTGAAAGTAAGCTTTTCTTGCGGTCTCGAAAAATTTCCTTTCATGTCTTGTATGCTTTCCTAACTTTTTCCGCTTTTTTAGCGACCTTTGCGGTCCCGGTTCAAGATCCTATCTCCCCAGCTGCAGAGGTTCTTACTCAGAGGGAGAGGAGGCTGAAGCGTGAGGCCGACGTGTTCGGCATTACTTCTGAGACCGCCGAGCGAGTTTTTCCCTTGGTGGGTTTTAAGAGAAAAATGAAGGACATCAAAGGAAAACCTCTTCTCAAATGGGCGGCCAAAGGGAAGTCTGTGAAGGTGTCCACTGATCTGCCCCTGTGGAGCGGGAAGGTGACCCGTCACGCATACGCGGTCACTTCGGCTTTGTATGGGAGAAAAAATACAAATGAAATATTAAATATCGAGACCGATGCGCTCCCCGACCTCTGTGCCCAGGTGACCGCCAGAAGTACAATCTTAAATCATCATATGGGGCAGTCTCTGCGCAGCGCTCTGGATGAAATAACTGCCTTGCAAGAAGAAAGAAAAGTGAGAATTTTGCTTATATTTTATGAACGTGTTACCTATGATCGCGCGGTCTAACATATGTCTCTTTTGCAGCAATTTGAAAAAGCAGCTTATGACCCTGAGAATCCAGCTTTCCAGAGGGCTTTGATGCACCATATAAAAGAGACCGCCGACCAGGTGCTGGATGAGGTCCGTAACTGTGGTGGATTCACTGAAGAATTCAAAGATGTTTCGTTCGCCGATCTCTTCCCTGATGCGGCGCAAAGAATTGAAGAACAATCTGTGACCGCTGAAGAGACCGCGGATGCTGCTGATGAGTCTGCTGATGCTGCTGATGAGACCGCAGTCCAAGAGGAGAATGTGGTGATCGAGGATGAAGAAAGTGGAAGCCGCTATACCCTTGGCCTAGATTCCAGTTCGAGCTCAAGCTCTGGATCTAGAATTCCGGGGAATAGTTTAGAAGAATCCTCTGCAGAGACCGGTTCTTCCCCCTCGAGTGAGCGGTCTTCTAAAAGGTCAAGGAGAGAGTGAATTGTAATGATTTTCATTTTTCTTTTTTGGAGACCGAGCGGTCTCGTTGTAATAGATATTTCAGAATATATATAGAAAATTGGATTTCTGTTAGATTCTGAGTGAATTTGTTCTTGATGTATATATTTATTTGTTCTGAGTTAGAATCGGCATTCGATCTCAATGCCCTAAGTTTATCACAATTTTTATATCAACATTAAAAAACTTCAGGTGGCGATCTCTTGAAAAAACGCTAAAGACCTTGAAGTAAAAACCGATACTTTAAATACACAAGACTATTCTGCGATCTTGAGATAATAAGGTCACAAAGAAATTTAGCAACTTAACTGTGATCAGAAAATAGCCAACTTATCAATGATAGCCATGCGGTCTCATATTACACAGGTCGCAATATAAGGAAACTATAACTTGAAGATGATTTGAACTCATTACACTCTGGGTGATCGGCTCCTAAATGACTTTCAGGAAACCCGTTTGATGACCCCTTGATGACCAATATTATTTGAAAAGGAAAATGATAGCTCTTCATGGATCTCCAGTTCAGCGATCACATTATATTCAGACCGCCCCTTTTGAAGAAAAACCCAACTTTCACTTGATGAGGAACAGAGTATCATGATCATTCCATATAGCTTTGAATAGCAGAAAGTATTGGAATCTCAAGTTTTCCGGGATCGGGCCGATCTCTATCAAGCTGGCATAAGAGATTTCTGAATAGCGACCTCAATTATCCTGAAAAAGTTATATCCGGCGATCGTAAATGACTCAAATCGCTCTTTGGAGAAAGTAGGAAAGAAGAACATGCAGTCTCATAAATTGCTGACCGCCCGATCCCAGTACAAAGGGATGAATAAGATTTTCTTTTTGTAGTAAGAAGATAGGAAAAAGGGATCTCAAAAAATGATCCAAAAGGATGGTGTGGTCATGCCGCGGAGGCTATACCGACATTGCCTCTCTCTTTTTTTTTAAAAGGATATCCGAGTTTACTGCGAACATGTCAATCTAAGGTTCAGGCGACGGTCGTGGATGTTTCTGACCGCCCCTTACCTAACCACGCTTTAACGAGTATTCGAGAGTTACGGACCAAAATGATTAGTAGGGCAGGTGTGGTCATGCCGCGGAGGCTATACCGACATTGCTTTCCCTGAAAGATCATTAAGATCGTAACAATGTCCTTCCTAATGCATGACAGAGCTGAGCCAGCCACCTAGACCCCCTTGAAATGCTGAGGTGTGCCAGATGTCAGCAAGGACCCGGTATCCTAAACTTCCACCGCTCAAGCTTGGCGAGCTACTGCTACACAGATTTGAAATCTCCCCGACATCTGTGGTCCTGGCAGAATTACACGTCGAGCAAACAAGTCGAGGGGGAAGATAGTAGGATCCGTCGATGTCTCACTTGACAGGTTTTTGGCTTTTCAAAAAATAACTTATTCTTAAAACTCATCACCCATCACTCGTATTGTGAATGCTTTGATAATACCTGCGTGATATTTGAGAGAAGAAAAGTGAGAACAAGAATGAGTGAATCGGATACGAACATTTAAGAAAAGAAGAGTTTGAGATCATCTCCGCTCCATGAATGAGACAATTCTTTTCCTTCATAAGTTTGGAGATGGTAAGCACCATTTTTAAGCACGCTCTTCACCACAAACGGCCCCGCCCAGTTTGGGTTAAGCTTTCCAACTGAACCAGCTCTTGCTGTTGTATCTATTTTCTTCAGGATTAGATCCCCAACAGCAAACTCTTTGGTTCTTACATTTTTATTGAATAGCCTCGCCATTCTTCTCTTCACCTCTTCTTGCCTGATGATTGCCGTATCTCTCAACTCTTCAATTAAATCAAGGCTGCATTTTAGCTCCTCATCATTTCCTTCCATCCAGTCAATTTGATTCTGTTGTGCTAATAATACTCTTGGGCTTTTTACTTCAAATTCCACCGGAATAAGGGCTTCGGAACCGTGTGATAATTTGAATGGAGTCTCCCCAGTAGCAGAACTTGGAGTTGTCCTCAAGGCCCATAAGACGGAAGGTAGTTGTTCTGCCCAGTTGCCCCTGACATTTTCTACCTTCTTTTTCAAGAGATTTATGATGAGTTTGTTGGCGGCCTCTAACTGCCCATTGCTTCTTGGATGATGCACGGAAGCGAAACGTAGCTCGACGCCAATTTGCTTACAGAAATTAATAAGAATTGAATTGTTGAACTGGGAACCGTTATCCGTGATGATTGCCATTGGGATTCCGTGCCGATATACTATCTCTCCCCAAATAAAATTTTTCACGGCTTGAGTCGTAATTTTGGCCAATGCCTTTGCCTCTGCCCATTTGCTGAAATAGTCAATCATGACTATAATATATCGTCGTTGCCCACTTGCCATAGGGAAAGGCCCAATCAAATCCATTCCCCAAACTGCAAACGGCCATGGAGTTGCTATTGACTTGAGTTGTTGAGCCGGCTGATTTTGGAGAGGAGCAAACTTCTGGCACTTTACACATTTCTTAGCAAATTTTTCCGCATCTTTCCTCATTTGAGGCCAAAAATAGCCTTGCCTCAGAATTCTTTTCTCCAAAGTTCTAGCCCCAGAGTGACTTCCACATTCTCCAGAATGGACCTCCTGAATGACCGTTGGAATTTCCTCCTCCGAAACACACCGTGCCAATGGCGAAAGGAAAGTTCTTCTATAAAGCACTCCTGCAACAAGATAATAGTTAGCCGCTTTTCGTTTAAACCTTTTTCTATCTTTTATTGATGAATGGAGCTCTCCAGTCGAAAGATATAGAACAAATGGGTCCATCCAAGACGGATGCTGATCAATCTCCATGACCTCTCCTTCTTCAATTGTCGGGCGAAACAATTTCGAAGTCTTATCTCCTGAACGGGAGATAAAGCGACTTAAGCCTGCCATCCTCCCTCCCAGCTGCTGAATTTCTTTTGGGGATTTGGGAGGTGGCATTTCCAGTATAGCTCTTACCTTGTCAGGATTGGGTTCCAGCCCTTCTGGAGTAAGGAGGTGACCCAGGAATTTTCCTTTACTTGCCCCGAAAACACACTTCAACGGGTTCAACCTCATATTAAAAGTTCGAAGGGTTGCAAAAATTTCCGAGAGATCTCTAAGATGAGAAGAGAATAATTTACTTTTTACCAAGAGGTCATCAACGTATACCTCAAGGTTTCTTCCTTTTTGACTCCTGAAAACCGTATCCATCATTTTCTGATAGGTTGCTCCAGCATTCTTTAGCACGAAAGGCAGTACAAGATAACAAAAACAACCATCATTTGTGATAAATGAGGTATGTGGTATATCTGGTTTATGCATTCTGATTTGATGGTAACCTAAAAAAGCATCTAAAAAACTCATAAAGGAATAACCTACCGCAGAATCTACTAAAGAATCTATCCGAGGCAAGGGGTAGCAATCCTTGGGGCAAGCTTTATTGAGTTTAGTAAAGTCGACACACATCCTCCACTTTCCACCCGACTTCTTTACCATTACAACGTTTGACACCCATTCTGGGTATTGGATTGGTTGGACGAACTTTGCCTTCAGGAGCTTCTCTACCTCTTCACGGATAGGCTGTGCTAGAGTAGTTGCAACAGACCTCTTCTTCTGCTGGATCGGGATGAAGTTTGGGTCAAGATTGAGATGGTGGCAAGCAACATCTGGGTCCACTCCAGGCATGTCATCTGCCGACCAAGTGAAAATATCTAAATTTTGCAGAAGGCAAGAGATAAGTTGCCCCTTGTCAGCTTCAGATAATTCAGCGTTGATGGAGAGGCTTCTGCTCTCATCTTCCTCGCTGATCTGAACATCTTGAGTTGCTTGGGCAGGTTCCAAGCGAAATCCATCTCTTGCATCCTCCTCAATTTCTTCTGCAGATTGGATTTGTTCAGGAACTTTAATTGATTCAGCCATCATAACTTCTTGAGGAGAAGAGGACACGATCATGTTGACCGTCTTTACGTAGCATTCCCTGGCTTTCCTTGGGTCGCTCCTTATTCGGTGTTGTTTTCTGTTCAAGGCGAACTTCACTACTTGATGATAGGTGGAGACAATGGCTTGATATGCATTCAAGAAGGGTCTTCCAAAGATGGCGTTGTAGCTACTGGGAGCATCAACGACTATGAATTTGACCAGCTTCACTATCCCTCCCAGAATCACAGAAAGAGTGACGAGCCCTTCTACCTCTTTCTTCTCTCCTGAAAAACCATAAAGGGGGCCTTCAGTTGAAAGGAGGGTTTTACCTGTCTTCAACGCCTCGAAGGCAGGTTTGAAGAGCACATTGACTGAACTTCCCGTGTCAATCAGAATCTTCTCTACTGTATAATTTTCAATTACAGCTTTGATGACGACCGCGTCGTCAAAAGGATTCGCGGTCTGAGGAAGGTCTTCGTCACCGAAAGTGACCGTTCCCCGGACCGGGGCTGAAGAGGTGGCAGCAACCTCTGATTGATAAACCCTTTTCAGACTCGCCTTCCTTGAAGATTCCGGACCTGCACCTCCGTGGATGCAGAAGAGATTGCCCAAGGCGCCTTTGTCATCAGCATCCACACATTCATTGGGAAAGCAGATATTGCCGAGATGGCCAATATCGTCCACTTCTTCGCATTCCCAATGGACTTCCGCTACTTCCTTAGCCTTGGAGGTTGAGGCTTTGGCAGAATCATTCTTCTGGATGAGATCTCGAAGCTTGCCCTCCTTCAGAAGCTTCTCTAAGAACAGGCAGAGAGCTCTACAATCCTCTGTCAAATGTCCCCTATCTCTATGGTACTCACAGTAGAGAGTAGGATTTCTGGTCTTTGGATCCGAGTTTAGCGGAGCTGGCTTCTTGAAAAAGGGTTGCTTTTGAAGGATTTGGAGCACTTCACTCATAGAAACACCAAAGTCTGTAAAAGACTCTTGGGATTCATTGTAGAGCGAAGGAATAGGCAGAAGAGGAGGTTGGGCGTACTGGACCTGGTGGACTGGGGTGACTTGCGGAGCAGGGGTAGCAGGGGTTTGAAGAAATGAACCTTGAGGTGGGAAAGAATGGATACCTCGATTGAAGCAGCTGTTGCGATAATTCTTACCTCTCGGAGCTGGAGGTGGGAGTTCTGGTCGAGGTTTTGAGGAAGACGGAGCCGGATAAAATCCCGCAGAGCCTTTCTGAGTGGCCCTGTTTGTCAAATTGCTCACATAGGTGGGGTTGTTGATCTCCCCTTCTATGTAGCGATTGGCAATGCTGATCAGCTCCTGATAGGAGCTAGGCTCCTTGGTTGTGACTTTGAACTTCAGAGGACCCTCCTGCAGGCCACTGATCAAAGCCACCATATAGAGCTCGGGATCCATATCCCTAACTCCCAAGATCTCTTTCTGAAAACGGTCAACGAAATGCGCCGCAGTTTCGTTGTCGCCTTGCTTAATCTTGAAGAGGGTCGCAGGACCACTCTTCCTTTTCTTCGCAGTGGCAAATCTTAGAAGCAGCTCTTGCCTCAAGGCAGCAAAGCTCGAGATAGATTGACAAGGCAGCTTATAGAACCATTCCATGGCCGACCCATCAAAGGAGGTGACCATCAGCTTGCACCTTACCCCATCCGAAATGGTCCTGAGGGCAATAGCAGATTCGAAGGCTTGAAGATGACACATTGGGTCGGTTTCTCCTGTATACACTGGAAGGCGAGGTTCTCTGAATCCATGAGGGATCGGATCCCGACGAATCTCATCGGTAAAGGGGGAAGGCTCCCCAAAAACAGAAGGTCCTGGAGGAGGAAGAAAAGAGGCAGGAGGATCTTGAGGGTAAGGAAACCCTTCTTCAAAATTCAGGGTCTGAGCCAGAGGCCCCTGGGCTGCGGCTCGAAAAGAATTACGACGGGCGGTGAACTCCTCATGCTGAGATCGCTGAGGAGCTGCGGGCTGGAAGACGGGGTGATCGCTCGGGTGACCGCCTGCAGTGCGGTCAGGAGTAGCGATCTGAGAGGTTTGAGGAAGGATCTTCTGGGAGATCGCGGCTAGAACCTAATTCATAGCCTCAATCTGCTTCGCAGACTCCTGCTGAGTTCGGACGACTTCTTGCCGATCTCGAGCGGCCTCTTGCTGAGACCGCGCGATCTCCTGCTGAACAGAGGCGGCGTCCTGCCTAGCTCGGGCGGCCTCACGGAGAGCTTGTTCAACATGAAGCTCGAAGCGGCGCTCAAGCGCTTCTAACGGATTGTGATCGGAAGGGGGAACGCTGGGAGATCGCAGGGGACGACCTCTACGGCGATCAGCCATCTTGAAAGTCTATGGATTTCACCTGACACTTCGAATCTGAAGGTCGCGTGTTCGTTCTATTGGTGCCAAAAATGATACCTCCAAAATTCACACTAAAGGGGATGGGAGAAAACTGCGAAGTGCAAGTTACTAAGACAGAAGATGCTGGAACAAAGGGAAAATGATCACGAAATGGCGATCACGAAGAAATGAGACCGCTTACACAGGTTGTAAGTTGGAGCCTCGGAGCAAAAAAGTGCTTTTCTGGTACCCCTACCCCTCTATTTATAGGCGAGGGGGCTGCCCAAACGGGCAGAACTGAAAACTACGGGCTGCCCGGGGTACAGGAGAGCCGGGGCAGGGAAATGGGGTACAAATAACAAAAATAAGGAAAACGACCAGACCGCTTGAGCTGGCGATCTCGCACTGTCTTGACCGCTGGGTACTTAGAAAATCTCGGTTGAGGAGGCATCTGACGATCTGGGCGATCACCTAATTTGAGACCGCTGAGACCGGGAAAACTGAACAATAAGAGGAGGTCGCGGGCTTTCTGGGCAAATGTCGTGGGCGGAGACATTTGTCGTGGGCGGAGACATTTGTCGTGGGCGGTGAAACAAATGTCTCTATAGAAACATAAGCTGCTTTTTCAAATCATCAAATGTCGTGGGCGGAGACATCTGTCGTGGGCGGTGAAATTTGTCATTAGTTGTAGTGGCCGGCAATCAAGTAAGTGCACTCTCTAATCCATCTCAAGTTGTCTCTGCGTACATTATGGTTGTTTGAACCTTCTGTTTTTCCTCTCCTTACATCTAATTCCATTTCCTGCATTTTCTCCACTTTACAGCTTGCGATGTACATTTATTTGTATTTTCTCAACTTACCAAGATATGACTTTTTTTCCTTTTGCATGCATTAGTTGTATGTTGAGGGACAAGAAGTGATGATGATTGAGTCGTGAGTGACAGCTTTTGAATGTTTTTTTTTTCAAAGTAGAAGGTTGACTATGTGTATGATTAGCTCTCTTTTTTCAAATCAGGCTTCAATCAAGGTGAGTGGACCCATAATAATCTGGAACTCTGATGCAGGCTGCCGGTGAGAGGACCAAAACTCTGTATTCTCACTCTTCTCTCCCCCTCTTTATAACTTTCAATCTTTATTTTATAATTTTTCATTGCTTATGGACCCATAAATCATGCTTCAATCAAGGTGAGTGGACCCATAAATCCAATATGGGATGCATTTATATTTGGAATATAAAATCCAATATGGGATGCATTTATATTTGGAACATTCCCTGTTTGGAGCATTCATATTGGAATGCATTCCATGAATCCCATATTGACTGCAATGCAGAATCCTATTTGCTACTAATATGGATAATATGGTTGGAACAGTTCACCAAACTATTGATGTAGCCAATTAGAAAAGGATGTAAGTTTGTTGTTTTGGTCCATTACTTTATATATATTTGTTATCTTAGACAGTGAAATCTATTTAAATTTTAAATATTTATGTGCAAAAACATGCTATGTTAATTTAGGAATTTGTGTTATTTTCATCCTTATTTTTGTATCAATTGGAGTTGTAATTGGTGTTATTTTCCAGCCTTCAATGGGCCAGTGGATTAGTAAGTTTATATTCTTAATATGTTGATTGTATTATATTTGGTACATATAAATGTGTCTATAAATGACTTTATGAGTTGTGTTCATGTTTATCCTAATATGGAGACTCCAGTTCATGTTTATGCTTTAGGAAGGAGGAAGTTATCATCAGGTGCGAGTAACAATGATATCTTTTGTTCTTTAAATGTAGTTATGTTTGATATAGAGTCTGTATTAATTGTAAATTGCCATTTTTCAAAATGTTTTTATGCAACAAATATTACAAACATAAGTTGATTATGTCATGTTGAACTCATATTGTCTATTTGCATGGTGTTTATCAACATAAACATGAACTGTGGTGATTTCCTTCTCCTATGCAATCCTTCTCCCGTTGAACTCATATTGTCTATTTTTATGGTCCCGCAATAAATGTCTCTGCATAAGACAAATATCACGGCTCATGACCAATATCGTCGTCCTGACGATTGTCGCCGCCCCCCCCCCCAATTGTCTTCACCCCCGATGATTGTCTCCGCCCTGACAATGGTCGTCGACAAATGTCTCCGCACACGACAAAGACGTTGCCCACGACCAATATCGCCGCACACGACAAATGTCGCCGCCCACGATGAATGTCGCCCCCCATGACGATTGTCGCCGCCCACGACGATTGTTGCCTCCCGCGTTGATTAACCCCGCCTCATGATGGTTGCCACCGCCCATGACAAATGTCGCCGCCTTCGACCAATGTCATCGCCCATGACAAATGTCGTCACCAACATCTAATGTCGCCGCCCACGGCATCCTCTTCTCCAAGAAGAATGTCACAGTCCACGACGAATGTCGCCGCTCCCACCAATATCGCCACCCCCGAACATTGTCGCCACCCCCGACCAATGTCGCTGCCCAGACCAATGTCACCGCCCATGATGATTGTCGCTGTCCACAACGATTGTCGACGTCCCCGACGAATGTCGCTGCCCCCAACGAAGGTCGCCTCCCCCGACGAATGTCGCCGCCCTCGATTGTCGATGCCCACAATAAATGTCGCCGCCCACGACATTTGTCTCCTCCAATGACAAATTTCACCGCCCACGACAAATGTCTCCGCCCACGACATTTGTCGCCTCCCGCGACAAATGTCCCCGCCCACGACAAATGTCGCCCCCATGACCAAATTCCCACCAATGAACAATGTTTCCCAAACAACAATTGTCGTCGTCCGCGACCAATGTCACCGCCCCGACCAATGTCGCCGCCCCAACCAATGTCGCTTTCCACGGCCAATGTCGCTGCCCCGACCAATGTCGCCTCACCGACCAATGTCGTCCCCTATGACTAATGTTAGCGCCCCGACCAATGTCGCTCAACGACCAATGTCGCCCAACAACCAATGTCGCCCAACGACCAATATCGCCCCCGCACGGGGTCCCCGTGCACGACTGCTCGTATATATAAGTATGTATATAATATATATACATATACATATACATATACAAATACATATAAATACATATATATATATACTTATAGATATATATATGTATATATATATAATTTATATATAAGCATATATATAAATATATATAAGTATATATATATATAAATATATCCTTATATAATATAATATATTTATATACTTATATAATATAATATATATATATATCCTTATCCATATACAAATACATATAAATATATCCTAATATAAGTATATGTATATATAGAAAAATTTTCCGGAGCAAACCGGTCCGATCTCCCTCGAAAATGCATCAAAATGAACATATAATATATGAAAATTGACTGGCTCGATGAGACCTACAACTTTCATGTTAACCACTTTTTCTAATTTTGAATGTATCAGATGGATTTTCGACCCGAAAAAATCTGGGCGTCCTTAGTCCCGTTTTTTGCCCAGATTTTTTCGGGTCGAAAATCCGTCTCATACATTCAAAATTAGAAAAAGTGCTTAACATGAAAGTTGTAAGTCTCATCGAGACAGTCAATTTTCATATATTATATGTTCATTTTAATGCATTTTTGAGGGAGATCGGACCGGTTTGCTCCCTATTAGGGAGCAAACCGGTTTGCTCCGGAAAATCACTCTGTATATATATATATCCTTATATAATATATATATATACTTATAGATATTTATACTTATGTATATACATATATATATATAATTATATATAAGTATATATATATAAATTTATATATATAAATATATACTTATATATATATACTTATATATATACTTATATATATATATATAAATATATATATATATACTTATATATATATAAATATATATATATATATAAATATATATATACTTATACATATACATATATATAAATTTATATAAGTATATATAAGAATATATATATATACTTATATATATATACTTATAAAGTATATATATTTATATATATAAGTGTATATATAAGTATATATATATAAGTATATATATTTACATATATAGTATTTATATATAAGTATGTATATATACTATATATATACTTATAAATATATATATACATAAATATAAGTATAAGTATACATATATAAATATATATATAACTATATATATACATATGTATATATATATAAGTATATAAGTATATATACATATATATACTATAGTATACTATAGTATATATGTATATAGGTACTTATAGAGTATATATACACTAGAAGTATATATATATAAGTATATATAAGAATATATATACTTATATATATATACTATATAAGTATATATATACTTGTATATATATATATATTTATATATATGTATATGTATATTTATATATATACTTATGTACTTATATACTTATATATATACTTATATTTATTTACATATATTTATATATGTACTTATATATATATACTATATATAAGTATATATATATACTTATATATACTTATATATATACTTATATATACTTATATATATATACTTATATATATATATACATATGTATATATATATAGTTATATATATATATTTATATATATATACTTATACTTATATTTATGTATATATGTATATATATTTATAAGTATATATATAGTATATATACTTACTTATATATATATATATACTTATATATATACTTATATATATAATTATATATATAATTATATATACTATATAAGTATATATATTAGTATATATATATACTTATATAGTATATATATATAAGTATATATATATTCTTATATATACTTATATAAATATATATATAAGTATATATATATATTTATTTATATATATATATATAAGTATATATATATAAGTATATATCTATATAAATATATATATATACTTATATATAAGTATATATATATATGTATATATATACATAAGTATAAATATCTATAAGTATATATATATTATATAAGGATATATATAAGTATATATAAATATATACTTATATATAAGTATATATATACTTATATATATATATATAAATATATATAAATATACTTATAGATATAAATATATATATATAAGTATATATACTATATATACTCTAGTACTTATAGAGTATATAGTATATATGTATATAAGTACTATAGTATACTAAGTATATATATTACTTATATATATACGTATATACTTATATATATAAATATATATATACTTATAAATACTTATATATATAAGTATATATATACTACTTATATATATATATTTATATATATGTATACATTTATATATATATAAGTATATATATATAAGTATATATTTATATATACTTATATATATCCTTATATAATATATATATATACTTATAGATATTAATACTTATGTTTATATATATACTTATATATATACTTATATATATATATCTATTTATATCTATAAGTATATATATAAGTATATACTTATATATGTATACTTATATATATAAGAATATATATATGTATATATGTATATAAGCATATAAGAATATATATATATATGTATATACATATATATATAAGTATATATATATGTATACTTATTTATATACTTATGTACTTATATACCTATATATAGTCTTATATATATATACTTATATGTATATATATACTTATAAGTATATATAAATATATACATAAACATAAGTATAAGTATATATATAAATATATATATATATATATATATACATATGTATATATACATATGTATATATATAAGTATATATATATATAAGTATATATACATATATATATATACTAGTATACTATAGTATATATGTATATATATAAGTATATATACTTATATATGTATATATACTTGTATATAAATTATAAATATACATACATATATATAAGTATATATACTTATATACATACTTAGATACTTATAGAGTATATATATTGTTTGTCCGGAAAGCCCGCGACCTCCTCTTGCTGGTCAAATTTGTCGGTCTCAGTGGTCTCAGTTTCGGTGACCGCCCAGATCGCCAGCTGCCTCCTGGACTGGAATTTTCTAAGTGCCAAGCGGTCAGGGCAGTGTGAGACCGCCAGCTTAAGCGGTCTGATCGTTTTCCTTATTTTTTGTTATTTGTACCCCATTTCCCTGCCCAGGCTCTCCTGTACCCCGGGCAGCCCGTAGTTTTCAGTTCTGCCCGTTTGGGCAGCCCCCTCGTCTATAAATAGATGGGTAGGGGTACCTGAAAAGGGACTTTTGGCTCCGAGGCTCCAGCTTACAACCTGTGTAAGCGTTCTCATTTCTTTGTGATCGCCATTTCGTGATCGTTTTCCTTTTGTTCCAGCATCTTCTGTCTTGGTAGCCTGCACTTCGCAGTTTTCTCCCATCCCTCTTTTAGTGTGAATTTTGGAGGTACCATTTTTGGCACCAACAGAACGAACACGCGACCTTCAGATTCGAAGTGTCAGGTGAAATTCGTAGACTTTCAAGATGGCTGATCGCCGTAGAGGTCGTCCCCTGCGATCTCCTAGCGTTCCCCCTTCTGATCACAACCCGTTAGAAGCGCTTGAGCGCCGCTTCTAGCTTCGTGTTGAACAAGCTCTCCGCGAGGGCGCCCGTGCTAGGCAGGATGCCGGCTCTGTTCAGCAGGAGATCGCGCGGTCTCAGCAAGAGGCCGCTCGAGATCGGCAAGAAGTCGTCCGGACTCAGCAGGAGTCCACGAAGCAGATTGAGGCTATGAACCAGGTTCTAGTCGCGATCTCCCAGAAGATCCTTCCTCAAGCCTCCAGGTCGCCACTCCTGACCGCATGGTAAGCGGTCACCCGAGCGATCACCCCGTCTTCCAGCCCGCAGCTCCTCAGCGATCTCAGCATGAGGAGTTCGCCGCCCGTCGTAATTCTTTCCGAGCCGCAGCCCAGGGGCCTCCGGCTCAGACCCTGAATTTTGAAGAAGGGTTTGCTTACCCTCAAGCTCCTCCTGCTTCTTTTCTCCCTCCTCCGGGACCTTCTGAATTAGGGGAGCCTTCCCCCTTTACTGATGAGATTCGTCGGGATCCGATTCCTCATGGATTCAGAGAGCCCCGCCTCCCTGTATATACAGGGGAGACCGACCCAATGTGTCATCTTCAAGCCTTCGAGTCTGCTGTTGCCCTCAGGACCATTTCAGATGGAGTGAGGTGCAAACTGATGGTCACCTCCTTTGATGGGTCGGCCATGGAATGGTTCTATAAGCTGCCTTGTCAATCTATCTCGAGCTTTGCTGCCCTGAGGCAAGAGCTCCTTCTAAGGTTTGCCACCGCGAAGAAAAGGAAGAGTGGTCCTGCGACCCTCTTCAAGATTAAGCAAGGCGACAATGAGACTGCAGCACATTTCGTTGACCGTTTTCAAAAAGAGATCTTGGGAGTCAGAGACATGGATCCCGAGCTCTACATGGTAGCTTTGATCAGTGGCCTGCAGGAGGGCCCTCTGAAGTTCAAAGTCACAACCAAGGAGCCTGGCTCCTATCAGGAGCTGATCAGCATTGCCAATCGCTATATAGAAGGGGAGATCAACAACCCCACTTATGTGAGCAATTTGACCAACAGGGCCACTCAGAAAGGCTCTGCGGGATTTTATCCGACTCCATCTTCCTCAAAGCCTCGACAAGAGCTTCCACCTCCAGCTCCGAGAGGTAAGAACTATCGCAACAACCGCTTCAATCGAGGTAATCAATCTTTCCTGCCTCAAGGTTCATTTCATCAAACCCCCGCTACTCCTGCTCCGCAAGTCACCCCAGTCCACCAGATCCAGTACGCCCAACCTCCCCTTCTGCCCATTCCTTCACTCTACAATGAATCCCAAGAGTCTTTTACAGACTTTGGTGTTTCTATGAGTGAAGTGCTCCAAATGCTTCAGAAGCAGCCCTTTTTCAAGGGCCCAGCTCCGCTAAACTCGGATCCAAAGACCAGAAATCCTACTCTCTACTGTGAATACCACAGGGATAGGGGACATTTGACAGAGGATTGCAGAGCTCTCCGCCTGTTCTTAGAGAAGCTTCTGAAGGAGGGTAAGCTCCGAGATCTCATTCAGAAGAATGATTCTGCCAAAGCCTCAACCTCCAAGGCTAAGGAAGTAGCGGAAGTCCATTGGGCATGCGAAGAAGTGGACGATATTGGCCATCTCGGCAATATCAGCTTTCCCAATGAATGTGTGGATGCTAATGACGAGGGTGCCTTAGGCAACCTCTTCTGCATCCACGAAGGTGCAGGTCCGGAGTCCTCGAGAAAGGCGAGTTTGAAAAGAGTTTATCAGTCAGAGGTCGCTGCTACCTCTTCAGCTCTGGTCCGAGGGACGGTCACTTTTGGAGATGAAGACCTTCCTCAGACTGCGAATCCCTTTGACGACGCAGTCGTCATTAAAGATGTAATTGAATATTATACAGTGGAGAAAATTCTGATAGACATGGGAAGCTCAGTCAACGTGCTCTTCAAACCTGCCTTCGAAGCGTTGAAAACAGATAAACCCCTCCTATCAACTGAAGGCCCCCTTTATGGTTTTTCAGGAGAGAAGAAAGAAGTAGAAGGGCTCGTCACTCTTACCGTAATTCTGGGAGGGATAGTGAAGCTGGTCAAATTTATAGTCGTTGATGCTCCCAGTAGCTACAACGCCATCTTTGGAAGACCCTTCTTGAATGGATATCAAGCCATTGTCTCCACCTATCATCAAGCGGTGAAGTTCGCCTTGAACGGCAAACAACACCGAATCAGGAGCGACCCAAGGAAAGCTAGGGAATGCTACGTAAAGACGGTCAACATGATTGTGTCCTCTCCTCCCCAAGAAGTCATGATGGCTGAATCAATTGAAGCTCCAGAATAAGTCCAAGCTTTGGAAGAAATTGAGGAGGATGCAAGAGATGGAGTTCGCTTGGAACCTACCCAAGCAACTCAAGATGTTCGGATCAGCGAGGAAGATGAAAGCAAGAGTCTCTCCATCAACGCTGAATTATCTGAAGCTGACAAGAGTCAGCTCATCTCTTGCCTTCTGCAAAATCTAGATATCTTCGCTTGGTCGGCAGATGACATGCCTGGAGTAGATCCGGATGTTGCTTGCCACCATCTCAATATTGACCCAAACTTCATCCCGATCCAGCAGAAGAAGAGGTCTGTTGCAACTACTCTAGCACAGCCTATCCGTGAAGAGGTAGGGAAGCTCCTGAAGGCAAAGTTCATCCAACCAATCCAATACCCAGAATGGGTGTCAAACGTTGTAATGGTAAAGAAGTCAGGTGGGAAATGGAGGATGTGTGTCGACTTTACTAAACTCAATAAAGCTTGCCCCAAGGATTGCTACCCCTTGCCTCGGATAGATTCTTTAGTAGATTCTGCGGTAGGTTATTCTTTTATGAGCTTTTTAGATGCTTTTTCAGGTTACCATCAAATCAGAATGCATAAACCAGATATACCTCATACTTCATTCATCACAAATGACGATTGCTTCTATTATCTCGTAATGCCTTTTGGGCTAAATAATGCTGGAGCAACCTATCAGAAAATGATGGATACAGTTTTTCAGGAGTCAAAAGGGAAGAAACCTTGAGGTATATGTTGATGACCTCTTGGTAAAAAGCAAATTATTCTCTTCTCATCTTAAGGACCTCTCGGAAACTTTCGCAACCCTTCGAACTTTTAATATGAGGTTGAATTCGTTGAAGTGTGTTTTCGGGGCAAGTAAAGGAAAATTTCTGGGTCACCTCCGTACTCCAGAAGGGTTGGAACCCAATCCCGACAAAGTAAAAGCTATTATGGAGATGCCACCTCCCAAGTCCCCAAAAGAAATTCAGCAGCTGGGAGGGAGGATGGCAGGCTTAAGTCGCTTTATCTCCCGGTCAGGGGATAAGAGTGCACCTTTCTTTAAGACCCTCCGGGGAGGGAGTAGGTTCGAGTGGACGAAGGAATGTGATGATGCTTTCACTCAGCTTAAAAAGCAATTGACATCAACCCCTTTGCTCCAAAGCCCGCGAGAGGGAGAAAATCTATTTCTGTATATGGGAGTCGGAGCCGATGTCATAAGCTCTGTTTTGGTCCGAGAGGAGAAAAAGAAGCAATTCCCAGTCTATTACGTGAGTCGAATCCTGAAGAATGCAGAGACTCGTTATCCTATTCTCGAAAAGTTGGCCTTAATGCTTATAGCTTCAGCAAGAAGGTTAAGACCATATTTTCAAGCTCATTCGATTCTATTCGTTATTGATCTTCCATTGAAGAGTGTCTTGGAGAAGCCAGAGCATTCAGGCGGGTTGGCAAAGTGGGCAATAGAGCTCAGTGAGTTTGACATATCCTATGTTCCAAGGGTGGTGATCAAAGCTCAAGTTTTAGCAGACTTCATGGTGGATGCCAAAGAAGTTGAGTCGCAGAAGGGGGTCGGAGTGCCCCTTGCCTGGAAAATCTTCGTGGATGGAGCCTCAGGGAAAAATTCTTCCGGAGCAGGAGTTGTCTTAATCAACCCAAATGGAGTAAGGCTGGATCAAGCACTGAAGTTCTATTTTCAAGTAACAAACAATCAGGCGGAATATGAGGCTTTGCTAGCCGGTCTTAAGTTTGCTATAGAGCTGGGGATTGATGATGTCAAAGTCTTCACAGATTCTTTGGTGATGGCTTCTCAAGTAAATGGAACTTTCGAAACTAGAGATAGTATTTTAAAGCGGTATCTAACTCTGGTAAAAATCGAGGTAGGGAAGTTCAAAAGCTTTACCATCGACCATATTCCAAGGGGTGAGAACGTGGAAGCAGATGAGTTGGCAAAATTTGGACTTCTCTCGGGAGGAACAACTTCAGAATTGTTTCGCCCAGCAATTGAAGAAGGAGTGCTTTATAGAAGAACTTTCCTTTCGCCATTAGCACGGTGTGTTTCGGAGGAGGAGATTCCAGCGGTCATTCAGGAGGTCCATTCTGGAGAATGTGAAAGTCACTCTGGGGATAGAACTTTGGAGAAAAGAATTCTGAGGCAAGGCTATTTTTGGCCTCAAATGAGGAAAGATGCGGAAAAATTTGCTAAGAAATGTGTAAAGTGCCAAAAGTTTGCTCCTCTCCAAAATCAGCCAGCTCAACAACTCAAGTCGATAGCAACTCCATGGCCGTTTGCAGTTTGGGGAATGGATTTGATTGGGCCTTTCCCTATGGCAAGTGGGCAGCGTCGATATATTATAGTCATGATTGACTACTTCAGCAAATGGATAGAGGCAAAAGCATTGGCCAGAATTACTACTCAAGCCGTGAACAATTTTATTTGGGGGGAGATAATATGTCGGCACGGAATTCCAATGGCAATCATCACGGATAATGTTTCTCAGTTCAATAATTCAACTCTTGTTAATTTCTATAAGCAAATTGGCATTGAGCTACGTTTTGCTTTTGTGCATCATCCTAGAAGCAATGGGCAGGTAGAGGCCGCCAACAAACTCATCATAAATCTCTTGAAAAAGAAGGTAGAAAATGTCAGGGGCAACTGGGCAGAACAACTACCATCCGTCTTATGGGCCTTGAGGACAACTCCATGTTCTGCTACTGGAGAGACTCCATTCAAATTGTCACACAGTTTCGAAGCCCTTATTCCGGTGGAATTTGAAGTAAAAAGCCCAAGGGTATTATTGGCACAACAGAATCAAATTGATTGGATGGAAGGAAATGATGAGGAGCTGAAATGTAGCCTTGATTTAATTGAGGAGTTGAGAGATACGGCGATCAACAGACAAGAAGAGGTGAAAAGAAGAATGGCAAGGCTATTCAATAAAAATGTAAGAACCAAAGAATTCGCTGCTGGGGATCTAGTCCTGAAGAAAGTACATACAGCAGCAAGAGCCAGTTCAGTTGGAAAGCTTAACCCAAACTGGGCGGGGTCGTTCGTGGTGAAGAGTGTGCTTAAAAATGGTGCTTACCATCTCCAAACTTATGAAGGAGAAGAATTACCTCATTCATGGAGCGGAGATGATCTCAAGCTCTTCTTTTCTTAAAATGTTCGTATCTGATTCACTCATTCTTTTTCTCACTTTTCTTCTCTCAAACATCACGCAGATATTATCCAAAACATTCGCAATGCAAGTGATGGACGACAAGTCTTAAAAATAAGTTGTTTTTTGAAAAGCCAAAAACCTGTCAAGTGAGACATCGACGGATCCTACTATCTTCCCCCCTCGACTTGTTAGCTCGACGTGTAATTCTGCCGGGACCACAGATGTCGGGGAGATTTCGAATCTGTGTAGCAGTAGCTCGCCAAGCTCGAGCAGTGGAAGTTTAGGATATCGGGTCCTTGCAGACATCTGGCACACCTCAGCATATCAAGGAGGTCTAGGTGGTTGGCTCAGCTCTGTCATGCATTGAGAAGGACATTGTTACGATCTTAATGATCTTTCAGGGAAAGCAATGTCGGTGTAGCCTCAGCGGCATGACCACACCTGCCCTACCGATCATTTTGATCTGTAACTCTCGAATACTCGTTGAAGCGTGGTTAGGTAAGGGGCGGCTAGAAACATCTATGACCATCGCCTGAACCTCAGATTGACCAGTTTGCAGCAAACTCGGTGATCCTTTAAGAAAAAGCAATGTCGGTATAGCCTCCGCGGCATGACCACACCATTCCTATGGATCATTTTTGAGATCCTTTTTTCCCATCTTCTTCTACTATAAAAATCTTATTCATTCCTATGTACTGGGATCGGGCGGTCAGCAATTTATGAGACCGCATGTTCTCCTTTCCTACTTTTTCTCCAAAGAGCGATCTGAGTCATTTATGATCACCGGGCATAATTTTTTCAGGACAATTGAGGTCGCTATTCAGGAATTTCTTATGCCAGCTTGATAAGAGTTCGGCCCGGTCTTATTTAAAGCTATATGGAATGATCATGGTTTTAAATGATCATGGCTTGATGGTCTATATATAATATGATCGCTGAACTGGAATTCATGAGGAGTTATTATTTTCCTTTTCAAGTAATGATCTTGACTATCAAGGGGTCGTCAAACGGGTTTCGTGAAAGTCATTTGGGCGCCGATCATCCAGAGTTCGATGAGTTCGAATCATATTCAAGTTATAGTTTCCTTATATTGCGAACTGTGAAATCTAAGACCGCATAACTATTATGGATAAGTTGGTTACTTTCTGATCAAACAGTTTGAGTTGCTGAATTTCTTTTTTAGCGATCTGATTATCTCGAGATCGCAAGGTAGTCTTGTTTATATAAAGTTTCGGCTTTCCTTCAAGATCTTTAGTGTCTTTTTCAAGAGATCGCCACCTGAAGTTCTTTAATTTTGAAAGAAAATCATGTAATAAACCTAAGGCATTGAGATCGAATGCCGATTCTAACTCAGAAGAACAAATAAATATATGCATCGAAAACAAATTCATTCACTTAGACAGAATCTAACAGAAATTCAAAATTTATATATGTTCTGAAATGTCTACTACAACGAGACCGCTCGGTCTCCAAGAAAGAAAAAGGAAAATTACAATTTATCCTCTCTTTGATCTCTTGGAAGACCGCTCGCTCGAGGGGGAAGAACCAGTTTCTACGGAGGATTCTTCTAAGCTATTCCCTGGAACCCTAGATCCAGAGCTTGAGCTCGAACTGGAGTCCAGGCCCAGGGTATAGAGGCTTCCTCTTTCTTCGTCTTCGATCACGACGTCTTCATCTTGACCTGCGGTCTCATCGGCAATATCTGCGGTCTCTTCAGCAGTCACAGATTGTTCTTCAATTCTCTGTGCCGCATCAGGGAAGAGATCGGCAAATGATATATCTTTGAATTCTTCAGTAAATCCACTGCGGTTGCGAACCTCATCCAGCACCTGGTCAGCGGTCTCTTTTATGTGATGCATCATAGCCCTTTGAAAAGCTGGATTTTCAGGGTCATAGGCTGCCTTTTCAAATTGCTGCCAAAAGGAAATATATTAGACCGTGCGATCAAAAGTAAATGCATTCATAAAATATAGGTAAAATTCTCACCTTTCTTTCCTCTTGCAAAGCAGTTATTTTGTCCAGAGCGCTGCGAAGAGACCGCCCCATATGGTGGTTTAAGATGGTGCTTCTAGCGGTCACTTGAGCACAGAGATCGGGGAGCTCTTCGGTCTCAATTCTCAATATTTCGTTCGTATTCTTTCTCCCGTACAAGGCCGAAGTGACCGCATAGGCGTGACGGGTCACCTTCCCGCTCCACAAGGGTAGATCAGTGGACACCTTTACAGATTTTCCTTTAGCCGCCCATTTGAGGAGGGGTTTTCCTTTGATGTCCTTCATTCTTCTTTTAAAACCAACCAAAGGAAAATCTCGCTCAGCGGTCTCAGAAGTGGTGCCGAACACGTCAGCCTCGCGCTTCAGCCTCCTCTCCCTTTGAGTAAGAACTTCCATTGCTGGGGAGATGGGATCTTTTTCAGGGACCGCAAAGGTCGCTAAAAGATAGGGAAAAGGAAAGTTAGGAAAAAGATACAAGTCATGAAAAGAATCTACTCGAGACCGCAAGGAAGACTTACTCTCGGCTGGGGTGATCTCAGCGATCTCGGGTCAGATCGCTAGATAGTGAATGAGGTCGATCCTCTTGCCCGCCAAGAAGCCCAAAATCTTCAGCTCCTCAGTTGAGACCGCGTTTATCTTCTTAAAAATGCTGTCAGGTCGCGGAGATGGTGAACTCTTGAGACCGCCGAGGTCACCTTCAAAAATGAGAAATCTCTCTGTCCAGAAAGAGATTTTGTTGGGAAGATTAAGGATTTTTATTCCATCTGCTGAAAAGTACATCAATCCTTTAAACTCTTCCTTCTTTTTGCCTTCCTTCAAGATCTTCGCGGTAAAGGTTGCGCGGAACAGATTCATCGTGAATCTCACCTTTTCCGATCTCAAGTAATTGATAAAAACGTTGACCAGACCGATGGAGTTCGGGGCCAACTGAGCAAGTACCATACCATAATATTCAAGTATTTCCAGCCATTCCCAAGGGAGGGGGATTTTTAATCTGTGATCGAAGTGATCAATGGGGATGACGAATTTCTTCTCCTCTCCGAAGTTCAACCTTTCATGTTCGGCTGGCGGTCTCACAACTACCTGAGTCTGGATCATATACTTCTTTATAAACTCAATGTACTCATCCTTTGACAAACGACCTTGCTTGTGATCGGCATTCAGAAAGATGTTGGCATAAGAAGCACGAGCGGACACCATTTTAAGCGATCGCTGAGATCGGTACTTAGAGCGAATTCAAGAAAGCATAAAATGAAGGTTATGAAGGCAGCTATTTATAGAAGTCGAAGGGTCATTTCGTAATCATTATCTTTTGCAGACCGCCCAGCAAAAAATGCTCAGATCGCTCGACCTATGCAAGGCTACGCGAAAGCATGTTACATTGGCGGTCTCAATCAATAAAACACAGCAATAATAATACAGGCAATCCAGACATAAAGAGATCGAAATCACAGAAATCAAGACCGCACAAAACAGAATTAAAAGAGCTGCAGAAATATATGGAACATTAATAGTAAAAATATTACAAGACAAATTGTTTAAATCCAGAGACCGCTCGGTCTCAAATTAATGTTTATTTCCTTAAAGGCCTATTTCTTCCTACATGAGCCGCGACATCCTGCATATCATTCACTGCGGCCATAACTGACACTAAATTATGGTTAGCCAGCATTGCAGCTCAGTGAATTTTTGACATCTCCTTGTCCACCTGCTCCATAGGGATTAGCATAATTTCAGGCTGCGGTCTCTCCGTTGGATGATCGCTGGAGGTACCCGGTCTCATCAGCATCTTTGCGTGACCGCCCCTCAGCCTCCCATTCTCCGCAGACAGCGTCGCAGCCTTCCCCTTGTAATACTCATCATCCTTTTCAGCCTTCTTGAGAGCTCGCGCGATCTCTGCAATCTTCAGATCACATTCCTCTCGAACCCTCTTCTCATTAGTGCGCAGTTTCTCTTCAAGATCGCGGATCTGATCGTTCTGAGTTCGTTCTCTCATCAGCATAGAGCGAACGTCCTCAAACATTGGATTAAGAATGTTGGCAAGCTGGGGAGAGTTCACAGTATGCTGAGGAAGTTCTCCCTCCTCGATCTCAGCATTATCATCATCTGCGGTCACAAGAAATGGGTTACTTCAATCATTGGCAAACGATCAAATAAATTCTTTTAATAAGCAGAAAGAGTACTTGGAAAGAAGTCGAGACCGCAGTCACGTAAAGCTCTTCCGACATCTTTAGTGACCGCGGGATCTGCGGTCAGTGAAAGGCGATCTGATCCCCTTAAACGCTCCAGATCCATTCTTTCCAATTCTCTTTTTTGCGATCTTTCTCCCTCCTTTCTTCTTCTTTTTAACTCTTCATTACTCAAAAGGATATCATCGGTCTCAATAAGGATGATCTCACGTTTTCTTTCTAAAGAGACAAGTCGAACCACAGGTAATGAAAGGAATTCAACCGACTGGAGAGTCTTCTTACCCTTACCAGCTCGTAAAGCCGAGACCGCCGCCGCGCGATCTGTCGCAGCCTTGTTCAGACGATCTTCCTGAGAAGAATCGCCAGGGAGATCGCTAGAAAGTGCAGCTTTCTCCTTTACAATCTGCAGTTTCTTCGCGATCTCCTCTTCAGTTTTTCTCTTCTCAGCGGTCTGCAAGACCGTCTCTTTCTTCTTCTCTTCTTCAGCGATCAGAGCCGCCTTCTCCTTAGCGACCCTGACCGCCTCCTTCTCCTTCTCCTCAACGGTCTTAGCCGCCTCTCTCTTCTTTTCCTCTTCCTCTCTTTCTTTTCTCTCTTTCTTCTCCTTGTCTTTCTTCTTCTCCTCGTCCTCTCTCTTTTTCTTCTCCTTCTTCTCCCTCTTTTCTTTCTTATCTTTTTCTTTTTTCTCCTTCTTCTCTTTCTCTTCTTTTTCCCTATGTTCCTCTACCTCTTTCTCTTTCTTCCTCTTCATCACCTTTTCCATTTCCTTCTTTTCTCTTCCTCCTCCTTTGCCTTGATCGCTGCGTCAGCGATCTCCTTCTCCCTGTCCGCGATCTCCTTATCAACGACGGCATTTCTGAGAGCTGAAGCCTCAAGGGGATCCAACACCTGCAACGATGAAAAAGATGAATTATTAGAAGAAACCTCATCAAGATAGGCGATTAATCCGGAATCATCCTCTCTTGATAAAGTTGAGATCGCAGGGGGGGAAGAAGGGATCGCCCTTAGCACTCACCTTGGAAGTTTCCGCGGTGTTCTCCAGATCGGTAGATTCAGGAAGTGCGATCGCCCCCAAGGCGATCACGTCTTTTTCTTCCTCATTTCTTCTACTTCTCTTATAAGTCAAACTAGATGGACTTGAATTTTTTCTCTTCTTACTCTTGGCAGCTCCCACTTGATCTGCAATATTTTGCCTTAGGGATTCTGCCTCGGCCTGTTTCTGGCGCAGATCGGCCAAAATGGCTTCGGTAGAGGCGGTCTCAGGTGGCTTGGAAATTGTTTGATCTAGCACTTCCAGGGACTTCTGACAATCAAAGGAAATGGAAAAGTCAGATAATTTCCATACAGGGTCTGAAGAAGCATTAGATGGTTCAGAAAAAACAGAGACCGGCGCAACTGAACCCTCAGGAAGTTCAGATTTTGATGGAGATCGGGCGGTCCCCTTCGAAATGCTCGTTTTCGTTAAAGTCTTCGACACCTTCTTTCCTTTTTTCGAACTAACGCTTTCCTTTTTCCCAGGAGAGTTCGCCTTCGATGGGAGAGCCTTTAAAAGATCGAGCATAGTCATCTTTGAAAGATATCGCGCCTACCTAATTTTCAGAGACCGCTCGAGGGTTGGAATTTCTCAATGTCTTGGGATATGAGGTTTTCAGACGGTATTTATAGACCAAGCCGCATTTATGACGGTCGCGGTCTCAGCGGTCAAAGCTTACATTTTCGAAGTTCCAGGTGCAACTTAAAAATGTGCGGGGATTATGTTTGTCCGGAAAGCCCGCGACCTCCTCTTGCTGGTCAAATTTTTCAATCTCAGCGGTCTCAGTTTCGGTGACCGCCCAGATCGCCAGCTGCCTCCTCGACTGGAATTTTCTAAGTCAAGCGGTCAGGGTAGTGTGAGACCGCCAGCTTAAGCGGTCTGATCGTTTTCCTTATTTTTTGTTATTTGTACCCCATTTCCCTGCCCCGGCTCTCCTGTACCTCGGGCAGCCCGTAGTTTTCAGTTCTGCCCGTTTGGGCAGCCCCCTCGTCTATAAATAGAGGGGTAGGGGTACCTGAAAAGGGACTTTTGGCTCCGAGGCTCCAGCTTACAACCTGTATAAGCGGTCTCATTTCTTCGTGATCGCCATTTCGTGATCGTTTTCCTTTTGTTCCAGCATCTTCTGTCTTGGTAGCCTGCACTTCGCAGTTTTCTCCCATCCCTCTTTTAGTGTGAATTTTGGAGGTACCATTTTTGGCACCAACATATATATGTATATAAGTATACGAGTGACAGGCACGGGGCTCCGCACCTATTCAAGGCGACATTTGTCGTGGAGGCGATATTTGTCGTGGGCTGAGAAATTTGTCGTGATCGGCGACATTTATCCTGGAGGACGACATTTGTTGAGATAGGCGACATTTGTCGCGGAAGGTGTCATTTGTCTGAGGCGACAATTGTAGTGGGAGCGTCATTTGTCTTGGGGGGCAACATTCTTCTTGGGCGTCATTTGCCTTGGGTGGCGTCATTTTCTTGAGGGACGACATTTGTTGTGGGAAATGATATTTGTCGTGGGCGGTAACATTTGTCCTAGGGGGCTACATTTATCGTGGGGGGCAACAATTATTGTGGGATCAACACTGCAATGAAATCCTAGCTTTATTCTTAGGACACCTTCCAACACAACCAAAATTCTGCATTGTGAATGATAAATTCTTTAAATTCTGATGTTAAAAGGCCATTATGTTTATCCATTAATCTTCAATCCCGTCCTCTATTTTTTCCTAATGTAAAACGACCATTATGTTAAATGGCAAATGAAGATTATAACAAAAGAAGGTACCAATCAAATGTTATCTAATTATCAGAAACTTGAACCATATGGCATATAACAAATTAATCTGCCATAACATTTGAACAGCAGATTTTTTTAATACCTTACAGGGTAACACCTGCATCTTGTCAAAACCTCCAAACACACATAAACGCGGAGCTTTTAACTTATAGCTAAGAATCATCCAAAACAACTATACATGAACTGAATTAAGATGCTTGATTAAAGTAAGACATTACTTCATTGAAGGCATTCCAAAGCATCTATATATAAGAAACAAAAACAATATCATGATAATTTGGTATTATAAGTAAGATTTTTTACTTTTTTTTATCAACCAATCATAAATCACAGCACTGCAGATTTTTTTATAGGGCTCATATAATGCTTTGATATCGCTAGCTCTAACCGCAAGCATAATAAAAAAATCAATATAAGCGGTCATAACAAAAGGAAATGTCAAGAAAATCTTAATAATATATCATGCTTCTTAATTATTAAGCTTCTTAATCAAGACATCAAAGCGTAAGAAAAATTAAATCCATACCTATGTTAAGTATAATTCATCCTCACTTTTGTTCATCCACTACAAATGTGAAAATGTCCCGTTTGCAAGAGCAAAGTTAGTGCAGTGATTAATCAACATACCTATGTTGAGATCGCAGATAAAGTCATATTGGTAAGACAGGACCTATGTTCAAAGCATTCCTGGAGGGTTTAAGCACAAAAAAGCTTATAAAAGATCTAGTGTGCATACCAAATCTTACAAATATCAAGATGCATTCTAACTCAAACCATGGAAGAACATGGCATCGGTTAGGATTCAAGTATCAGGAAGAATTGGACCAACTAAAAGCATGGCAACAGTTAGAATTCAAGTATCAGGAACATGCTCCCCAAAGTTAGCATGTGTGGGCACCTCTAAAGCATAGCTTTTGCTCGCTGAGATGGATATACTATTAATAAAAGTGCACATTCCAATACATAGTAAAATAATTAAGCGGAAGAATCATCAAAAGCAAAAGGAAAAGTGAGTTACGACAAAAACCTGAATTCATACCTTGATTTTAGTCGCAGTTGCTTATCAAACTTGAATTCTTCTCAGCTCTGCTTATTATCAACTTTTATCAACACTAAAAAATTAAAAGAGCGAAAATGAGGAATAAGCAATGTTAACATGAACGTATCAAATATTTGAGGATCAATCAACATAAACATCAATATCTCATACACTTTTAGTTTATGAATAAAAATTAGCAGAATGCATTGCAAAAATGAGTAATTAACATATATTTGAGCAGCTAGAAGGTGTCTCATGGACAAATGAGTCAAAGAAATGCATTCCATCTAGCTAAGAAAATTAAAATATATAAAAATCCACATGAAAATACAATCACAGGACAGAAGAAATTATGTTATTAGTTGTGTCAGTAGTGTTATTTAATCCATATCCACTAACAGATTGGTAACATGGAGCCATGACAACTGAAGCATGTTTAATGGTAATTTGATAACACGGAGCTTGTCACCCGCATGGGGGGCCATGCCCGTAAGAACCAAAGTTAAATTTGTGAAATAATCAGTGTCCACAGGTGGAGAAACCTTAATTTCAATCATAGTTGTCATAGATATCTGGTTAGGAAGTGGTGGTATTAGAGAGGGAAAAATAAACTCACAGAGAAAAAAACAGGGACAGCAGGGAAGCATGATCTTTATGATGATGGATGCAGCATGAAACTTTTGATGAGTTGCACTATGTGTGCTCTGCTTCTCACATTAACCAAATGTACAGGGCCCAAGTGAATCGATGAAGAATCTCTGGATTTCTGTTACCGCTTTCCCTGGAATGAGTAGTCCAATTGTTGCCCTAGAGAGGAGGAAAAAAGCACCGTAGGTTTTAAGAAAAAATGTTGAACCTGTAGGAAGAAGTGGTACCAATGAAGATGTGGTTAGGGCACGTATTTGTGCATACCCAGCGATGAAGATGTGGTTAGGGCACAGATCCATCACTTCCGTCAATGGAAATGAGAAAAGGCCAGGGATGGATCGGGTGATGGAGGTAGAAGAACTTGCCTTCTGCAATGGGAACCTGTTCTGCTGCATCGCTGGTCGGAGTAGGAGGAGATGAGCGTGAGAAGGCTGAGGAATGGCGAGCGGAATGTCGAGATGAATGTCGAGCGGAAGAGGAATGTCGAGCGGAAGAGGCAGAGGAATGCCGCGTTGATGTCTTCAGTGGGAGCGGGAGCGGCAGAGGCGAGCAAGGAGGGCACCGTCGTGCGTTTTAGGGTAGATGAATATTGAGGGGTTAGATGGAGTTGTATAGCGTGGTGTGAAGGAATCAACGACTCCTATATTTTGAAGTCACGTATCCGGCGGTCCTAATTTTTTGAGGATTTTTGATCTCACGCTATTCGCAGACCACCATATTTCTCTTTAGAATAGTATAGATATATATACTTATATATATGTATATATACTTATATATACTTATATATATAAATATGTATACTTATAAATACTTATATATATAAGTATATATATATACTTATATACTTATATATATATATATATTTATATATATGTATACATTTATATATATATAAGTATATATATACTTATATATAAGTATATATTTATATATACTTATATATATCCTTATATAATATATATATATATACTTATAGATATTTATACTTATGTTTATATATATATACTTATATATATATATTTATATCTATAAGTATATATATAAGTATATATGTATAAGTATATACTTATATATGTATACTTATATATATAAGAATATATATATGTATAAATATGTGTACAAATGTATATATGTATATAAGTATATAAGAATATATATATATATATATATATGTATATACATATATATAAGTATATATATATATATATGTATACTTATTTATATACTTATGTACTTATATACTTAGATATAGTCTTATATATATACTTATATGTATATATATACTTATAAGTATATATAAGTATATATAAATATATACATAAATATAAGTATAAGTATATAAATAAATATATATATAACTATATATATACATATGTATATATAAGTATATATATATAAGTATATATAAGTATATATACATATATATATACTATTGTATACTATAGTATATATGTATATATATAAGTATATATACTATATATATATACTTATATATGTATATATACTTATATATAAATTATATATATATACATACATATATATATATCTATAAGTATATATATATATATCTATAAGTATATATATAAGTATATATATATAAGTATATATACTTATATATATACTTATATACTTATAGAGTATATATATGTGTATATAAGTATATATATATATACTTATATATATACTTATAAATACTTATATATATAAGTATATATATACTTATATACTTAAAATATATATATTTATATATATGTATACATTTATATATATAAGTATATATATACTTATATATAAGTATATATTTATATATACTTATATATATCCTTATATAATATATATATATATATATATATACTTATAGATATTTATACTTATGTATATATATACTTATATATATATTTATATCTATAAGTATATATATAAGTATATATATATTAGTATATACTTATATATGTATACTTATATATATAAGAATATATATATGTATATATGTATATAAGTATATAAGAATATATATGCATATACATATATATAAGTATATATATGTATACTTATATATATACTTACGTACTTATATACTTATATATAGACTTATATATATACTTATATGTATATATATACTTATAAGTATATATAAGTATATATAAGTATATATAAATATATATATATATAAAAATATATATAAGTATATATATATACTTATATATAGTATATATATATATAAGTACATATATAAATATATGTATATATATGTATATATATACTTATATATATACATAAATATAAGTGTAAGTATATATATAAATATATATATAACTATATATATACATATGTATATATATAAGTATATATATATAAGGATATATAAGAATATATACATATATATACTATAGTATATATGTATATATATAAGTATATATACTATATATATACTTATATGTATATATATACTTATAAGTATATATATGTATATAAGTATATATACTTATATATGTATATATATATAAATATATACTTATATATATATACTTTTGTATATATATATATAAGTATTTATATATATGTATACTTATATATAAGTATATATATACATATTTATACTTATATATACTTATATTATATAAATATATATATACTTATATACATATATATAAGTATATATTTATATATATATACTTATATATGTATATATACTTATATATGTATATATACTTATACTTATATAAATATATATATTTATATTTATATATATATACTTATATAAAAATTATATATATATACATATATATATATATATATGTATATATATATAAGTATATATATATAAGTATATATACTATATATATACTTATATATACTTATAAGTATATATATATAAGTATATATATATAAGTATATATATATAAGTATATATACTACAGTATATATGTATATATATATATATATATATATACTATATAAATATATATATACTTATAAGTATATATATATATATGTTTATATATATACTTATATATATACTTATAAATATATAGTATATAACTATATAAGTATATATAAGTATGTATATATATGTATATATATGTATATGTATATATATGTATATGTATATATATTATATACATACTTATATATATATACTTATATATACTTATATATATACTTATATATATACTTATATATACTTATATATATACTTATACATACTTATATATATATACTTATAAATACTTATAAATATATGTATTTATATATATGTATACTTATGTACTTTATACTTATATATACTTATATATGTATATATACTTATATATACTTATATATATTTCTATATATACTTATATATACTTATATATATACTTATAAATATATATACTATATAAGTATATATATATGTATATATACATAAGTATAAATATTTATAAGTATACTAGCATCTTCGAACGGGCTTCGCCCGTTCTCGATGCGTCGCTGCGGGCTTCGCCCGTAACCAAGCGGGCTTCGCCCGCCCATTCCCCACTTCGCCCCCTCCCCCACTTCGCCCGTGCTCGATGCTCTCGGGCGGCCTTCGGCCGCATCCAGACGCCCGCCCTCCGATTGATATTTAAAATTTAAAATTATTCTAAAATTTATTTTTTAGAATTTTATTAATTATTAAAACAAATAGAATTAATTTAATTAATTATTAATTTAAAGAACAGGAAAAAAAAAACGGCAGAGGCGGCGCGGTTTCCCTCTGTCGTCGGCGGCATGCCCGGCGCCCACCGGGGGGTTCGCCGACCGCCGGCGAACCCGCCGGGGGTTGTCCGCCGGGGCTTTATATAAGAAGAAAACTTAATTAAAAATATTAGGGAGGGCGAAAGGGGAAAGGATCCGATCGGGATCAAATACTCTCACATATAAACCTAATAGAGAATGTGCAAAATCAATATTGATCAACATTAAAAAAAACTTTCATAAACAATTCAACATCTAATTTGAAAAAAAAAAAGCTTTCAGAGACAATCACAGGTCAACCAAATGCTAACCAATCAAAAAAATTGTATTTATATCCTTGTGAAAATGAGCAATTGAAACAGGAGATGAATACCTCACACTGAATTGGAGTTGATGAAATCTACACTTTGAGAGGGCTATATCTTGGTCCAGTACACCTTAAAATGAAAAATCTTTGACACTTAAAACTTGATTCCTTAAACCACCTGCAATTAATAATACATATCTTGGTCCTCCAATCCATAAAGCATGTGTTTAGAAGAAAAAAATGAAATGTGAATGGTGGAAGCTCTGAAAGTCTGTTCTTAAGCATAGGCATTTATTACTCAAAGAGTCTGTTCTTAAGCAAATACTTCATTAAAATTGGAGCATATGAAAGAGTATTTTTTATTGATAAAACTCATTTTAACATGTCAAACTCCTATATTATGACTATGTGATAACACAATGTTAACTTTTATGAAGAAATATTTCATGCTATATTTCACCACCATTAACTAACAATCTTTTGAAATATTCGTTAATCTAATCAGCATGGAGATATGTAGTGTTCTCTAGCATATGTATAAATTAACTAAAAATAGAGTAAAATAAATGAGACAACTCTAAGACAGTATGTGAGATTATAATTAGGACCCCCAATGGTTTCAGGTCCTTCACTCTTTATCATTAACAAATATATTCTTGTAGCTTATTTTATGTTAGAATTTGAGAACCATGGATTAAATCTGAATTTAGCATTAACAAATGTGTCAAATTTGTCTAATATCTAAATTTTCATTATCTTGGGAACATGAATAGCATAACTTTCACATAAATAAATTAGCCTAGTAATAGATCAAGGCTCCGTTTGGGGGGACTTATTTTCACCGGTCAAACGGTTACGACAGCATAAACCGAACCTTAATTAAGGTCTCCCAAACGGAGCCCAAGTAAGTAAATGTTGAACCTGCGCATCAAATTTTCTGTATCCCAGCAATAGTATTCAGATAGATTGATGTTCTTTGTTTCTCACCAATCTTTGGCTTAACTCAAATGCTAAAAATTTGAAATGAGGGAGACCGGATGTAAGCGACGTTCAAATATCTGTCTGGAACATTTCATGATTAAAATATCATGGGTTACAGTAAATCGTGGAGGGTAGAATGCGGAACAATGAGAAAACATACCTAGAGCTGCTGTTTTGGAAGAGGAAGAAGAGCGGCAGGGGATTCGTATAAAGAGGCGATCAAGAATGTCAACATAAAATGATATGAAGATGGAGGTTTTCTGTACTCTGTTTAGCGCATTGAGGATGGCTTGGGGAGAGACTTCTCAGGCAACCCATGCAACTATCATCAAGGTCTTTTGCGGAGGAAGAGAAAGGAGGAGCAGTAGAAGAGGCGGCGTTGTTGTCGGCGTCAGCGGCGGCGTTGTTGTCGGCGTCAGCGGCGGTGTTGTTGTCGGCGTCAGTGGCGGCGTTGTTGTCGGCGTCAGCGGCAGCGTTGTCGTTCTCGTCGGCATTGATTAGAAGTCGATCAGATGAATGAAGCTGCGACTTCTTCGACAGCGGCTTCAGCTTCGTCACCACTTTCCGTGTACGCTTTGGATGCGACCTTGCCGACGTCTTCGGAGGCAAGCTTCAGATGCGGTCTTGCCGGTAGCCTGGATGTCAGGGTTTTGCTGTAGCGTTGCCGACGGTTGAAGCGGGAGGAATCGCGCCATCGCGGCGTGTTCGGAGATACCGTAGGCGTGTGGGAGGAAGGTTCAGCAGCGTGTTCCGAGATGCCGTAGGTGTCTGCGTGAGGAAGTATGAAGCTGGGCTGGGAAATGATTTAGGGAGATGAGGAGTGGAGGAGTTGTTTTAATGGAAGAATGGCGCTTTCGGCAGGTCGCTGCTGCCGTGCGGGAGGAGCCCAGTTTGGCCTGTGCGGGAGACGTGGGAGAAAACTTGACATGGCGAGCCCTGCTGCTGCCGTTTCTTTCGGCTGATTTGATGGAAGCGGATCAAAAAGGTTGCGTATTCAGGCATATTCTGCTGGATATGTATTAATGTATATTTTGCTGGTCAAAAAGCTGCCAAATCAAAAAGCTGTCAAATCAAAAAGCTGCCAGATCAAAAGAATATGTATGTTTTTGCTGGCCGGAGGATATGTATTATTTGCGGCTATCAATCTGACGGTGGCAAATCCTTGTAGCAGTTTGATCATGCGGTTCAAATCAAAAGTTTGGTGTGCTTGGTAGATATGTATATTGCTTTATATAATAAAGATATATATTATATAAGGATATATATAAGTATATATATGTTTATATATATTTATATAAGTATATATTTATATGTATATATATATAAGTGTACATAGTATATAAGAATATATATAAATATATACTTATATATATACTATAGTATATATTCATATATATATTAGTATATATACTATATATATACTTATATATATACACATTTATATATATAGATATATACTTATATATATATACTTATATAGGGTTTTACTCTTATACGGAATTTCTAATGTAAGCACAGTGCGCACACCATCGCAGCCGTCCAAAAAATCACATCGCGATTTCATCCCCTCCTCACACGCGATTTCATCCGCCTCCTTCTGCTTGATCTCCGGCCGGCCAGCGAAGGGGATAGGAGCGGTCGCCTCCTTCGGCTTGCTCTCCCGCCGACCGGCGAAGGGGCCTTACGGCGTGATTCCACCCCCCTTCTCGCCGCCTCCTTCTGGTAGATCTCCGGCCGACCGGCGAAGGGCCCGTGGTAGATTTCTGGAGTAGGGGCCGTGCTATTTGAGCTCCTATCCAGTTTCTTCTTCACAAAAAACATAACAATGTCCATGAAAGGAGACGTGGAGTTCATAACAATTGACCAATGTTTTTTACTTCTTAATTTACAGTGAGCATTCAAAATTTTATTTATATCTTGTTTGATTAGCATCAATGAAACACTGAAAGGAAACGTGGCAAACACTAAGCAATTGCAGTGTTTCGATTAACAGTGCTCACCTGAAAACACAGAGCAATTGCATTTTTTTCGATTCCAGTCAAATACAGTGCAGAGAAATCGCAGAGCTATTGCATTTTTTTTCAGATCCTTCAAACAAAACATAACAGGTCTACTATACCAAGAATAATAGCACATACTGCTGCAAGACTATATTTATCAAAGCAATTCAGTCGATTCCATGACCTGTGAAAGAATGAAAAAAGAATTAGCATAACCCGGTTATAACTGTACACGTCATCAATTTAAGAAGTAAACCATTATCAAGAAACAAACCATCTTCCTCCAAATGTACAAATTCTTGATCAGACTTCTGGAATTTTAAAAGCACTGCGGAGTAAAAATTTACAAGGGTAAAATTAATAAATTTTTAAAACATGTTAACTTTTTCAATTAACTAAAGAAAAAACAAACCTTTTTTTGGACAATTGCGACTGTCATGAGTTGTTTGCTCTCCACATGTTTTGCAATGTCTGGCACTTTTAGTTCTTTTCTCAATTGCCTTTTCTCTTCCTCCTTTAATTCTCTTGCCGCTACCTTTTGTTTTCGAACAATTAGGTGGCAAAATATCAATGCTAGTGGGAATACCATATTCATAATGTGAAAAGTATCCATTGTTATTCACTGACTCGACTCTTTTTTTTCCAACTTGTTCCAATATTAAACAAATCATTTAAAGCTTCATCATCTTCTTTTGCAATTTCCATGCATCGATATAGTTGTGACCATACTTTGGAAATTAAAAGTCTCCTTCGCTCTTCGTCGGAAATTTCTGTCACCCCTTTTATCAATGCTTGAGGTCTAGGTGTTTTGGTCCATCTCTTACAAATGCAATATGACGGCAGCTCATTGACCCCCTGACCTTGAGAGCAAGCCGAAGGAGGCGACCGCTCCTATCCCCTTCGCTGGCCGACCAGAGATCAAGCAGAAGGAGGCGGATGAAATCGCGTGTGAGGAGGGGATGAAATCGCGATGTGATTTTTTGGACGGCTGCGATGGTGTGCGCACTGTGCTTACATTAGAAATTTCGTATAAGAGTAAAACCCTATATAAGTATATATATAAGTATATATCTATATATAAATGTATATATATAAGTATATATATAGTATATATACTAATATATATATGAATATATACTATAGTATATATATATATAAGTATATATTTATATATATTCTTATATACTATGTACACTTATATATATATATATACATATAAATATATACTTATATAAATATATATAAACATATATATACTTATATAAATATATATAAACATATATATACTTATATATATCCTTATATAATATATATCCTTATATAATATATATACTTATAAATATTTATACTTATGTATATATATATACATATATATACTTATATAGTATATATATTTATAAGTATATATATAAGTATATATAAGTATATATAGAAATATATATAAGTATATATAAGTATATATACATATATAAGTATATATAAGTATAAAGTACATAAGTATACATATATATAAATACATATACTTATAAGTATTTATAAGTATATATATAAGTATGTATAAGTATATATATAAGTATATATATAAGTATATATATAAGTATATATATAAGTATATATATAAGTATATATATTTATATATATATAAGTATGTATATAATATATATACATATACATATATATACATATATATACATACTTATATATACTTATATAGTTATATACTATATATTTATAAGTATATATATAAGTATATATATAAACATATATATATATACTTATAAGTATATATATATTTATATAGTATATATATACATATATATGTATATATACTTATATATGTATATATACTTATATATGTATATATACTTATATATATATATACTTATATATATATGTATATAAGTATATATATATGTATATAAGTATATATATATATGTATATAAGTATATATATATATATTTATATAATATAAGTATATATAAGTATAAATATGTATATATAAGTATATATAAGTATATACATACTATATATATGTATATAAGTATATATACTTATATATGTATATATAATATATATATATAAGTATATAAATATATACTTATATATATAAGTATATATTTATATACTTATATATATACTTATATGTATATATATAAGTATATATATATGTATATATATACATATATATATATTTATATACTTATGTATATATGTATATATATACATATAAATATCTATATATATATATGTATATATATGTATATATATACTATATAAGTATATATACTTATATATACTTATATATATACTTATATACTTATATAAGTATATACTTATATATACATACTATATATATGTATATAAGTATATATACTTATATATGTATATATATATATAAATATATACTTATATATATATTTATATATATAAATACTTATATATACTTATATAAGTATATACTTATATATACATACTATATATATGTATATAAGTATATATACTTATATATGTATATATGTAAATATATATATGTATATATATATGTATGTTTATAATGTATATACATATACATATATACATATATATTCTTATATATATAAGTATACATACATTAGTATATACTTATATATATACTTATATATATACTTATATATATACTTATATATATACTTATATATATATATTGTATATATATTTATAAGTATGTATACATATATATATAAGTATGTATATAATATATATACATATACATATACATATATACATATACATATACATATATATAAGTATATAGATAAGTATATATATATACTTATATAGTATATATATGTATATATACATAATATATATATAGTAAGTATATATATATAGTAAGTATATATAAGTATATATATCTATAAGTATATATACTTATATATATACATATATACTATAGTATACAATAGTGTATATAAGTATATAAGTACATAAGTATATATATAAGTGTATATATATACTTATATATATGTGTATATATATAAGTATATATATGCATATATAAGTATATATACATATATAAGTATGTATATATATATACTTATATATAGTATATATATATAAGTACATATATATACTATAGTATACTATAGTATATATAATATATGTAACATCCCCCAAACTACTAGGCCCCTAGATGATTTTTGTCATGACAAGTCATGACAAAAATAGGACAAGTGACTTGGAACCCTAGGATGAAAATGGGAAAGGTGAAAAACTCATGGTGTGCACTTAGTCATCATGATCCACCCTAATGAGAAGTGAACCAAAAAGGAGGACAACATGTCTTAAAAACCCCACATAACCATGAATAGTTCATATGGTGAGTTAAGTACACAAAGTGGGCCAGGAAGGCCCACATGAACTCATTAAAATGGGTAGGAATGCACTTTGGGGTGCAAATAGCAAAATGGATGTCCTAGCCTAGAGGGGACCAAAAGACTTCAAAAAGCCAATATAACCTCACCATGATCCCTATGACCCACTAGGAGGGCAAGTAGGCCACTAGGGACCTTTGGGGTCAACCAATTTGGTCAATTTGACCAAAAGTCAACTGTGAGCAATCTTAGGTCAAATCACCATAATTAAGGGCAATTGAGCCCCAATTGATCAAATTGAAGCCACTCACCTATGGCAACCTCCCTAAGGGACCTAAGGGACCCAAAAGCCCCATCATAGGGCTATCAATTTGGGGGAAATTGGGTTGACTACTAAAAAGCCCCAAATTGACCTAAAATATGCTAAAACCCAAATTAACCTCCAATTGACTTGGCATGAGCAAATTGATCATCCTCAAACCCTAAAGGGAGTATGTGAGACCTAAATGGAGCATAGTGTTCATTCAACCATGGAGGATTAGGGCAAAATCAGCAAAATACCCAAATTGCCCCTATAGGCAATTGAGTGCACTCAAGCCCCAATTGACCACACCTTGACTCAATTCTCCTTTGAGTAGGTCCATAGGGTCTTAGGGAGCAATGTCACTCAGTCACATTGAGTGGAGTGAGCTTGGGTCAAGCCCAAACCCAAAATCCCCATTTTAGCCTATTTGGGTCAAGTGAGCCCCAAGCCCAAGTTAAGTGGGCTTAACCCAACTCCATGGCCCAAGAAGGCAGCCCACACCTCTATCAGCCCCTAATCATCTGAAATTCGAATTGGGAAGGAGTAATGGCAAGAGAAATAGGTGATTAATGGAGAAAAAGACAAGGAGACAAAGGGAGAGGGAATTGGGGGATGAGTGCCAAATGGCACTCCACTTTCTTTCCCTAAGCATTGCTCTGAGCTGGGGCATCAATTACCAGCAGCCTGGGGCAGTGGGAGGTGGACTGTGGTTGGCTGCCAAGGGCGGCAAGGTTGGCCGAAAGCCACCTTAATGGCACCAGCCCATATACTCCTCCCCTCCCTCTTTTCTCCCTCTCACCACATTCAGAACTCCCAGAGCAGTCGATCCCCCTCTTCAGAAGGAGTTTTCGAGCTCAGCCGCACAGAAAACGCCATGGACGCCGGGAATGGGAACGCGATCTTCCTCCGCCGCAACACCCGCCGCCAAGGCCGTGCTCAGGCAAATTCCTTCCCCCCTCTACCTGTGCCTGAGTGGAAGTTTGATGACATATCTATGGACTTCGTGCATGGGCTACCTCGCTCCCACTCCGGGAATGACTCAGTATGGGTGATTGTTGACAGGCTGACGAAGGTGGCTCGGTTTATTCCAGTCAGGAAGGGTGCTCCGGTCGGAACGTTAGTACGATTATTTGTAGAGAAATTTGTTCGGTACCACGGAGTCCCTAAGTCGATCGTGTCCGATCGGGATGGCCGGTTTACGTCTCGGGAATGGAAGGGTGTTCAAGCCTATCTGGGATCTCGGCTGACCTTCAGCACCGCCTTCCACCCTCAGACAGATGGTCAAACTGAACGTACAATTCGGACGATGGAAGACCTACTACGCCTCTGCATTCTGGACCGCAACGAACCTTGGGAGAGGTTACTGCCACTTGTCGAGTTCTCCTACAATAATAGCCACCACTCCAGCATCAGCATGGCCCCCTACGAAGCATTGTACGGTCGTAAATGTAGAACTCCGCTTTCATGGGTTCAAGATGATTATCCAGGGGTGCCGGGGTCGAAGTTTGAAGAGGACACGGACGCTCTGGTGCGACTAATTTGAGAGCGGATGCTAGAAGCCCAAAGTCGTCAAGCCAAATATTACGACGCACGACATCGTAAGGTAGAATTTCGGGTAGGAGACGAGGTTTTTCTGAAGATACGTCCAGTGCACGGCGTCACACGAGTACGGAGGCTAAAGAAGCTCAGCCCTAGGTATATGGGACCTTACAGAATCCTGGAGCGGATTGGCCACTTGGCATACCAGTTTGTAAGACCCCACCCCCTTTTTTTTTATTAGGTCCGGGTCTTACCGCCCAGAACTGCCGTCTTGTGGTGGTACCCTCTCAAACATGGTCCCCACCACAACACGCCAATTCTGCCGGCTATTCAACTATATCCAGGCCAACCAAAATCATAAAAGGAATGTTGAATTAATAATACAAGTCCACAATAATCACTTCAAATAGAGAAACATGTCCAACAAGAGATATTTATATAAGGTAAGAGTACATCAGAGTGCGGAACTAAAATAAAAGTACAACACGGCCTAAGCCCGGTCCTTGGACGCTTTCTTCGCCTCTCTCCTGGCGAAGATATAACAATCTAAGCATCCACAAGGCTCGACTCCTTCGATGGCATACAACTCCGGCTTCTGACCTGGGTAGATGTGTAGCGTAGGAATATGAGGGGTCTTGCTTACCGGGGCTCTCCCGGCGGCAGCTGAGAGTCCGACTCCAGGCCTGTTCACCGTCTCAGGCACCACCCTCTGGGGGTTGACCTGCTCTTCCTGGTTCTCCTGTAATAATAGGGTCCACTGACCGTCAGTCTAAAAGACTCAGCATATTCCTCACCGCCTCCACCCGCGACTCCTAGGCACCGTGCGGGAGGAGGAAGCGGAGGACATCAAAGGGGTAAACCAAAGAATCAGGTGGCAGTGGCGAGACTAGCAAGTAAAAAGGTACTAAACAGGTAATGTAAGCATATCTACCCAAGCAGGAGTATGTTTATAAGCAAAAGTAAGAAGCAGTATAAGTAACAGAACAGTATAAGTGAAAGAGCGGTATAATTAAGGAGCGGCTACGAAAGTAACCTTAACTTATGTGCACACACAATAGCACATAAGCTAAGGGATCTGGCAAGCAATAAACTCATCGTATAAAAGAGCCCACACTGCTTTATACGATGAGGTCTCTGTTTATGCAATAATGCTATGCTATGATGTGCAATGCAATGATGCAATGTTTGTATTTGTATTTCATACACATGCAACTCACGCACACGACTCTGTACGTACAGACCTTTAGTTCCCACTTTTCGGAGGTAGCTAACCTCTCGGGCACCTCCCGTCGTGGTCAAACGGTGGCAGAGGAGCGGGCGTCTCCTCACCTAGGCGGGTAAGTCACACTACCAGACCTAGGCGGTAACATCCGAGTGCTAGAAGATGTTTGATTTTCCTTTGCATTATGACTTGATCTCAACAACCCGTACACCCGATCTTAATTTCGGGGACGAAATTGTTTTGTTTTGTATTGGGATTTGTAACATCCCCCAAACTACTAGGCCCCTAGATGATTTTTGTCATGACAAGTCATGACAAAAATAGGACAAGTGACTTGGAACCCTAGGATGAAAATGGGAAAGGTGAAAAACTCATGGTGTGCACTTAGTCATCATGATCCACCCTAATGAGAAGTGAACCAAAAAGGAGGACAACATGTCTTAAAAACCCCACATAACCATGAATAGTTCATATGGTGAGTTAAGTACACAAAGTGGGCCAGGAAGGCCCACATGAACTCATTAAAATGGGTAGGAATGCACTTTGGGGTGCAAATAGCAAAATGGATGTCCTAGCCTAGAGGGGACCAAAAGACTTCAAAAAGCCAATATAACCTCACCATGATCCCTATGACCCACTAGGAGGGCAAGTAGGCCACTAGGGACCTTTGGGGTCAACCAATTTGGTCAATTTGACCAAAAGTCAACTGTGAGCAATCTTAGGTCAAATCACCATAATTAAGGGCAATTGAGCCCCAATTGATCAAATTGAAGCCACTCACCTATGGCAACCTCCATAAGGGACCTAAGGGACCCAAAAGCCCCATCATAGGGCTATCAATTTGGGGGAAATTGGGTTGACTACTAAAAAGCCCCAAATTGACCTAAAATATGCTAAAACCCAAATTAACCTCCAATTGACTTGGCATGACCAAATTGATCATCCTCAAACCCTAAAGGGAGTATGTGAGACCTAAATGGAGCATAGTGTTCATTCAACCATGGAGGATTAGGGCAAAATCAGCAAAATACCCAAATTGCCCCTATAGGCAATTGAGTGCACTCAAGCCCCAATTGACCACACCTTGACTCAATTCTCCTTTGAGTAGGTCCATAGGGTCTTAGGGAGCAATGTCACTCAGTCACATTGAGTGGAGTGAGCTTGGGTCAAGCCCAAACCCAAAATCCCCATTTTAGCCTATTTGGGTCAAGTGAGCCCCAAGCCCAAGTTAAGTGGGCTTAACCCAACTCCATGGCCCAAGAAGGCAGCCCACACCTCTATCAGCCCCTAATCATCTGAAATTCGAATTGGGAAGGAGTAATGGCAAGAGAAATAGGTGATTAATGGAGAAAAAGACAAGGAGACAAAGGGAGAGGGAATTGGGGGATGAGTGCCAAATGGCACTCCACTTTCTTTCCCTAAGCATTGCTCTGAGCTGGGGCATCAATTACCAGCAGCCTGGGGCAGTGGGAGGTGGACTGTGGTTGGCTGCCAAGGGCGGCAAGGTTGGCCGAAAGCCACCTTAATGGCACCAGCCCATATACTCCTCCCCTCCCTCTTTTCTCCCTCTCACCACATTCAGAACTCCCAGAGCAGTCGATCCCCCTCTTCAGAAGGAGTTTTCGAGCTCAGCCGCACAGAAAACGCCATGGACGCCGGGAATGGGAACGCGATCTTCCTCCGCCGCAACACCCGCCGCCAAGGCCGTGCTCAGGCAAATTCCTTCCCCCCTCCTCCTGTGCTAGTTCTCTAATCTCTCCGTTTTCAAAACTATCAAGAGAATGTCGTTTTCCATTCTCGATTTTTCTGTGCTCCGACCGAGAAAATCGCAACATGCCGCAGGCCTTCTCCGGCCACCTCCGGCCACGTGCTCACCGCCAAATGAAAGCCCTAGGTCGCGTGGAGGTGGTGGCTTGGCCGATTTGCTGGAGATGGCCGGAGTTCGCCGGAAAACAGCCCGCAATATGGCCCAGGCGCGGTGGATCTGGGCCTTAGGCTACGCGAGGAAGACGAGTTCCCAGCCGTCCGATCTGGGAGAATGGTTATACGCAGCCTAGAGTTGATATAAATCATTTAATTAAATCATATGTTACTCATATACATACAGATTTAGTGAGCCGATTTTGAAGCCTTTAGAGGCCAAAAATTGAAAAATGGCCAGAGATAACATTTATAGCCTTGGATGTCTACTTTCCAAAGGAAGAAAAATCAGGCCATTTGGTCAAGTCTGGGGCCAACAGCACTCATTCTAGTGAGGCCGGTCAAAATTTTAATACCTTGTTATATGAAATCTGTCACAATATTTGCTGCATCTTTGGCCCGATATTTAACCTGTTTACACTCAAAATTAGACAAAGTCCCCAACATCAATGTTGTAGATATTTTTCTTACCTTTCCAATGATATGTTGTACAGAATTTTGGTTAAAGTATAGCTCCCTATAGAGCTGTTTTAGTGTGGCATGTATAATGTTACAATTTATGTAGTTTTGGAATTTTAGAGAAATGGGTGCATGCAACATGGATGATTTTATTGGTCATGAATGTACCTATACTTAACCTATGATTAGTGAGTAAATTAGAATTCTTTTGAGAATGTTTTACTAATGTCATGCAAATTATTTCATTATGGCTATTAGCAAACCATTTATTCCTGCTTAGGAAATTTAATTAGTTTGCATGAAATATTTGAAGGCCTTAGAGGCCATATCATGAAAAGTTGGAAGAGACAACTTTTGTAGCTCTTGATGTCTACTTTCTGTAGGATTTAAGATCAAGTGATTTGGAGCTCTACAGCTCCTGGTAGAGCCATTCTACTAGGACTGCTCCTTTTGTCTATTAGCAAACCATTTATTCCTGCTTAGGAAATTTAATTAGTTTGCATGAAATATTTGAAGGCCTTAGAGGCCATATCATGAAAAGTTAGCAGAGACAACTTTTGTAGCTCTTGATGTCTACTTTCTGTAGGATTTGAGATCAAGTGATTTGGAGCTCTACAGCTCCTGGTAGAGCCATTCTACTAGGACTGCTCCTTTTGTCTATTAGCAAACCATTTATTCCTGCTTAGGAAATTTAATTAGTTTGCATGAAATATTTGAAGGCCTTAGAGGCCATATCATGAAAAGTTGGCAGAGACAACTTTTGTAGCTCTTGATGTCTACTTTCTGTAGGATTTGAGATCAAGTGATTTGGAGCTCTACAGATCCTGGTAGAGCCATTCTACTAGGACTGCTCCTTTTGTCTATTAGCAAACCATTTATTCCTGCTTAGGAAATTTAATTAGTTTGCATGAAATATTTGAAGGCCTTAGAGGCCATATCATGAAAAGTTGGCAGAGACAACTTTTGTAGCTCTTGATGTCTACTTTCTGTAGGATTTAAGATCAAGTGATTTGGAGCTCTACAACACCTGGTAGAGCCATTCTACTAGGACTACTCATTATGTCTATTAGTCAATATTGGGCTTTGAACTTTAGTGGAAGTGTAGGTGTAGTCACCTTGCATGTTAATTTCACCTTGGCTAAGATAATATGTGACATAAATGAATACATCACTTTAGGGTGTGTGGAAATTGTAGCCCATGTCATCTAGGTGGTATAATAGTCATACTTTGAGTCACACTTGATAGGTGTGTTATGTGCACCTTGTAGGTAGACATTGTATACGACCTTGTATATTGAATTCACCTAGGTTAAATACATATCCGGAGTTTGTAATCAACATAAACATTGTAGCCCTTTAGGTTACCTTTCCAATGCCACTGACTTCATGTCTTTTGACTATGTATAGCTCCTTCTATACTATTTTGGGTGAGACATGCACAAATCCGTAATTGTTAAGTTAAACGTTGGGGTGCACTTAGCAAGAATGTAATGAAAGGTAAATAAAGTTAGATACTTCTTGGATTAATATGAGACTTAGGGTTGATAGCGTCAGACCAATGTTGAACTACAGTAGATCCCCCGAATTTAACAACCCTTAGTCCAACACTCGTAGTATAAACCCTGAACTGCACACCAGAAGTAATAAACGATAAATAAGGTCAAGTAATAATTCTTGAGAAAATGGGAGACTTGGGATTTGTGGTTCCTAGACCATTACCATGTTTAGTTAAAGTTATTATAACTTGTAGGGTTGTCTAATTGATACTCAAAATACAAAACCCTGTTCGCACACCGTTCATTTAAATAGAGTTTGTGAGTAAACACCTTAGAGTATTATAAAGGTTGATATCAGAGTTTTGGTTAGTCACTGATAACTTCCAAAACGGAAGTCATCTTTGCCAATATTTCCTATGAATTACTCAATTAAATCAATTAAAATAGGTTTAAATGATATTGAAATAGAAGTAAACTCGTATTTATTTGAGTTGTGACTAATTTGGTCTTTTTCTGATGGATTTGGACTAGATGCGGCGATGGAATGTGCTTGGAAGAAGAAAATTTGGTTAAATCTCATAGCAGGCAAAGAGGTTGCAACGTCCGAAATTAAATAGTTGCAACGTCACAACCTCTGTTCAGCAAAGTAAAGCAGCGCAGGTGGGTTGTTGCAACTCCCAGAAATAAAAGGTTGCAACAACCTGATGGCGAGTTTAAAATCGGAAATTTGAAATCTGGCGCTGAATATAATTACGGAAAGCTGCGACTCTTGGGACTCTTGGACAGGATTTATTGGGCGGTTATGGCAGGAAATAAAGGGGGATTGGAAAGATTTTCAAAGGGAATCAAGAAGGAGAACCGGAGAGGAGATTTTGTGGAGATAGGGCACACAAGAGAGGGCCGAAAATTACTGTTCACTGGATCCGAAGGAAGAAGAAGCCACGCAACAAATCCAGTTCTGTGCAAGGCTTGGTGACAGCAGTCCTTGTAGGGGAATTCTGGGATATCAATTGGTTGGCTCGTTCTACTTTGAATCATTATGTTTATTGAATCATCTCTCACATTTCTTGTGCTTTTGACCATGATGAACTAATTCGCTTGCGAGTTTTATATGTTGTGAACTATTCGAAGTTTGCTTTAAGGTTTACATGAACGATTGAGTTTAAATTTGGTTTATTTCTTAAATTTTATTCTCTTCTTTAGTGATGATGTTAAGAGATTACCATCTTGTGCTTCCTACTGCGTTCTATATGCGAGAGCTGCGTTCGCAAGTTTCGAGAATTTAATTTGGCTACATATGATTTAGCGTATCGCTATCATTCTAGTTGTGGAATAGAGATCCGTATTTTTATGCGTATGTTTACTTGTGTAGTCTTAATTTAAGGCTACTCACTAAATGTGCATATGGCGATGATGAAATCGAGAGATGCTCATCGCGAATCTAGGATTTCCACAAGATAAAACTAGTGTGAATTCAATTGAAATTTTTCTTCACAAAGAGCAAACTAAGATTAGGGATCATCATATGAAACTCGTATTTCTCATTATTATATTCTCAACTTAGTTTAGTTTCGTGATTTAGTTTAATTACACTCTTTCAGAACCTTGTGATTTTTGCTTGACTTAGAAGAAGAGATAATTGCTAGTACTCATAAGCTTAGAAAAATTATTGTCTCTGTGGGTTCGACACTCTACTTTCCATTTGATACTTGACGCGACACGTTCACTTGCGTAGCATCTATATAATCATCACAACAAAACGTGCATCAAGTTTTCTGGCGCCGTTGCCGGGGACAAGTTTTCTTCTAAGTGTTATCTTGTGATATTAGTAATTCTTAGTAATCTGAGTTCAAGTATTGTTTTCATTTTTATTCTTCAACTATTGGACATCGTTGTATGTCCAGATATCGAGGCACTGAAATATTACCGTTGAACTCCGAAATCGAGCGAACTTGTAGGTTGAATAGAAGGAACCAGAAGAATTATAACACTATCAATCTTGAAATGGAAGATAACGAGCAAAATAATGCAATAAATAATGAGGAACAAGTAGAACCTAATGGGCAAGTTGAACAAAATGGTCAACCAAATGCACCTAGAATGACATGCCGAGATTATAACACACCTTTACGAGGAGGATTACATTTTAGCATAGCCCGTCCTGCGATAGCTGCTAATAATTTCAAAATAGACTCCACTATTATGCAACTAATCCAACATAACAAGTTTGGGGGTCTTAACTCGGAAGATGCTAATTCTCATCTAAGGTCATTCTTAGAAATTTGTGATATGTATAAAGTAAATGGGGCTTCAAGTGAAGCGATTCAACTAATGTTATTCCCCTTCTCCTTAGAAGGAAAAGCTAAGGATTGGCTTAATTCGTTACCACATGGTTCTATAACCACATGGGAACAATTAGTAGAGAAGTTTTTGAATAAATATTTCCCTCCATCTAAAACGGCTAAGTTAATTCGAGACATCACCACCTTTGTGCAAACTCATGGTGAGACTCTTTACGACGCTTGGGAGCGTTTTAAAGAGTTACTAAGAAAATGTCCGCATCATGGGTTAGCCCAACACCAACAAGTATCTACTTTTTATAATGGGTTACAGACTGCGACCATGATCTTAGTAGATGGTGCTGCAGGGGGGTCGTTAATGAAAAAATATCCCGAAGATGCCTATGCTATTTTAGAGGATCTTACTTCTAACAACTACCAGTCATTTGAGAGACAAGGGAATAACAATCCAATAGGAGTCCATCAGGTTGATCAAATCACATCGTTAGCTGCACAGATGGCATCACAATTTAATATAATAAATAAGCGATTAGATTCTTTAAGTCAAAATACAGTGATGCCATCCATCAATAGTATTCAGTTGCCAAACCCGAATGCCTCGTTCACCATAGAACAATTGAATCAGGTTTCAGAGGAAGCTAACTATGTAGGTGGCCAAAGACAACATATTCTTCCGAATCATTACCATCCTGAATGGCGAAACCACCCTAACTTCTCATGGAGAAATACTCAAAATGTTAATCAACCGCCAGGATTCAATCATATCCCACACAACAATCAAGGGAATTCAAGAAAATTAACTGATGAAGTAATCTTGGAAATGTTTCAAAAGAGTGATGCAAGGGTAGTGGGGATAGAATCATCTCTTAGGTCATTAGAGAACTCTATAGGACAGATTGCTAACGCACTAAATCTAAGGCCGGCAGGAACATTACCCGCCGATACCACTCCTAATCCAAAAAGAGATGACTCAACTAACCACTGCAAATCGGTTACCCTAAGAAGTGGGAATAAGATTCCGGGTGGGGACTTACTACGTGAAAAATTGAAGGAAGATGAAAAGAAACGGAAAGAAGGTAACATAAAAGGGATAGAGGAACCTAGTGTTGAAAAAGGGGTAGAAGTTGTGGACCTTGAGGAGGAAAAGAAAAGTTATCCACCTCCACCTTTTCCATCTAGGCTCACTAAGACAAAGCTAGATACACAATTTCAAAAATTCATGGAAGTGTTTAAGAAGTTGACGATAAACATCCCTTTTGCGGAAGCCTTAGAGCAGATGCCTAGCTATGCCAAATTCATGAAAGATATACTCTCAAAAAAGAGGAAATTTGCTGAAAAGGAGATAGTGGCATTAACTGAAGAATGCAGTGCTATACTACAAAAGAAACTACCACCTAAATTAAAAGATCCGGGAAGTTTTACCATACCTTGTTCAATAGGTGTGAAATTTTCGGGTAGAGCTTTATGTGACCTAGGGGCGAGTATCAATCTCATGCCACTGTCTATCTATAAGACCTTAGGTCTTGGAGAGATAGCACCTACTTCCTTAACTCTTCAGTTAGCTGATAGAACATTGGCGTTTCCAAAAGGTATTGTTGAAGATGTGTTAGTGAAAGTGGAGAAATTTATTTTTCCCGTGGATTTCGTGGTTTTGGATATGGAGGAGGATAGAGACGTGCCTATCATTCTTGGTAGACCTTTCCTTGCGACTGGAAGGACTCTCATAGACGTCCAAAAAGGAGAACTTACCATGAGAGTTAATGAGGAAGAGGTAACATTCAATATCCTTAAGGCAATGAAATATCCCAATGATATGGAGGAATGTCATTCAATTGATAACATAGAAATTCTAAATAAACCTTTTCAAAAGAATGAGCATTGGGAGAAATCACTATTAGCAATTCTTAATAATGAAGATTGGGACGAGGGCGAAGAGTTTATGGAATTAGCTAAAGTTTTTAATACTAGTGAAAAGTGGAGAACATATAAGAATGTTGAAGCACTTGAGAGATCAAGTGAAGTAAAAATTTTGAAACCATCTATTATAGAATCACCGCAACTGGAATTAAAGCCTTTACCAAACCATCTAAAATATGCTTTCCTAGGAGATAATATGACTTTACCGGTAATAATTGACGCATCCTTAGAACAATGTAAGGAAAATGAATTATTAGAAGTGCTTAAGAGATACAAAGGGGCTATGGGGTGGACTATTGCTGACATTCAAGGCATTAGTCCCGCTATATGCATGCATAAGATATTATTGGAGGATGATTCAAAGACCTCCATTGAACATCAAAGAAGGCTTAGCCCTCCGATGAAGGAGGTAGTTAAAAAAGAAATTATTAAATGGTTAGACGCTGGAATAATTTATCCGATTTCTGATAGTAAATGGGTTAGTCCGGTGCAGTGTGTGCCTAAAAAGGGTGGAATGACTGTAGTAAAAAATGAGAATAATGAGTTGATTCCTACTAGAACAGTGACTGGATGGCGCATATGTATGGATTATAGAAAGTTAAATCAATCAACTAGGAAGGATCACTTCCCTCTGCCATTCATCGATCAGGTGTTAGATAAGTTAGCTGGGAATGATTACTTTTGTTTCCTGGATGGGTACTCAGGTTATAACCAAATAATGGTTGCACCTGAAGATCAAGAAAAGACCACCTTTACTTGCCCTTTTGGTACATTTGCTTTCCGTAAAATGCCATTTGGGTTGTGTAATGCTCCCGCTACGTTTCAACGCTGCATGATTGCTATTTTCTCTGATCTGATGGATGAAGGGATTGAGATTTTCATGGATGACTTTTCTGTATTTGGCAAATCTTTTGAAGATTGTTTGGAGTCGTTGAAGAAAGTTTTGGAGAGGTGTGTGAAAACCAATTTAGTATTAAATTGGGAAAAGTGTCACTTCATGACAAGAGAGGGCATAGTCCTAGGTCATAAGATTTCCAATAGGGGTTTAGAAGTAGATCGATCAAAAATAGAAGTAATTGAAAAACTTCCACCCCCTACGAACATAAAAGGTGTTAGAAGTTTTCTAGGGCATGCAGGTTTTTATAGGAGGTTTATAAAAAATTTCTTGGCGATATCTAAGCCTCTTAGCCACCTCCTTGAAAAGGACACTCCTTTTCAGTTTGATCAATCTTGTATTGAATCTTTTAACACGTTAAAGAAAAATCTGATTTCATCACCTATTGTAATAGCTCCTAATTGGAATTTACCGTTCATCTTAATGTGCGATGCAAGTAACTATGCTCTAGGGGCAGTTTTAGGCCAAACACATAACAAAATCTTTCACACCATTTACTATGCAAGTAAAACTTTAAATGAAGCCCAAGTAAACTATACAACCACGGAGAAGGAATTATTATCGGTAGTATTTGCCTTTGATAAATTCCGCTCGTACTTGATTAACTCAAAAGTTATAGTTTACACGGATCATGCCGCAATAAGGTATTTGGTAGACAAGAAAGATGCCAAGCCCAGACTTATAAGATGGATTTTGCTATTACAAGAATTTGACCTCAAAATTAAGGATAGAAAAGGGGCAGAAAACCCCGTAGCAGACCATCTATCAAGATTAGAGCAAAGTGAAGAAAAAGATAAAGAAGTAGGCATCAAGGAACATTTTCCTGATGAGCAAGTCTTAGCGGTATCAGAAAATAGTCCACCATGGTATGCAGACATAGTAAATTACATCGTGAGTAGAGTATTGCCACCGGAGGTAAGTTATCAACAAAAGAAAAGGTTTTTACAACAAGTGAGGACATATTTTTGGGATGCACCATATTTATTCAAATATTGTGCTGACCAAATCATAAGACGTTGTATTCCCGAGGTGGAAGTACCTAAGATCCTAGAAAGATGTCATGCTTCTCCTTACGGAGGGCATTTTATGGGGCAGAAAACGGCGTTGAAAGTGTTAGAAGCAGGATTTTATTGGCCGACATTATATAAAGATGCGCATAACTTTGCAAAACATTGTGATGCATGTCAAAGAATTGGAAATATAGGCCAACGAGATAGCATGCCTCTAAATAACATATTAGAAATCGAAATATTTGATATGTGGGGAATAGATTTTATGGGTCCGTTTATAAATTCAAACGGAAATTTATATATCCTAGTAGCTGTGGACTACGTATCAAAATGGATAGAGGCTGTTGCGACCAAGACTAATGATGCCCAAACGGTACTTAAATTCTTAAAGAACATCTTCAATAGATTTGGCACCCCTAGGGCCATTATTAGTGATGGAGGGTCACACTTCTGCAATTGGCAATTTAAATCATTGTTGAAGAAGTATGGTGTGAATCATAAAATTGCTCTTGCATATCATCCACAAACCAATGGGTTGGCTGAGGTGTCTAATAGAGAAATCAAAACAATCTTGGAGAAAATAGTAAACATCAATAGAAAAGATTGGGCTCATAAACTCAGCGATGCTCTTTGGGCATATAGAACTGCATATAAAACACCTCTAGGATTGACCCCGTATAAGTTAATTTATGGGAAGGCTTGTCGTTTACCGGTAGAGCTAGAACACAAGGCGTATTGGGCGATTAAGAAACTGAACTTCAATTTTCAAAATGCCGGTAAACAAAGGCTTCTTCAACTAAACGAACTCGAGGAAATTCGGATGAATGCGTACGACAATTCTGAAATTTACAAAGAAAGAACGAAAAGATGGCATGACTCAAGATTAAGGAAGAAGGATTTTAAACCGGGGCAATTGGTCTTATTATATAACTCAAGACTGAGATTGTTCCCGGGCAAGTTGAAATCTAGATGGTCAGGACCATTTTTGGTTAAGGAAGTTCACCCTTATGGAGCAGTCACAATCTACAAGGAGGAAGATGGATCGGAGTTTAAAGTAAATGGACAAAGACTAAAAATTTATATGAGTGACAACGATGATTTAAAGAAATCATCATTCATCTTTGAGAACTGAACATGTCGGGAAGTCCTGCCGGGACTGGAAATTAGGCGCTAGGTGGGAGGCAACCCATCGTTCTATAGTTATTTTTATCTTAAATTAATTCTGTTTCAATTAGTTCTTTGAGTTAAAGAGTCTTGTGGTCATGGGAAATGGCGAGAGAGAAATTTAAAGAGGGCAGTTTGTAGTTGTTGCAACAACAGAAATTAAATAGTTGCAACCCTTAATTTTCGGCCAAAAATTGGAAGGAGCAGAGGCGTCAGGATTGGAACGGTCCGGCTGGACCGGTCTGCGTGTTGGCGTAATTTAATTTTAAATGGGATAGCCGCCGTCGTTTCAATCAAATCCCCGATATTCTTTGATAGTCTAATTGTTGTTTCTATATATATATGCATGCTTGTAAGTGACAGGGCATCATTTTGGAGTTTGGGGTCGCAAGAGGAACTAGCCGAGCAAGAGATTCAAAATTAAACAGACAACAAATCCTCCAGATATTCAGACTTCAGAAATTCTAGGGGAGTACTTCAGTTTCAATTACATTTCTTCAAATTCTTTTATATGTTGAATAATGAGCAGGATTGTGATCACTATTTTGAGATAATCTTGCTAGGGTCTAGTAACAGTGCAAGTGTGGGGGTGATTAGTATTGCCTTCACAAGTTGGGTGAATTGATAAATTGTGATTTTTATGATCTGGATTCTCGCATTAATTAATGAATGAGTTATTCTAGTTGTCCATTGATAATTAATTAGTACGGCTAAACTAACCTGAGAGTTCGGATTTTCAATTTGAAGTTAGAACGATTTTTGTTGGTAAAGCTCACTTAAGAGTTTCTTTCATGCACCACTTACTTTAATTCACTTTTACTTCCCGACAATCTTGTATTATTAACTTCTAAAGAGAATTGGGAGGAGTGAGCAAAAGCTGAGTTAACGATGTAAGTCAAGACTTGAGTTTAGGAAGTTAATTCATTTCGAGCATCCACTAAATATTTTGAGCCTTATTCTTTCCACTTTGATATACACCATGCCATGCTTAAATTCCCTATGTGCCTACTAGTTGTATCTTCATAAGTAGTCATTTATGGGTGTTTAATTTTAAAAAAACATCATAGTGATTATGTGGCCTAGGTATGTACACATGTACTTGGAATGATCCCTACTGTGATATATAGTAAAAAAAAAGGAAGTAAAAAAAAAACATCATAGTGATTATGTGGCCTAGGTATGTACACATGTACTTGGAATGATCCCTACTATGAAAAGAAAAAAAATAATATATGTTGATAAACCCCATAATATGACAAATTTATTAAGATTACTAACTAGAGAATGTCATTCCACTATCAAAATTATCCATAAATGTCAAACCAAGCCAAAGTCAATCCTATTTTCAATTGAACTACTAACTCATGTGGAGACTAAAATCAATAGCTTAGCAAATTCTTATCCTTCCCAATAATTGCAGAGGTTCAATGAGAAAAATTTTGCGGGGGAGTAAATAGTTTTGAAGAAAGCACACACACATCACCAAAATTCTTAATGATGCGTTCTCTTCTTTCGACTAACGGATTTGCGAGATCTGAGCTCTTAGGATTGTAAAGCTTATCAGTTAAGTAAAGCGGAATTCTTGAGTATGCTTTGATTAATTTCTGTGAGAAAAAGGATCATTGAACTCTATCTTGGCAGTTTATCTTTCACCTACTGCAATAGTAAGAATTAACTTGCTAGGGACCAGCAAGGATTTAAGTGTGGGGGTGTTGATAACTTCCAAAACGGAAGTCATCTTTGCCAATATTTCCTATGAATTACTCAATTAAATCAATTAAAATAGGTTTAAATGATATTGAAATAGAAGTAAACTCGTATTTATTTGAGTTGTGACTAATTTGGTCTTTTTCTGATGGATTTGGACTAGATGCGGCGATGGAATGTGCTTGGAAGAAGAAAATTTGGTTAAATCTCATAGCAGGCAAAGAGGTTGCAACGTCCGAAATTAAATAGTTGCAACGTCACAACCTCTGTTCAGCAAAGTAAAGCAGCGCAGGTGGGTTGTTGCAACTCCCAGAAATAAAAGGTTGCAACAACCTGATGGCGAGTTTAAAATCGGAAATTTGAAATCTGGCGCTGAATATAATTACGGAAAGCTGCGACTCTTGGGACTCTTGGACAGGATTTATTGGGCGGTTATGGCAGGAAATAAAGGGGGATTGGAAAGATTTTCAAAGGGAATCAAGAAGGAGAACCGGAGAGGAGATTTTGTGGAGATAGGGCACACAAGAGAGGGCCAAAAATTACTGTTCACTGGATCCGAAGGAAGAAGAAGCCACGCAACAAATCCAGTTCTGTGCAAGGCTTGGTGACAGCAGTCCTTGTAGGGGAATTCTGGGATATCAATTGGTTGGCTCGTTCTACTTTGAATCATTATGTTTATTGAATCATCTCTCACATTTCTTGTGCTTTTGACCATGATGAACTAATTCGCTTGCGAGTTTTATATGTTGTGAACTATTCGAAGTTTGCTTTAAGGTTTACATGAACGATTGAGTTTAAATTTGGTTTATTTCTTAAATTTTATTCTCTTCTTTAGTGATGATGTTAAGAGATTACCATCTTGTGCTTCCTACTGCGTTCTATATGCGAGAGCTGCGTTCGCAAGTTTCGAGAATTTAATTTGGCTACATATGATTTAGCGTATCGCTATCATTCTAGTTGTGGAATAGAGATCCGTATTTTTATGCGTATGTTTACTTGTGTAGTCTTAATTTATGGCTACTCACTAAATGTGCATATGGCGATGATGAAATCGAGAGATGCTCATCGCGAATCTAGGATTTCCACAAGATAAAACTAGTGTGAATTCAATTGAAATTTTTCTTCACAAAGAGCAAACTAAGATTAGGGATCATCATATGAAACTCGTATTTCTCATTATTATATTCTCAACTTAGTTTAGTTTCGTGATTTAGTTTAATTACACTCATTCAGAACCTTGTGATTTTTGCTTGACTTAGAAGAAGAGATAATTGCTAGTACTCATAAGCTTAGAAAAATTATTGTCTCTGTGGGTTCGACACTCTACTTTCCATTTGATACTTGACGCGACACGTTCACTTGCGTAGCATCTATATAATCATCACAACAAAACGTGCATCAAGTTTTCTAAGCTTAAGATTTCACCATAGGAGTATTATAAAGGTTGATATCAGAGTTTTGGTTAGTCACCCATTAAGAGCCTATGGACAAAAACTTGGAACTCACTTAGACGTGATAAAGCTTAAGATTTCACCATAGGAGTCGAATCTAGCGCAACCTCAATTTGGTCTTCAAGTAGCCAACCTGATCTATATGACATAGACCACCACTAGCCTTCATACATAGAACTATTAGCTCTTCGAATATTACGAAGTTACAGAATATTAGGGTTAGCATCCCTAAGGCCATATAGGGAAATAAGGTTTAAGGGTGCGTATAGAAAGCTATAAGGTGTGAGTCCATTGTAGTACGAAAAGGAGGTTAGACCTCATTAAGGGCCCCACACACAACTCATCGGTACTAAGTGATTATATGGAAGTAGAACTGCCCTTAGCCGGGTGAACCATTCTAGGGTAAGACTCAAGGGTGAAGTCGGAAAACATCTAAGGCACACCCCGGGTTAAGGATGTCGAGAATTAGGAGTGTGGGCCCGAGTAAGGTTAAGAATGCCAAGTGTGTGTGTGCAGTTCCTCGGTGAAGAAGGGAACTCGAGCTAGCATGTGATGACGGGAGAATCAGCACTCGGTCACAGCAGGTGGTGTTGGAGTTCAGGGGAACTCCCCCATCCTAGGTGCCAAGCTTAACTCATCTTAGGAATTGACGTAATTGGAGAGGAAATCGGGGATCAAGTAAAATGGGGTAGATACCAACAAGATTAAGTGCCTTGGGAATAGGAAGTTCGGGGTGTCAGCCCGCCACACTTCCTAGAACCGCTGCGAGCCCCTCACAGGGTAACCCTCCGGATGACCAAGGCTAACCCTAAAGCTTCTAAGGTCAACTAAATTATAGACAAGACTAGTTAAGTAGAGAACTTGACGTATTAACTTCCATCCCAAACCGGGACGGTATATATATGGATGGACTGGGCTTGTCCGGCGAGCGGTAGGATCGGATTATAAGAATGGACTGAGATAGTCCGACGAGCGGTAGGCTCGAGTTTTAAGAGTGGACTAGTGTAGTCTAGCGAGCGGTAAGCTCGTAGTTTATATATAAGACTAGTGTAGTCTAACGAGCGGTAGGCTCTAATTTATAAATGCTGAGGTAGACATACGAGCTGGAGGCTCGGTGGTAAAAGGCTAACATATGTTGCTTGTGAATAAGATGTGGTGGGTCTCCGGTTCTGTCTTAGTCGTCACACCGACAGCAGTTCGTTGACTCGGCAGTGCTAGTGGTTTTATTGGGGCCAGGTTGTTTTACTGCGCGTCCGACGGGACGAATCCCCTAAACCCGGCCTGGCCAATTCAGTTTAGTACGCAGGAGCTCGTGAGTACCGGGTACCGGTATCACAGCGTACGTTTGGGCCTAGGTCTGGTAGTGTGACTTACCCGCCTAGGTGAGGAGACGTCCGCTCCTCTGCCACCGTTTGACCACGACGGGAGGTGCCCGAGAGGTTAGCTACCTCCGAAAAGTGGGAACTAAAGGTCTGTACGTACAGAGTCGTGTGCGTGAGTTGCATGTGTATGAAATACAAATACAAACATTGCATCATTGCATTGCACATCATAGCATAGCATTATTGCATAAACAGAGACCTCATCGTATAAAGCAGTGTGGGCTCTTTTATACGATGAGTTTATTGCTTGCCAGATCCCTTAGCTTATGTGCTATTGTGTGTGCACATAAGTTAAGGTTACTTTCGTAGCCGCTCCTTAATTATACCGCTCTTTCACTTATACTGTTCTGTTACTTATACTGCTTCTTACTTTTGCTTATAAACATACTCCTGCTTGGGTAGATATGCTTACATTACCTGTTTAGTACCTTTTTACTTGCTAGTCTCGCCACTGCCACCTGATTCTTTGGTTTACCCCTTTGATGTCCTCCGCTTCCTCCTCCCGCACGGTGCCTAGGAGTCGCGGGTGGAGGCGGTGAGGAATATGCTGAGTCTTTTAGACTGACGGTCAGTGGACCCTATTATTACAGGAGAACCAGGAAGAGCAGGTCAACCCCCAGAGGGTGGTGCCTGAGACGGTGAACAGGCCTGGAGTCGGACTCTCAGCTGCCGCCGGGAGAGCCCCGGTAAGCAAGACCCCTCATATTCCTACGCTACACATCTACCCAGGTCAGAAGCCGGAGTTGTATGCCATCGAAGGAGTCGAGCCTTGTGGATGCTTAGATTGTTATATCTTCGCCAGGAGAGAGGCGAAGAAAGCGTCCAAGGACCGGGCTTAGGCCGTGTTGTACTTTTATTTTAGTTCCGCACTCTGATGTACTCTTACCTTATATAAATATCTCTTGTTGGACATGTTTCTCTATTTGAAGTGATTATTGTGGACTTGTATTATTAATTCAACATTCCTTTTATGATTTTGGTTGGCCTGGATATAGTTGAATAGCCGGCAGAATTGGCGTGTTGTGGTGGGGACCATGTTTGAGAGGGTACCACCACAAGACGGCAGTTCTGGGCGGTAAGACCCGGACCTAATAAAAAAAAAGGGGGTGGGGTCTTACAATATATATGTATATAAGTATATATATAGTATATATATAGTATATATAGTATATATACTTATATATACATATATATTATAGTATATATACAAGTATACTTATACATATATACTATAGTATACTATAGTATATATATATAATATATATATAAGTATACATATAAATAAGTATACTTATATACATATATATAAGTATACATATATATAAGTATATATATATAAGTATATAAGTATACTTATATATATGTATACTTATATATATATATATTATATATATACTATAGTATATATATATAAGTATACTTATATATATACTTATATATATACTATAATATATATGTATATATAAGTATATATACTATATATATACTATATATATACTTATATACATATATATATATATATATATATTATACTATAGTATACTATAGTATATATATATATATACATATATAGTATATATATACTATATATATAAGTATATATATTTATACGAATATATATATAAATATATAAGTATGTATATAATAAATATATATATTTATTAGTATATATATAGTATATACACTTATATATATACTATAGTATACTATAGTATATATATACGTATATAGTATATATAAATATACTTATATATATATTTATAAGTATATATGTATACTTATATAGTATATATATTTACAATTATAAATATATATATGTATTTAAAAGTATAAGTATATATATATATATGTATTTAAAACTATAGTATATGATAAGTATATATATATATATATATTTATATATATATACATAAGTATAAATATTTATAAGTATATATATATTTAAAAGTATAAGTATATATAATTATTTATAAATAAGTATATATACTTATAAATATATATATTTATAAGTATATATATATACTTAAATATACTTATTAGTATATATATATATATATATTTATATATATATACATATATTTATATATATATATGTACTTATACTTATATTTTTGTATATATACATATATATATATATATATACATTTATATATAAGTTATAAGTATATATAAGTATATATACATATATAAGAATATATTTATATCTATACTTATATATATAAGTATATATATATAGGTATATATATAAGTATATATATAAACACATATATATATTATGTATATATATGTATATACTTATATATATATATACTTATATAATTATATATATATGTATATACTCTATAAGTATATATAAATATATATATAAGTATACATATATACTTATAAATATATATATAAGTATATTTATATATACTATATAAGTATATATAAGTATATACATATATATATATATATTCTTATATATATAAGTATACATTTATAAGTATATACTTATATATATATGTATATATAAGTATATATACTTATATATGTATATATATATAAATGTATACTTATATATATATATATTTATATATATATACTTATATATATAAGTATATATATGTATATATATAAGTATATTATATAAGGATATATATATGTATATATATACTTATATACTATAATATACTATAGTATATATTTATAAGTATAAGTATATATAAATATATATACTTAAATACTATATATAAGTATATATATAAGTATATATATAAGTATATATATAAGTATATATATATACTTATATATATACATATATATATGTATATATAAGTATGTACATAATATATATATATGTATATATATAAATATATATATATATACTTATATATATATATACTTATATATATACTTATATACGTATATATATTTATATATATACTTATATATAGTTTGTATATATATACTTATATATATAAGTATATATATAGGTATATATATAAGTATATATATAAACATATATATGTATAGTATGTATATATAACTATACACTTATATATATATAAATATATACTTATATACTTATATATATATGTATATACTCTATAAGTATATATATATATATATATATATAAGTATACATATATACATATAAATAAATATATATAAGTATATTTATATATACTATATAAGTATATACATATATATATATATTCTTATATATATATGTATACATATATAAGTATATACTTATATATATATACGTATATATATATTTATATACTTATATATGTATATATACTTATATATGTATATATATACTTATATACTATAGTATACTATAATATATATATATATATATACATATATAGTATATATATATTTAAAAGTATAAGTATATATAAATATATATATACTTATATACTATATATAAGTATATATATATAAGTATATATATACTTATATATATACATATATATATATGTATATATATAAGTATGTATATAATATATATATATGTATATATATAAGTATATATATATAAGTATATATATATATACTTATATATATGTATACTTATATATATACTTATATACGTATATATATATTTATATATGTGTATACTTATATATAGTATGTATATATAAGTATTTATATACTTATATATATATATACTTATATATATACTTATATATATACTTATATATATATTTATATATATGTATACATATATATAAGTATATATATACTTATATATAAGTATATATATACTTATATAGTATATATATATTTATATATATATAATTATATATATATAAGTATATATATATAAGTATATATAAGTATATATACATATATAAGTATATATATATACTTATATATATATATATATATATATACTATATAAGTATATATAAGTATATATATATGTGTATGTATACATACTTATAAGTATATATATATATTTATATATATATACTATATACTTATATATATATGTTGGCACCAAAAATGGTACCTCCAAAATTCACATTAAGGAGGGATGGGAGAAAACTGCGGAGTGCAGGTTACTGAAGACAAAAGATGCTGAGAAGCAGGAAAAAACGATCACAGAAAAACGAGACCGCTTACACAGGTTGTAAGCTGGAGGCTCGAGGCAAAAGTCCATTTTCAGGTACCCCTACCCCTCTATTTATAGACGAGGGTGCTGCCCAAACAGGCAGATCTAAAAACTACGGGCTGCCCGGGATACAGGAGAGCCGAGGCAGGGAAAAAGGGGGTGCAAATAACCAAAAAAGGAGAAAAAGAGACCAGACCGCGGGGTCTGGCGATCTGCCGATCTTCTGACTGCCTGAGATTTGGAGGATTCGGCTTTCTGTTGGCGGTCCGGGCGGTCTCCAAACTTGAGACCGCGGAGATCGATCCTTTTGACCTATATGAGGAGATCGCGGGCTTTCCGGGCAAACATAATCCCCGCACATTTTTAAGTTGCGCTGGAACTTCGAAAATGTAAGCTTTGACCGTCGAGACCGCAATTGTCATAAATGCGCCCTGAGCTATAAATACCCCTCCATAGTTTGAGAAATCATAATTTCTTGAAAAAAGCAAACGAACTTACCTGGCAAGCGGTCTCGAAAAAGTAGACAAAGCGAACCCCATAATGTCGTCATTGTTGTTGGCGTTTGATTCTCCGGGAAAGGATTCTCCTGAGAAGAAAAAGAAGAAGAAGATCGCTACCTCGAAGAAAGTGGTGAAAATTGTTAAGGCTTCACCGAAGGCGGGCACGTCTAAGGAGACTGCGCGACCTTCTCCGGAGAAAACAACTGTCCTCCCCGAAAATGAGGTTCCGTCACGTAATGTTGCTGCTGTTTTATCGTCTAGTTCTTCAGGACCCGAACTGATCTTTCCTGAATTTTCCATTTCTTTCAATTATCAGAAAACTGTGGAAGCGCTCGGCCTGGCCACTGTGCAGCATAATGAAACCGCCTCCAAAGAAGTTATCCTGGCTGGTTTGCGGGAAAAGATGATTGAAGCTGAACAGATTATGCAAAGGTTAGGTGGCGCTCAGGATTCTTCCAAAGTGAGTAAAAGAAAAAACTTAAATCCTTCTACTCAAAGTGCTAAGAAGTCAAAAAATGACGATGTCCAAGAGGTGACCGCCCCTAAGGCGATCACTCATTCCGAGGGTGGCGATCTCAAGAATCCTGGGAATGCCCCTTTGGAGGTAAGTGACGCGGCCGATCTCCTTTCTCTTCCTGCGATCTCGGCTTTTTCAAAAGAGGCAGATCCTGAACTGATCGCCTATCTTGAAGGAGATTCTTCTAATGATTTTTCTTGTTCTTCCTTGCAGGTGCTTGACCCTTTCGAGGCGGAAAATCTTAGGGCAGCTGCTGCCGAAAAAGAGATCCTGGAAAAAGAGAAAGAGATCGCCGCCGCTAAAGCGAAGCTTAGAGAAGATAAGGAAAGGAGGGATCGAGAAGAAAAGGACAGAAAAGAAGCAGAAGCAGGTCGAATTGCTGCCGAACAGGAGGAGAAGAAGAAGAAGGAAAAGGAAAAGGCGGCTCAGACCGCTGCGAAGAAGAAAGAAGAAGAGAAGAAGGCAGCCCAGACCGCTGCAAAGAAGAAAGAGGAGGAAGAGAAGAAGGCAGCCCAGACCGCTGCAAAGAAAAAAGAGGAGGAAGAGAAGAAGGCAGCCCAGACCGCTGCAAAGAGGAAAGAGGAGGAAGAGAAGAAGGCAGCCCGGACTGCTGCAAAGAAGAAAGAAGAAGAAGAGAAGGCGGCCTTATTGGCTGCACTATCAAGCGGTCTTCAAGCCCTTCCTGCCGCTCAAGAGGAAGAATTAGACTGGGCAGCAGAAGACCGCGCAAACGTTGTCTTTGCTCTGCGAACTGGTAAGGCGCTGACTATGACCAGATCGCTAAAAAATCTTCCTCTTCCAACGGTCCGACCTGATCCTCCGGAAAGAAAACATGAGATCGTCGTCATCGAAACTGATGACATCCTTGTTAGCAATGCGGAGTTAAAGAGAAGAAGAAAAGAAGGGGAAAGATCGCAAAAGAAAGAATTGGAGAGAATGAACCTTGAACGTTTTAGGGGATCAGACCGCCTCGTGCTGACCGCAGAACCAGCGGTCATAGTTAACACTGAAAATATACTGCGTGATTGCGGTCTTGATTCCTTTCCAAGTATTCTTTCTGTGTGAACCTTGTTATTTTTAATTTTTGAAATCTGAATTAACCTTTGCTTTCCTGTCCGTAGATGAAAATATTCTTGAGATGGAAGAAGGAGAACTTCCGGCGCAGAGAGTTGCGGTCTCCGACCAACTTGCCAATATCCTCAATCCTATGTTTGAGGATGTTCGGTCTATGCTGGCTCGGAAGAGGGCCTACCATGATCAGATCCGTGGCCTTGAAGAGAAGCTTCGCTCAGCTTACGATCCAGCCGGTGAGCTCATTCAGTCATATCGAAAGGCTGAAGAGGCAAGCGGTCTCAAGATTGGCGAGCTCACTCAAGCACTCCGTCGGGCTGAGAAATACGTTGAGTACTACAAAGGGAAATCTGCTGCTCTGTCCGCTGAGGTCGCTGCGCTGAGGAGTGGCTCCACGAAAATGACAATGAGACCGGAACCATCTGGCGATCACCAAGAAGTGAGACCGAGCTCTGAGATCATGGTTGTCCCTATAGAGGTAGTTGACAAAGAGATGTCAAGGATCCATCGGGCCGCGATGAACGCTAACCAGGGTCTCGCCACGGTCTTCAGCTCCGTTAATGAAATGCAAGATATCGCGGCCTTTGTAGGAAGAAAAAGGCCTTATATGAAATAAACATTTGACATTTCATTTTCGAATGGTTTTTGTAATATGATGAACAATTTATTGTGTAATATGGTTTAATTTCTGCTGCTTGCGATCTCTTACTCTGCTGTGATGGTCTCTGTTATTCTGTGTTGTTTGTTTGTGTTATGTGATCTGAGATGTTGCGATCTTTCTTTTTTGAGATCGAAAAGATATCGGCGCTTTAGACTTTCTTGCAGGTACAGGCGATCTGAAAGACTTTACTGGGCGGTCTCGAGAAAAGGTAATGATGACGAAATCATCCTTTGCTCTCTATAAATAGCCGCCTTTTTTGGTTTCACTTTATATTTTCTGTATGCGCCCCAAGCATCGGTCACAGCGATCTCCAAAAATGGTATCCGCTCGATCTACTGCTGCCTTAGTTTTCCTCAGAGCCGATCACAAATCTTGCCATCTTTCAAAGGAGGAATATGTTGAGTTCTTGAATAAGCACATGATTCAGACTCAGATCATCGTGAGACCGCCATCTGAGGTCGAAGGGCTCAATTGTGGAGAAGAGAAAAAGTTTATCATCCCTATAGATCACTTTGAGTGTGGGTTGAGGATTCCTCTCCCTTGGGAATTTCTGGAGATCATGGATTATTATGGGCTGGTGCTCGCCCAGTTGCCGCCGAACTCAATCGATCTTATTAGTGTTTTTATAAACTACCTGAGATCGGAGAAGATAAAATTCACGATGGCGCTCTTCCGTGCGTCCTTCACTGCTAAGGTCCTGAAAGAAGGTCAAAAGAAAGAGGAATTCAAAGGGTTAATATACTTTTCTACTGAAGGATTCAAAGTTCTCAATCTTCCAAACAAGGTTTCCTTCTGGACAGAAAGGTTCCTTGTATTTGAAGGCGATCTTGGTTGTCTCAAGAGCCGCCCTTCTACGCGACCTGATAAAATTTTTCAGAAGAGCAAATCGATCTCAAAAGAAGAGTTGAAGATTCTGGAGTTTCTGGCTGGAAAGAACCTGGACCTTATTCATTATCTGGCGATCTGGCCCGAGATCGCTGAGGTCGCCCCTGAGGAAAGTGAGTTATTTTCAGCGATCTCCCAATACTTCTTACACATTTTTCTTTACTTTTCTAACTTCTTATTTTCAGCATCTTTTGCAATTCCGACGGAAGATCCAGTAGCACCTGCTGAAGAAGTGCTTACCCAAAGGGAAAGAAGGCTGAAGAGGGAAGAAACATTTCAGACCGCTGAGACCGGTAATTCCTCTAAGACCGCTTCGGAGCCATTTCCTCTTTATGGTTATATGCGCCATCAGAAGGATTTAAAAGGCAAACCCTTGCTCAAATGGGGCGCAAAAGAAAAGACCGTGAAAGTTTCTACTGATCTCCCCCCTAGAGTGGGAAGCTGACTCACCATGCCACTGATGTGACCGCGGCTTTGTATGGAAAGAAAAATACAGCTGAAATATTCGATATCGAGACCGACTTGCTCCCAGATATTTATGCTCAAACGGCCCTTCAGAATGTAACTCTTCAGCATCATATGGGGCGGACTCTCCGAAGCGTCTTGAAAGCGAATGAAGATCTGCTAGTATTATATCTCTTACTAAATGTTTTTCCTGAACTCGTTTAGACCGCGCGATCTGATCATCTCTTTTCTACAGCGAGCGAAGGAAATGGCCTACGACATTCATAATCCTGATTTTAAGAGAGCAATGGCGTACCACGTAAGGGAGACCGCCGAGCAAGTAATCACGGAGCTCCGAAATCGAGGCGGTCTTTCTGAGGAGTACAAAGATACAACCTTTGCTGCTCTTTTCCCTCAAGCGGCAAGAAGAATTGCTGAACAATCTTTGACTACTGAAGAGACTGCTGATGACGGGGAAGAAGTCGTGATCGAAGATGAAGACCAGCTGAGCGGCAGCCAATATGTGGAAGGCCAGGATACGAGCTCAGGAGCGGCCTCAAGCTCTGGGTCGAAAGTTCCAGGAGAGGGCTCGGAAGAATCTTCTGATGAGGCCGACTCGTCCTCCTCTTCAGATGAGCGGTCTCCCAAGAGATCGAAGAAATGAGTAGATAATATGTAATTTTTTATTTTTTGGAGACCGGCCAGTCCGATGTACCTAAATATTTTGAATGAATATGAAGAATAGTATTGCCATGTTTTTCTTACCTTTTGCGAGCGGATATTTGTTTTTGTATTTCTTTTATACTGACTATACATATGTGGTCTCTTCATTTCAAAGTGAAATTGGCATTCGATCTCGATGCTTTAGACTTTCGTCGACCTTAATATGATAGGTTGATAATTTGGAGAGAGGCGATCTTACCTTTTCAGACCGCACAATAAAGAGGTGTCGCTGACCATGATAAAAAAGACCGAGTAATTCTGAGGTGATATAAAAATTACGACTCTTCAATTCAGGAGATCGCTTCATGAGAGTTGAGATAGTGGTTGATTGGTGACTCATAAGTTGAAATTTCAGAGATCCTTTCCATTGCGATCACAAATGGCGGTCCTTATAATGTCAATTTGCTTCCTGAAAATGGGATAATACTGATCAGATATCGCGTGGTCTTACACCTTCCAGACCGCACATAATATATGAAATCTCCAGATTTTTCAAATGTCTTAGAGCTTTGTCCAGAACTTTTCCTTAAAAATTTTATCTTGTCGGAATCATATTCAAGATCACTTGAAAGACCAATCTTCTGAAATCAAAAGGAGAACTTAGCCGATAATCTCCGAGCATCCAAGTCCTGGGGAGATCGAACTGGCGGTCTCAATATATTTGAGATCGCTGAAAGGAATACCACTGAAGAAAGGAGAACTCAACTGGCAATCTCTAACAACCAAGTCCTGGAGGGGATAAACCGGCGGTCTCAATATATTTGAGATCGCCATTTGAATTAATTTCCTACGTACGACGAACTGAAGGATAATCTACTTTCGATGAAATTCTTGCTGGCTTGTTGAAGAGAAAATAATAGACCTTGGCGATCATAAGTCAGCGATCTCTCCATCTTCAGGTCGCCACGCGACAAGGACTCAATCTTTCGAGTTATTACTTGATGTATAACAAAGAATTTTATGAATACTCCCCATACAATCTGAGCTATAAGAGGCGATACCGGGCTTGCGATCTATCGATCACGCTCAATCCAGATCGTCCTCATCCTTTCTCTAAAAAATCATCTTGGCGATCACTTCTGTCCAAGCTCTGGAGATGATCAAGCCAGCGATCTCAACTAACTCAGATTTCTTTTTCCTGAGGGTGAGAATAGAAATCTGTGGTCTCAACATATTCTGACCGCCCGATCTCTAGGGCAGGTGCGGTCATGCCTCGAGGGCTACACCGGCATTGCTTTCCTCAAGAGAAAGAGTTCTAAAATGATCTCAGGGGCAGGTGCGGTCATGCCTCGAGGGCTACACCGGCATTGCTTTCCTCAAGGGATCATTTAAATCTGTTTTAAACTTGCCATTTTTGCTAACCATGCTCCAATGAGTATTCAAAAGTTACAGAACAAAAATGATCCATAGGGTAGGTGCGGTTATGCCGCGGAGGCTATACCAACATTGCTTTCCCTAGAAGATCACTCAGCCTGTAACAGTGCCCTAAAAAGCATGACAGAGTTGAACATTCACCTGAACTCCCTTGATCTAGAGGTGTGTCAGATGTCAGCAAGGACCCGGCATACTAAACGTCCACCGCACGAGCTTGGCGAGCTACTGCTACACAGATGCAAAATCTCCCCAACATCTGTGGTCCTGGCAGATTTACATCTCATGCTTCAAGTCGAGGGGGAAAGAAGTAGGATCCGTCGATATCTCTTTTGACAGGATTCCAGCTTTTAATATCAATTTGTTTTTTGATATCCTTCCTTATTATTTATATACCAAGAGAAGGGTTAGAACCATATCATCATAATGTTCAAGAAGAGAAAAGATAAACAAAGTGGAAGAAGAAAAAGGTCATAAACATTTTCAAGAGAAAAAATGCTTAAGGTCATCACCGCTCCATGTGTGAGGCAACTCCTCTCCTTCATAAGTCTAGAGACGGTAAGCACCATTTTTGAGTACTTCTTTCACTATGAATGGTCCTGCCCAATTTGGGTTAAGCTTCCTTACCGAACCAGATCTTGCTGCTATATCTACCTTTTTTAGGACCAGATCTCCTATTGTGAACTCTTTGATTCTGACATTTTTATCGAAGAGTCTCGCTATCCTTCTCTTAACTTCTTCCTGCCTAATCGGTGTCGTATCCCTCAGCTCTTCAATGAGATCAAGGCTACACTTTAGATCTTCATCATTTCCTTCCATCCAATCACCCTGGTTTTGTTGAGCCAATAGCACCCTTGGACTTTTCACCTCAAACTCGACAGGGATAAGAGCTTCTGAACCGTGTGACAACTTAAAAGGAGTTTCTCCTGTAGCTGAGGTGGGGGTCGTTCTCAAGGCCCATAGTACTGATGGTAACTGTTCTGCCCAATTTCCCCGAAGATTTTCCACCTTTTTCTTCAAGAGATTTGTTATGAGTTTATTGGCAGCTTCTACTTGCCCATTACTTCTAGGATGATGCACAGAAGCGAAACGTAATTCAGTGCCGATCTGTCCACAGAATTTTATGAGTTGAGGGTTGTTGAATTGAGAACCATTATCTGTGATGATTGCCATCGGGATCCCATGCCTGCATACTATTTCTCCCCAAATAAAATTTTTCATAACTTGAGTAGTAATTTTAGCCAATGCTTTTGCCTCAATCCATTTGCTGAAGTAGTCAATCATGACTATAATATATCGGCGTTGCCCACTTGCCATAGGAAAAGGTCAAACCAAATCCATTCCCCAAACTGCAAATGGCCTTGGGGTTGTTATAGATTTAAGCTGTTGAGCAGGTTGATTCTGAAGAGGAGCAAACTTTTGGCACTGGACACATTTCTTTGCAAATTTCTCTACATCTTTTCTCATTTGAGGCCAGAAATATCCTTGCCTTAGGATTCTTTTCTCCAATGTACGAGCTCCAGAGTGGCCTCCACATTCTCCTGAATGAACTTCCTGAAGCACAACTGGGATCTCTTCTTCCGAGACACATCGAGCCAAAGGTGATAAAAAGGTCTTCCGATAAAGGATTCCTGCAACAAGATAATAATGAGCTGCTTTTAGTCTAAATCTCTTTCTGTCTTTTACCGTGGAGTGGAGCTTTCCGGTCGAAAGATAAAGGATAAATGGATCCATCCAAGATGGATGTTGATCTATTTCCATAACTTCTCCTTCCTCGATTGCCAGATAATGCGCTCGGCGGCGAGGGAGGCCGACTGGCACCGCGCCCACCGCCCGGCCGCGTGTGGTGTCGGGCGGTACCGCGCGGTGCCGGTCGCGCGGTACCGCGCGGCGCTAGGCGCACGGTGCCGGGCGCGCGGTACCGCACGGCGTTAGGCGTGCGGTACCGCGCGGTGCCGGGCAAGCGGTGCCGCGCACGGTACCGCGCCACCGCGCGGTGCCGCGCGGCCGAGAGCGGTGTCATGTGGCCGCGCGCGGCGCTGCGTGGCTGCGCGGTGCCGCGGTCGTGCGGCCGTGCGGTGTCGCGGGGCCGCGGGATGCCGCGCGCCGGGTGGTGCGCGCGGCCGTGCGATGTCGCGCGGCCGCGCGCGGCCGCGCGCGGCGTCGTGCGGTCGTGCGGTGTCGTGCGGCCGCGCGGTGCCGCGCGGCCGTGCGGTGCCGCGCGGCCGCGCGCGGTGCCGCGCGGACGCTCGCGATGTCGCGCGGCCTTGTGGCCGCGTGTGGTGCTGCGCGTGGCTTTGTGCGGTGGTTGCGGCGGTTGCGGTTGTGGGCGGTTTCCTCCTCTTTCTTGCCCATACCTCCACCATCTTAGTGGGGAGTTGGGTTTTTGGCTTAACCGCAGCCCAGATTTCTCTACACAATGTATGACAACCCATCAATATATATAAGTATATATTTATATATATACTTATATATGTATATATACTTATATATATATGTATATATACTTATATATATACTTATAAATTTATATACTATATAAGTATATATATATATACATAAATATAAATATCTATAAGTATATATATAAGTATATATATAAGTATATATACATATATAAGTATATATATATACTTATATATAGTATATATATAAGTACATATATATACATATATAGTAAAGTATATATATATACTTATATATATATATTCTTATATATACTTATATAAATATATATAAGTATATATATACTTATATAGTATATATAAATATACTTATATATATAAGTATATATATAAGTATATATACATATATAAGTATATATATATGTGTATATACTTATATATACTTATATATATATACTTATATATATATAAATATATATACTATATAAGTATATATATATTTATATACTTATGTATATATGTATATATATACATATAAATATATACATATATATATATATTATATAAGGATATATATAATTATATATAAATATATATATATTATGTATATATATATATATTTATAAGTATATATATAGTATATATATAAGTATATACTTATATATTCTTATATATATAGTATATATATAAGTATATATATACTTATATATATATACTTATATATATACTATATAAGTATATATATACTCCATAAGTATATATATATATCTATATATATATTTATATATATACTATATATATAAGTATATACTTATATATATATATATATTTATATACTTATGTATATATATACATATAAATATATACATATATATATGTGTATATATATACTATATAAGTACATATACTTATAGATATACATATATATATACTTATATACATATATATATATACTTATATACATATATATACTTATGTAGTATATATTTATATATATATATAAGTATATATTGTTGGCATCAAAAATGTACCAACTCCACGATCGCTAAAACTGAGGGATGGGGGTGAGACTGTTGGGTGGCCGGTTACTTTGAGTTGGAGAAAAGGGTAATTTTATTGATATAAAGCTTGAGTTACAGCTGAGATTACAACAGGAAAGAATGAAAAATCATCATAAGACTTGAAGAAAAAGGGCCTGGAGGGAGACGGGGAGGTCTCCGGAAAGAGTGACGGGCGGTCTCGGCGGTCTCCAAAAACTGAGACCGCTCAAGTCAACGACTAGAGCTGGGAACTCTCCAAAGATCCTCAAATCGGTACCCCTACCCCTCTATTTATAGACACGGGGTCTGCCCGAATGGGCAGATCTGAAAGGCAATGGGCTGCCCGGAACTGCTGAGATAGCCTGAGACCGCGGCTGAGACCGTCGAGATCGCTTGGACCAGTTGAGACCGCCTGGGATAAGCTGAGATCGCTGAGATCGCCCGGGACATGCTGAGATCGCTGAGATCGCCTGGGACAAGCTGAGACCGCCTGGGACAAGCTGAGATCGCTGAGATCGCCCGGGACATTCTGAGATCGCTGAGATCGTCTGAGCCTGCATCACCTGAACAGATCGCACAAAACAGAATCAGTTCGGGACCGAGAACCTCCGAATTGAGGTCGCCGAGGAGAAGCGATCTCCCCTTTTGAGATCGCCCAGGAGGGGCGATCTCCTCCCTGCGAGGTCGCCCGGGAGGGGCAGCCTGCCCTGCTCGAGGTCGCCCGGAAGGGGCGACCTGCTCCTTTTGAGAACACCCAGGAGGGGCGATCTCCTCCCTACGAGGTCGCCCGGGAGGGGCGGCCTGCTCTGCTCGAGGTCGCCCGGAAGGGGCGACCTGCTCCTTTTGAGATCACCCAGGAGGAGCGATCTCCTCCCTGCGAGGTCGCCCGGGAGGGGCGGCCTGCTCTGCTTGAGGTCGCCCAGAAGGGGCGACCTGCTCCTTTTGAGATCGCCCAGGAGGGGCAATCTCCTCCCTGCGAGGTCGCCCGGGAGGGGCGGCCTGCTCTGCTCGAGGTCGCCCGTTAGGGGCGACCTGCTCCTTTTGAGATCGCCCAGAAGGGGCGATCTCCTCCCTGCGAGGTCGCCCGGGAGGGGCGGCCTGCTCTGCTCGAGGTCGCCCGGAAGGGGCGACCTGCTCCTTTTGAGATCGCCCAGGAGGGGCGATCTCCTCCCTGCGAGGTCGCCCGGGAGGGGCGGCCTGCTCTGCTCGAGGTCGCCCGGAAGGGGCGACCTGCTCCTTCTTGAGGTCGCCCAGGAAGGGGTGACCTCCCTCTGCTTGAGGTTGCCCAGGAAGGGGCGACCTCCCTCTTGCGCGAGACCGCTCGAGCTCGACGAGACCCCCCCACCCCCCCCCCCCCCCCGGAGGAGCGAGATCGGCTCGGATCTCCAAACATACAAGGATAGCTAAAAAAATTTAGCTCGGAGGGGATCGCCGATTTCTGGGTAAACGTATATATATATATATATATATCTTATGTATATAAGTATATACTTATAAAAGTATATATATATAAGTATATATATACTCATATATGTATATATACTTATATATGTATATATACTTATATATACTTATATATAAGAATATATAAGTATATATACATATATAAGTGTATATAATATAAGTATACATATTTATATATACTTATATAGTATATATATTTATATATATATATATAAGTATATATATAAGTATATATACATATATAAGTATATATACTTATATACATATATAGTATATATATAAACTCTATAAGTATATATATATACTTATATATATATACTTATATATATATACTTATATAAATATATATATATATAGTATATATATATACTATATATGTATACTTATATATGTAAGTATATATCTATATATATAAATATATATATATACTTATATATAAATATATATATACTTATATATAAGTATATATTTATATATACTTATATATATCCTTATATAATATATATATATATATATATATACATAAGTATATATGTATACGTATATATTTATACTTATGTATATATATACATATATATAAATATATACACGAATATAGTATATATATTTATAAGTGTATATATATATAAGTATATATAAGTACATATACATATATATATAAGTATATATAAGTATATATACATATAAGTATATATATATATAAAAATATATACTTATATATATATTTATATATATACTTATATATACTTATATATATATATAAGTATATATATACATAAGTATATATATAAGTATATAAATATATACTTATAAATACTTATATATATAAGTATATATATATACTTATATATATATACTTATATATATATTTATATACTTATGTATATATGTATATATATACATATAAATATATACATATATATATACTATATAAGTATATATATGTTTATATATATATATATATATATATATATATTTATAAGTATATATATAAATATATATATAAGTATATATATATATATTTATATATATAAGTATATATATATATGTATATACATATATATATTTATATATACTATATAAGTATATATACTTATATACATATATATAGTATGTATATATAAGTATATATAAGAATATATATATATATATATACTTATATACTTATATATATATTTATATATATGTATACTTGTATATATACTTATGTACTTATATACTTATATTTATTTACATATATTTATATATGTACTTATATATATATACTATATATATACATAAGTATAAATATCTATAAATATATATATATATCTATATATATAAGTATATATATATATTATATAAGGATATATATATATTTATATATATACTTACTTATATTTATATATATATACTTAAATAGTATATATATTTATATATATATATAAGTATATATATAAGTATATATACATATATAAGTATATATACATATATAAGTATATATACTTATATACATATATAGTATATATATACTCTATAAGTATATATATATCTATATATATATACTATATAAGGATATAAATATAAGTATATATATACTTATATATAAATATATATACTATATAAGTATATATATATATATGTATATAAGTACATAAGTATATAGTGGTCTGCGAATTGCGTGAGATCAAAAATGCCTAAAAAATTTGGACCATTAGATATGTGGCTTCGAAATACACAGTCCGTCCGATTGAACTCGCAAGAAACCTAACTGCTTTAAAACCCGTCAAAAAGCGAAGCCCCCATCGAATCTCATCCCGATCCCCGAATTCGGCACTCGCCCTAGAGCACCCTCCTCCCCGCAGCCAAGAAAACCCACTTCCGCTCAGACATTCGCTTCGCTCCTCCACGCATCTTCATCATCGCGCTCCCGATACTCGGATCTTTCTCCGTCTCGCAGTTCGCCTCCCTCACCGTCGTCATATCCAGGAGCCACTGCCATTCTTCCCTGTCACACAACTCAGTGGACCTTCTACGACCACGGTATGTTCCCACTCTCTCGATCACACCGCCTACTCTGTCATTTTCGACGACATTTACCATTGCGATGGCAAGTGATTCCAGCCCTGTACATCGATTTTGTCATCGCTTCTCATACCCGTTGAAGAACTCGCTCTTCAACCTGATTTCATTTTACCACCTGCATATTCATGTTCATCTTGATCTTTGTATAATGGTTGTGATACCCGCAAGCTGTTTTTTTCTTTGTATAGCTTTAGATAACTAGATTTTCTTTGTGGATTGTGTTTATCTTTCTATAACCTTGTTGCGAGTCGCGCACGGCTCTTCCGCGGTCCGGTCTAAATCGACCGCCTTAGCTCGAGAGTCGGACCGGCGCGTGCAAACAGTCAATGTGGATGGCAATGGACAAGGAGACTTTTTACCGTGGAAAACCCCAAGGCGGGGTGAAAAACCACGTCGTCGGAGCTGTGCCGACCAAACTTCACTATTTTGCTGGAGGTTACAACCTTTTGAGAGATAGAGGGCGACAGGCCGCGCCTCTTTACAATTTTGAGTGTGAGAGAGAGATGTTCGGAGGGTGACAGGCCACCTCTCGCGATACTGAGCAACTTGGGAAAATTCTCTAAGTCCTGGGTTCTTCGATTTCTGAGATGGACTCCTCCAGGATAGAGGCCTCGCTTGCACTCTAAGCTTTGCCTTGGGCAGGAGTCTCGAAGCGCACTGGAAGAATGCTAGCCTTGGGAAGAGTGCACACGTTGAGAGTGTGCGCTTGCTGGAGCGGAGTGTGGGCGGCGCTCACTTCGGCGGAACGAGAGGCGCTCACTTCCGCGGAACGAAGTAGGCACGTAGGAGAATTCCCTGGTGGCAGAGTTCCTGTGGAGAGAGAAAGAGAGAAGGAGAGATTTCCCAGAGCGAGAGAGTCTGGATCAAGTGAAGACCCCTGGGGTCCTATTTATAGGATTCCAGGGTAGTTATGGTAGTTACGGGGTGCTGATAGCGCCTATTATTTAAATAATCAATTAAATAAATAGGAAAATAGGGAGATCGGACGGCCTATACGCGACCCTTCCATGATCGGGCGGTTTGGTAACTGCCGGGTGGTTATCTTGCCGGGGCGGCGGTGCCGGCCACCGCCGGACTCCCAAGAATGGGCGGCGGTGGCGGCGGCCTTCTTCCTCGCGGGGAAGAAGGGCCGACCGCCGCTCTCCTCCCTCGAAGAGGGAGGGGCGGCCGGCCTCCTCCCTCGAAAAGGGAGGGGCGGCCGGCCGGGCCGACCTCCTCAAAGGAGGAGGCGGCCGGCCTCCTCCCTCGAAGAGGGAGGGGCGGCCGGCCGGGCCTACCCCTCGAAATGGGAGGGGCGGCCGGCCTCCTCCCTCGAAGAGGGAGGGGCGGCCGGCCGGGCCGACCCCCTCCAAGAGGGGGCGGCCGGCCTCCTCCCTCTTCGAGGGAGGGGCGGCCGGCCGGGTCGACCCCCTCCAAGGAGGAGGCGGCCGGCCTCCTCCCTCGAAGAGGGAGGGGCCTCGAAGAGGGAGGGGCGGCCGGCCGGGCCGACCCCCTCCGCGGAGGGGGCGGCCAGCCTCCTCCCTCGAAGAGGGAGGGGCGGCCGGCCGGGCCGACCCCCTCCAAAGAGGGGGCGGCCGTCCTCCTCCCTCGAAGAGGGAGGGGCGGCCAGCCGGGCCGACCCCCTCGAAAGAGGGGGCGGCCGGCCTCCTCCCTCGAAGGGGAGGGGCGGCCGGCCCCCGCAAGGGGGGCGGCGGCCGGCTGCCGGCCCCCTCTCGAGAGAGAGGAGGCGGCGGTTAGCCCCGATTGGGCTCGGTGGTTGGCTCTTCGGGAGCGGTTACACGTAGTGGGTGGTTACGCCGAGTGGCGGTTATGCCGTAGTGGGGTCGACCGTTTGACCGACACGTTGGAGATGGTGGGGAAACGGTTTGATCGGCCATGATGGAGAGGGTGGAGTTAGTGGTGGTTTGAAAACCGCCCACTAACCACCCTAAACCGGGCTATAAATACGATTACGCATCAATTGCCCCCCAAGACCTTTGACGGAGAGAACGCTCGGCTTAAGGAGGAGAAGGTCTTTCTCCTACGGACGCTTGTTTCCATCATGGTGGGAGGCGAGGAGATTGCTCGCGAGGTAAGTGAATTCATCGCAAGAATAGGTCGCGGGAGAAGGGGCGGAGCAACAAACGAGTGCGGTGAGCGGAGGGCCGCCGGGACGCAAGTGGGTGCGCCACGGGTCACCGCTCCCAATCACGCGCGCAGGTGCGCGCGCCTCGGGGAAGTGCGCGCGGGAGCGACCGGGCGCGTGCGTGCTCGGGTGCGCGCCCGCGCTAGAATGCGCGCGCACACTCGGGCGCGCGCGCACGAGGCGGTCGGGCGCGCTCGGGTGCGCGCCTGCGCTAGCGTGCGCGCGCGCTTGGGTGCGCGCGCATGGGGCGGTCGGGCGCGCTCAGGGGCGCGCCCGCGCCAGCGCACGCGCGCGCTCGGGTGCACGCGCATGGGGCGGTTGGGTGCTCCCGCGAGTGCGTGCCCGTGCTCGGGTCCGTGCGTGTGGGTTCGCGTGCTCCGGGCTATCCTGTGCGGGTGTGTTTGCTTGTGGTGCACTTGCGCAGGTGCGCGTGTAGGGGCTAATGTTGGCCAATTCTGATCTTATTTCTCTATTTTTTTCTTGCAGGGATCCAAGTGTGGAGGTTCCGAGCGCCCAATGAGAGGTCGCTCTTTTCTGAATGTCGAGGGTATTGCTGTCTGGAGAAAGCGGTACAATATACCCGACGACTTGGAGATCAGGGTGCCAGGGGTCCAAGAGCGGGCCCAAAATCCTCCGTCCGGATGGATGACTATATGCGACTCTTCTTTCCGATCTGGCTTTCGCCTGCCACCTTGCGAGGAGGTGGTGGAGATTCTGAGGTTCTTTGCGTGTCTAGTTTCTCAGTACACGCCGTTGGGCATGATGCGGATGATGGGTTTGGCCGCCTTCTTTCGAGAGCATGGATCCCGGATTTCGTTAGACTTGTTCCGCGAGTTGTGCTTCGTGGAATCAGATGGCGGCGGGCGCATCGAGGTTCATAGCAATAAGCGATGGCTCAGGTTTGAAAGTCGTGTCGATCGTCGGCACGGGAATACTTTATATGGATATGTTCGCAATTCCTGGTCCCTTCCAGAGGAATGGAGATCGCTTCCTGGTCGTAGTCGCAGGATCTCTGGACGAGAGCATGAGTTCGCCCCGGTGCTGGGCTTTATGGACGCGGGTTCGCTATCGAAGGCCCTTTTCCACCTGTCGAAGGGCGTGGAGGAGAAGCGTTTGCTTCTCTGCGGGATGTCTACTGACGCAGGACGCTCTGCTGCGGCTCCTTTGGGTCGTGGGACGAAGAGGCGCCTTGTCTTACGCAATGTTGATCATGTTCCGGCCTCTCGATCCCCGGACAGAGGGGGAGAGCAAGCAGAGGATGTGGTGGTTGGCGAGTCTCAGGCCACGGGTGCGCCTGATGTTTCAGATGTGGAGGTACTCGAGTCTCCTGCCCCCCCCCCCCCCCCCCGAGTTCCTGATGAGGTCCCTCGCTGGCGCCCGGTAAAGGGAGTACGAGTATCGTCATCGCTGGAGGCGATGAAGGCTGCGGTTAGCATGATTTCGATCCTCTTTCTTCTCCTCTTTTAATGTCATTCGTGTTCTGAGCATTTTCTTGTCTTTCGCAGATTGGTGTCCAGACGAGTATTGCCCATACCTGGAATGACCATTACGTTGGCCTGAAGGACAGCCATGAGCAGCTTCAGAGGGAGCTCCGGGAGTCCCAAGAGTCCCTGCTGACTTCCAGGGGTGGATGGGAGTGTGATGTGTCGCGATTTCGCCAGGTTGAGGCGGGTCTACGTGCCAAACTTAGGCAGCTACAGGGGGAGCTTCGTGCTGAGAAGGATCAGGCCGATGAGTCTGCCCGTCTTCGGGCGGCGGCCCTTGAAGACGTTGCTCGCTTGGAGACGGAGGTAGGGCGCCTTTCGTCACAGGAGCGGATTGCTGAGTTAAAGGCTGCGGGGGTTGCGGAGTACCGGGACTCGCTTGACTTCGAGCAGGATCGCGTGACCTACACCGACGAGATCCGCGGTGAGATCTGGAGCTCAGAGGTGGAGCCACAGCTGGAGGATGAGCGTGAGATTGATTTCAGACGAGGTGTGGCGAAGGCTTTCCGCCTGATTGCTAGGGTCCGTGGTGTGGACGTCGAGGGCCTTGGAGTTGGCGACCTATCCGAGGATGCTGTCGATGCCTCGGAGGGCGAGATCAGCGTCTGATGCATAGCCATTTGTATCTTTGTACTTATGCCCAGTTGTGTGTTGTTTGCGTGTTTTCACGTTTGTCGCGATATCTGTCCCCGTTTGTTGACCGGGTTTGTACATCATCTTACTTTGTTTTTGTGATGACTTGGTTAAAAGGACACCTGGGAAGGTGTGATTGTGAATCAGCTCTGTGGTGATTTTATTTGTCTTGATCGACGTAGTAGCAATCTTTCGACCGAATTTGCTTAAGGAGGGACCAAGGGTCCTGGCTCTTGACTTAGACGAGGACCAAGGGTCCGGTCGTCTGTTAGGATAGGCGTAGGTACGATCCTTTGGCCGACCTTGCCTTCAAGGAGGGACCGAGGGTCCCGTCGCTTGATTTGGACGAAGACCGAGGGTCCGGTCGTCCGTTAGGATAGGTGTAGGTACGGTCCTTTGACCGCCCTTGCCTTCAAGGAGGGACCGAGCGTCCCGTCGTTTGATTTGGACGAGGACCGAGGGTCCGGTCGTCCGTTGGGATAGGCGTAGGTACGGTCCTTTGACCGACCTTGACACCAAGGAAGGACCGAGGGTCCTGTCGCTTGTCTTAGACGAGGACCGAGGGGGTCCGGTCGTCCGTCAGGATAGGTGTAGGTACGATCCTTTGACTGACCTTGCCTCCAAGGAAGGACTGAGGGTCCTGCCACTTGTCTTAGACGAGGACCGAGGGGGTCCGGTCGCCCGTCTTCTACAGGTGTAGGTGCGATCCTTTGACCGACCTTGCCACCAAGGGAGGACCGAGGGTCCTGCCGCTTGTCTTAGATGAGGACCGAGGGGGTCCGGTCGTCTGTCTTCTACAGGTGTAGGTGCGATCCTTTGACCGACCTTGCCACCAAGGGAGGACCGAGGGTCCTGCCGCTTGTCTTAGACGAGGACCGAGGGGGTCCGGTCGTCCGTCAGGATAGGTGTAGGTACGATCCTTTGACCGACTTTGCCTCCAAGGAAGGACCGAGGGTCCTGCCACTTGTCTTAGACGAGGACCGAGGGGGTCCGGTCGTCCGCTATGATAGGTGTAGGTACGATCCTTTGACCGACCTTGCCTCCAAGGAAGGACCGAGGGTCCTGCCGCTTGCTCGCCGTTTGTTGTATTGGTGTGGATCCCCCAAGGGTTAGTCCTTGGAGATAATGTGATTTTGTATCTGCTCGATTGCGCGCGATTTGTAAGTAAATTAGCTCTGTGAATAGCCATGCATTTACTAAGCAAGGAGAACAAGCAAGCATGTGTTCACATACAACGAAATGACGGTTCATGCGCAAGTTGCTACTTGCGACCTTTAAGTTTTGTGGTTGTTCACAACACAAACATTAGTTCATAAAATGAAAGGTGAAGCCGAGGAGGTCGTTCATCTAGAGCTTGAAGTGCCGGCGTGCGAGGTTGCTCGGACGTTGGGCTGCACTTGCTGTAGGTAGCATGCTCGTGCTGTCTCTTGGTCTCCGCGAACGACTCCTACCCCGGTGGGGGTGACGAATTTCTTGGCGAGGTGCGGGATGGACTGGATTGCCCCAAATGCCACCTGGAGAGGACGACCGAAGATCGCGTTGTACAGTGATTCTGTTGTAACCGCCACAAACTGAACGTTGTGATTGGCCTGTTTCGGGAACTCTCCCAAGGTTACTGGGAGGGAGATGGTCCCCTCGACGGGGACCGGGCTTCCGCTGAATCCGTGAATAGGCCCTGGAGCTTGCTGAAGCCTTTCCCTCGGGATCTTCATTCCCTGGAGAGCGGTCATGAAGATGACGTTCACCGAACTACCATTGTCGATCAGTATTCTTTTGACGCGGAAGCTGGGATCTCCTATCTCTGCGCTTATGACCAGGAGGTCTTGGTGCGGCGTGAGCAGCCCTTCGAGGTCCTTGTCCCCGAAGGAGATTGTCCCTGAGGCTTGAATGCTTCGGTCTTTGCCCCATTCCTCGCGCTCGGCGATGGAGTTGACCGTGTCGTATGGTGATCCGTAGATGGTCTCTACGATCCCTACTACTTCTCTGTTCCCTGGGCCCCCCTGGGGGGCTGGCGGCTGGTTCCGGGTACGGTCCTGTATGAACCTTCCGAGGATGCCTTGACGGATGAGGCGTTCGATTTCATCCTTGAGCTTTACGCACTCCTCCGTTGTATGCCCAGGTGCTCTGTGGAACTCGCAGTACTTTGAGGGATCTCCCTTGTTCGGCTGGATTTCACGTGGCCTTCGCAGCGCCGGGTTGTCCTGAATCGCATAAAGCACGTTAGCACGAGAAGTGTTGAGTGGAGCATACTCTCGGTACGCGTTGGATCCTTTGTTGCCGCGCCGATCTTGTCGTCGGGTATTGTTCCGATGTTCTTCTGGCTGCCGCGGGTTCGGCTCTTCCTTCTTTCTCTTTAGTCCTCCCTCGAACTGCTGGCGATGAGCCTTTATCGCTTCGTCAGCTGCAATTTGAGCCTCTATCCGGTGGATGAGGTCGGGATAGCTTGGGACGGTTTCCCTCATCAGAGTTGAGTAGAAACCACTGGGCCGAAGTCCGCCAAGAAAAACCCCTCGCAAGAGCTCTGGGTCTACTCCGGGGATTTGACGAGCCTCGGTGGTGAATCGGCGGAAGAAGGCCTTAAGCGTTTCTCCTTCGTTCTGACGTATTCCGGAGAGGTGGGAGGGATCCCGGACGACTCTTCTGTTTTCTACAAACTGCTCGACGAACACGTGGGTCAGCTTAACGAAGCTGTTGATCACCCCTTCTTTAAGCGAGTGGAACCACGCCCGGGCCTGCCCCTTGAGTGTCGCTGGGAAGACTTGGCACATGAGTTGATCACTAGCTTTATAGATGCGCATTACCGTTGCGAAGTGGTTAATGTGCTCGAGGGGGTCGTTGGTCCCATCGAAGGTTTCCACGCTGGGCAGCTTGAACCCATGAGGGACCGGGTAAGCTAGGATCTGGGGAGTTAGCGGGGATCCTCGTCCAAGTGCCCCCCGAGCATAGGCGGGGGTCCGCCCCAGATGTCTGCATTCTTCTGCCACCGCCTCACGGATTTCCTCCCGCGTGATTCTCCTCATCTCCTGGTCGGGGACTGTAGCCGCCGTATGATGGTGGTGGAGCGGATGGGTGGAACTAGAAGTGTCAGACTGCCCATCTCTTGCAGCGTGATGTACGTCGGCGGTGTACCCGCCGCGGGGTTGGTTCTCTGCAGGAGGTGGTACATCGTTCGGTTGTGGAGGCGGATTGGGAGGGCGCGGTGCTGCGGCGTTCCTGAGGAGCAGGAGCATCTCGGTTTGGAATTCTTCTAGCCGGTTCATCCGCTCCTCCATGGCTGCCATAGGCGTGGCGACCACTTCTCCAACAGGAGCAACGTTGACGCCTGAGGGCGGGGGTGCAGACTCCGGCTGCCCTTCGCGGGCAGGCTCTTCGGTTGCACGCGCGGTCTTTCCTGTCATTTCCGTCGGTCGAGTATCACTGTGCTGGGATACTGTCTTCTGAATTCTAGAGCTTTTGGGAACGAGTTCCCACAGACGGCGCCAAACTGTTGCGAGTCGCGCACGGCTCTTCCGCGGTCCGGTCTAAATCGACCGCCTTAGCTCGAGAGTCGGGCCGGCGCATGCAAACAGTCAATGTGGACGGCAATGGACAAGGAGACTTTTTACCGTGGAAAACCCCAAGGCGGGGTGAAAAACCACATCGTCGGAGCTGTGCCGACCAAACTTCACTATTTTGCTGGAGGTTACAACCTTTTGAGAGATAGAGGGCGACAGGCCGCGCCTCTTTACAATTTTGAGTGTGAGAGAGAGATGTTCGGAGGGTGACAGGCCACCTCTCGCGATACTGAGCAACTTGGGAAAATTCTCTAAGTCCTGGGTTCTTCGATTTCTGAGATGTTCTCCTCCAGGATAGAGGCCTCGCTTGCACTCTAAGCTTTGCCTTGGGCAGGAGTCTCGAAGCGCACTGGAAGAATGCTAGCCTTGGGAAGAGTGCACACGTTGAGAGTGTGCGCTTGCTGGAGCGGAGTGTGGGCGGCGCTCACTTCGGCGGAACGAGAGGCGCTCACTTCCGCGGAACGGAGTAGGCACGTAGGAGAATTCCCTGGTGGCAGAGTTCCTGTGGAGAGAGAAAGAGAGAAGGAGAGATTTCCCAGAGCGAGAGAGTCTGGATCAAGTGAAGACCCCTGGGGTCCTATTTATAGGATTCCAGGGTAGTTATGGTAGTTACGGGGTGCGGATAGCGCCTATTATTTAAATAATCAATTAAATAAATAGGAAAATAGGGAGATCGGACGTCTTATACGCGACCCTTCCATGATCGGGCGGTTTGGTAACCGCCGGGTGGTTATCTCGTCGGGGCGGCGGTGCCGGCCACCGCCGGACTCCCAAGAATGGGCGGCGGTGGCGGCGGCCTTCTTCCTTGCGGGGAAGAAGGGGCGACCGCCGCTCTCCTCCCTCGAAGAGGGAGGGGCGGCCGGCCGGGCCGACCTCCTCCAAGGAGGAGGCGGCCGGCCTCCTCCCTCGAAGAGCGAGGGGCGGCCGGCCGGGCCTACCCCTCAAAGAGGGAGGGGCGGCCGGCCTCCTCCCTCGTAGAGGGAGGGGCGGCCGGCCGGGCCGACCCCCTCCAAGAGGGGGCGGTCGGCCTCCTCCCTCGAAGAGGGAGGGGCGGCCGGCCGGGTCGACCCCCTCCAAGGAGGAGGCGGCCGGCCTCCTCCCTCGAAGAGGGAGGGGCGGCCAGCCGGGCCGACCCCCTCCGCGGAGGGGGCGGCCGGCCTCCTCCATCGAAGAGGGAGGGGCCGCCGGCGGCCGCCTCCCTCGAAGAGGGAGGGGCCGCCGGCCGGGCCGACCCCCTCCAAAGAGGGGGCGGCCGGCCTCCTCCCTCGAAGAGGGAGGGGCGGCCGGCCGGGCCGACCCCCTCGAAAGAGGGGGCGGCCGGCCTCCTCCCTCGAAGGGGGAGGGGCGGCCAGCCCCCGCAAGGGGGGCGGCGGCCGGCTACCGTCCCCCTCTCGAGAGAGAGGAGGCGGCGGTTAGCCCCGATTGGGCTCGGTGGTTGGCTCTTCGGGAGCGGTTACACGTAGTGGGTGGTTACGCCGAGTGGCGGTTATGCCGTAGTGGGGTCGACCGTTTGACCGCCACGTTGGAGATGGTGGGGAAACGGTTTGACCGGCCATGATGGAGAGGGTGGAGTTAGTGGGGGTTTGAAAACCGCCCACTAACCACCCTAAACCGGGCTATAAATACGAGTACGCATCAAACCTGATTTCATTTTTCCAGTAGTTTATTCATGTGTTTTGATCTGTAGGGAAATATGATCACTCCGGTTGAGGCTAATTTTCGTGCAAACCATTACATGATTTTCCATGAGTACACCATGATTCCTCACTGCATTGCTTTCCCAATGCTCTTCATTTAATTTGGCATTCATGATACCAAAGTAATATTTAAATGTGCTTACTGACTAGGATCGGTGGAAGGAAAAAAGCCAACTCACAGAGCGATTGCGGTGAAGGTAAACTAAAAAGTTTTAATATTACATTAGCTTTCCCCTTCAACATTTTGATCTACTTGCCTCATAGTTGGAGTTACTGGTGGCATTTTCAGTCGATTATTTTTTATAGGTTTTCAAGCTATATCTTCTTCCTTCATGTGTTTATGATTTCATGATAAAACATGTATAATAGTTGGTGGCATTTTCAGTCCATTATTTTTATAGGTTTTCAAGTTATCTCTTCTTCCTTCATGTGTTTATGTTTTGATGATAAAGCATGTATAATAGTTGGGTTGTTCCATTTGACGAAATCAGGTTATAGAAGCACAACAAGCTTAAGGGTTGCTTTAGTTGGACAAAATTGAGACTTTTGATTAGAATTAAGAACTTTATGTTGTGTCGCACGGTTCATGAATTTTTCAAGCGAGAGAACGTCGAGCGAGGTTGGGGGTTCGATCTTCATTGCACGTTGCATGCCAGCATTCCCCTTACGTGACCATATGAACAAATTATTTTTTTTCTTCCAAATTTGCTCTGCCTTTGTTATCAACCATATGAACGGCTCCTTAGTTAAGAGTTTTTATAAGGTGATCAATCATAGTTGTATTTATATTACGGTCATGTGCTTGCACATGTCAATATAAGACATGTGAATATGAATAGCAGTCATAGTTGTATTTATATTACAGTCTTCTCTCATGCTTTTGATCTAGCTCTGCTCCATCGCAGATCTCAAAGTTGACTCCATCTCGATCTTCAGTTGGATCTCCATTGCTTTTAATGTTTTCAAGGCCTTTGGTTTTGAATGCTTTTAATATATATAATTATAAAACAGTTGTGTGCATGAACCTGCTGTTGTCTCTCTCATTTAAATCTCCATGGATCACTGGATGTAAAGTTGAAAAAGATAAAGGGTAATACAGGAAGCCTCAATGTTAGTTCATATTTAAATTATGTCAAAAGTGATTATATTTATAAAAAATTTGAACCCAAAGAAAATGTTTTAGTAAAGAAAACCAGAATTCTATGGCCACAAATCCTAAAGATTAACTAAATATGGCCTAATAAACAAAAAATAAGAAGAAAAAAAACAATCCTTAGAGGCAGTTCATAGATCAGAACCAAATATCATAAATAAATATTATAAAGTTGTAGTTGAAATTTCTCAAGTGTAAATTGCGCTGCTTCATTAATTTGCTTCAACGCTGGCACTAAAATGTGCATTCTTCATCATTTTTATAGAAGCTGTACTTTTTCATGTCTCATAATTGGCTTGGTATGCTTTATCTTAACTCACATATGCACGTGTTTGTTTTAAGGAGCATATAAGTATGTTTTTTTGGTTCTCATAAAATATTTTGATTGATTATTCATTTTTTTAGGTATTTGAAGCTTGAGCTTGATGAGGAGAAGGAGCATATAAGTATATTTTTTAGTGTACTTTACAGGTACTTCATCTCTATTTTCTTTTAGATACACGTACTCTAGGTGTGCTTTGAGGTATTAGTCAAGTAGTGGCTAAGCAAAGCACAATAGACTCTGTGATGAATGTTTATAGGGTTGCTCCGTAGTATTGGCCGGTAGAGGGTCAAGCGGAGCAAATAGATATTTATTTAAATACTTTGTTGCAATGTTTTCATGTTTTATGCACATGTTGTATTTAATGATGATAGTGTGTTGGAATCCTTACCCCATAAGAAATTAGTAATGACTTATTCAATTCCTGTAAAATGAACAATAAGGTTGGGGTGTAAATGATTCATATAGGAAGCTTCTTTTGTTGGAGTCCTAATACACATTCACTTGAGCTGTAGATGTATTGCCTTGAGTTATATATGTATATATAATTTTCATGTGTGAATTAGGGACAATGTTTTTTTCACTAAATTTAGCAAAATATTGGAGTTGAGAGACCTGCATCATTTATATAAAAACATTGATTTGAGGTTCCAAGATCCTCCATCTGTGTTAATTAATCAAAGTCAGTCTATGTAGTCAAATGTTCCTTCTCTCGCCGAATTTTCCCACCACCGCCGAATATCCCAGCCACCGCCGAATGTCCCCATCCCAAACAAATGTTGTCGCCCCCAAAAAATATCGCCCCCCACGACAAATGTCGCTCCCACGATAAATGTCGCCCTCCATGACAAATGTCGCCCCCACGACAAATATCGCCCCCCACGACAAAGGACGCCCCCCACGACAAAGGTCGCCTTGGATCGGGCCGGAGGCCCGTGCCTGTCACTCGTACATATATATATAAATATATATACATAAATATATATATACTTATATATACTTATATAGTATATATATACATATATATATATGTATATATTTATATGTATATATATACATATATACATCTTTATTATATAAAGCAATATATCAATGTTTTCGCTCTTACCGTACTTTTGTTTTCTACCGTTAGATCCTTAAAAAATTACATCGGAACCTCAATCACCAGAACCTCTAGCCGAAATATATGATCCATTCCACCCACGATGTTGGCAGTTACTTAAAACGCGCCTAAATAACTCCATTCCTCTTTCTCAATCGTCATCTCATTTTCACGATCTAAGCTAGACAATCGCTCCTCATCTTCGCCTCCTCTACTTCCAACGGCCAACCCACTGCAAGCCGCTTCCGTTGCCACCAATCTATTCCGCCGTCATCACTCTATTCTGCTGCCGTCACTCTATTTCGCTGCCACTTCTCCGCCGAAATAAAAAACCTGTGTCTCCCTCGCTCCTGCTCCAAACTCCCCAGCCATCGGCAAAGCCCAACTCCTCTAAATCTCCTCGACAACCTCCCTCTGCATCTCCGAACAAATAACCACAGAGGCTTCTTTTCCAGATATCGGTCCACATTTGTCTGCAGCTCCCTACCTACTTCAATAAAAATTATCCACGATCTATTCATTTTCTCCTCTGGAAGGACAGTGCCAGTCCGGCTTTTGCTCTGGACGAAATATTGAAGCTCTTCATCATGCGGCTAAAGGCTTCGGCAATGTGCTTCGCCATGGTTAGACCTCGACAACCCTACGGATTTCTTCCTCACGCGCTCTATTGGCCTGCACATCGAGCCTCCCACTCCCTTGAGGGTCCCTACTCTCAGCCTCTGTGTAAGACCCCCTGCTTCTACTTACTATTTTGTCCTCTCTGTAATCTGAGACTACTCTGCTTGGAAGTTTTAATCTATCTTCAACATTAACTTTCACTGCTTCATTTTAATCTGCACGCATAGTGTTTGACTTATTGCCTGATTAAAGTTGGGTAAAATTACACATAGCATGATTCCACAACTTTCACCTCCATTGGACTTTAAGGTGAAACGATTACCTGTGTTTCTTCAATTTCATTTCAATTTCACTGATTCATTGATTTCCTTTCAATTTTGCTGAATTTATGGGACTGGATTTTTTTTTTTAATTTATTTGCAGAACATCCTCTAATATTTGTAGGGCTATTGCATTTGTTCTACCCAATTCTTGCATTGCTCCTGCTCCAAGTGAAGAGTATCCTGGTCCTGCAGAACCTTCTTTAACATTTGTCTTACCCAATTCCTGCATTATTTTTTTTTCAATTTCACTAATTTCTTTATTTTTTTCAACAAAGAAATCAGTAAAGTGTCATTTTCTGATTTCTTTGTCCTACTTATATATATATATACTTATATATATGTATATATACATATATATACTTATATATATATATATATTTATATATATACTTATACTTATATGAATATATATATATATTTATATATATACTTATACTTATATGAATATATATATATATTTATATAATATAAGTATATACTATACATATATACTTATTTATATACATATATATATTTATATAAGTATATATAAGAATATATATATACTTATATATATACTATATAAGTAAGTATATATACTATATATATACTTATAAATATATATATACATAAATATAAGTATAAGTATATATATATAAATATATATATATAACTATATATATATGTATGTATATATATATATAATTTATATATATATACATATATATACTTATATATATAAGTATATATATATAAATCTATACTTATATATGTATATATACTTTTATATATATACTAATATATATAAGTATATATACTTATATATATATATATATACATATACATAAATATAAGGATAAGTATATATATATATATTTATATATATAAGTATATATATATATATACTTATAAGTATATATATAAACTTATAAATATATATATTTATAAGTATATATATAGTATATATACTTATATATATATACATATATATTATAGTATACTATAGTATATATATATACATATACAGTATATATAAATATACTTATATATATATATATATTTATAAGTTTATATGTATACTTATATAGTATATATATATGCAAGTATATATATATATATATATTTATATATATATACTTATATATATATATTGTTGGAGTTTGAGAACAAGAAAAAATAAAGAAAACAGGGAACGGGGAGAAAGTAGACGGTACTACTGCTTTTGCATTACTCTAACAAAAGGTTACATAGACTTGCTTCTTACAACTTGCAGGAAACACTCTTGAAAGAAAAAACACACACACTCTAAAAGGAGAGGCTCATCCATGCTTTATATATAGCAGCAATGGAGAGGCAAAACAACAACTGAAAAACAAGTACAAGGTAAGGCTTGATAGCAGCTCCTTGGGAACAGGAGGGGCTTTAGCTGCAGCGGCGCATTAACTGAGAGCAGAGCTGGATGAAAAAAGTAATCAACGGCATCATGGCAAGATTATCTTCAACACCCTCCCTTAATCGCAGCCTGTTTGCAGACCCATCTTTTTCTTAATCTCTTTGAAGAACTCCGCAGCAAGAGGCTTCGTTAGGGCATCAGCGATTTGATCCTTGGCACTACAATGGTTAACAGTAATGTCACCATTTTGAACAAGCTCCCTGGTAAAATGCAATTTTAACTCAATATGCTTGGTTTTATTATGGAAGATTGGATTATGAACCAAGGCAATGGCGGAGGTATTGTCCACCAAGATATCTACCGCTCCAGTTTCTTCTTGAATTTCTTCTATTAACCTCTTGAGCCAGATTCCTTCTCTAGCAGCTTCACAAAGGGCTGAGTACTCAGCTTCAGTGGATGAAAGGGCAATACTTTTTTGTTTGCGGGAACACCATGAAATAGGCTTGTTGCCAAGGAAGAACATGAATCCACTTGTGCTTTTTCTGTCATCAGCACAGCCACCCCAGTCACTATCAGAATATCCATGAAGATGATTACTGTTATCTTTCTCATATCTAATCCCATAATCCCTGGTCCCATTGAGGTAGCGCAAAATTCTTTTAGATGCTGTGTGGTGTTTGATACTAGGGGAACCCATGAATCTAGAAACCAGACTGACAGCAAATTCTATATCTGGGCGAGTATTGGTTAGATATATTAAGGACCCAACCAAGCTTCTGTATTCTTCAGCATTGCATTTCTCTTCTCCATCTTCTTTTTTCATTTTTTCATGCGTAATTAGAGGGGTGGAGACAGGTTTGGAGTATTCCATGCTAAATTTTATAAGCAGATCATTCAGATATTTGGCTTGAGTTATCAGCAATCCTGATGATTCTCTGAGTATCTGTATGCCAAGAAAATATCTGACTTGACCTAAATCAGTCATCTCAAAATCCTTTTCGAGGTTGTTTTTGATTTGGCAGATGGATTGGTGAGAAGATCCTGTGATGAGAAGGTCATCAACATACACACAGATGATAATCAAACCTCCACTTTCTTCTTTCTTCAAGTACAGGGCTGGTTCATAGTTACTTTTCCTGAATCCATTGATGGTAAGGCTAGCATCAATCTTGCAGTTCCACGCACGGGGGGCTTGTTTGAGCCCATACAAGGCTTTTTTCAAACGATATACTTTATCTTTTCCCTCACTAACCTCATAACCCTCAGGTTGAGTAACATAAATTTCTTCTTTTATGTCTCCATTTAGAAACGCAGATTTTACGTCCATTTGGTAGACAGGAAAACTGTTTTGAACTGCTAGAGCTAACACAATTCTTATTGTTTCAAATCGTGCTACGGGGGCAAAAGTCTCCAAGTAATCTGTCCCAGGAACCTGAGAGTAACCTTTCGCTACCAATCGAGCTTTATATTTCTGGATTGATCCATCTTCATTAAATTTTGTTTTATAAATCCATTTGAGCCCTATGGATTTCTTGTTGGAAGGCAAGGAGGCAAGTTCCCAAGTATTGTTTTTTTCAATCATTTGAATTTCTTCATTCATGGCACTAATCCAATTCTGATTTTTTGCTGCTTCTTTATAAGTCACTGGTTCTTTGGAGAGAAGAGCTAAATTGCAGTTACTATAAATTTCAGTGATACTTTTAAACTTCTTTGGAAATGATGAATCCTGAGAATCTGATTCCTGAGAGGTTTCAGGAGAATGGAGGTTGTTGTCTTCAGGTAAGGATGGCAGAATTTCTTCTTCGATGGGGTTGATGACTTGATTGACTGAATTAGGATGATGGTTATCCTCATTGAAGAAAGAATCTGTAACCATCTGAGGACATGGATTCTGATCCATAGTTTCTGTCCAGTGCCAAATGTTATTTTCATCAATTATAACATCTCTAGCTATGATGAGTTTGTCTGTTCTTGGATTGTATAGACGGTAAGCTTTTGATTCTTCACTATATCCCAGGAATATGGTTTTTTCTCCTTTTTCCCCCAACTTATCTCTCTTTTCTACTGGTACCAAACTATAGGCAATGCTTCCAAATATTTTAAGATGAGAGATTTGTGGTTTAGTACCATTCCATTGTTCATATGGAGTGCTGTTAACTAAGGCACGAGTGGGTGCTCTGTTTAGTAAGTAAACTGCCGTGTTTACTGCTTCTGCCCAATAAGCTTTTGGTAATTGTTTTGTTTTCAGCATACACCTTGCCATCTCCATGATAGTTCGATTTCTCCTTTCTACTACACCGTTTTGTTGGGGTGTTCCTCTTACAGTTAGTTCCCTTCTTATGCCATTCTCTGCACAGAAGTTTGTAAATTCCTTACTTAGAAATTCACCTCCTCTGTCAGATCTCAAGCATTTAATTTTTTTATCTTGCTGGTTTTCAGTTTGAGCTTTAAACAGCTGGAATTTCTTGAAGGCTTCAGATTTGTGTCTTAAGAAGTAGACCCACATGAATCGACTGAAGTCATCTACAATCAATAAGTAATAATGCTTTTTTGATAGGGATGGAATGAGAGCAGGTCCCCAGATGTCTATGTGGATAATATCGAGGGGTTGTTCTGCTCTATGGAAGCTTTGATGGGGAAAAGGTGTTCTATGTATCTTGCTCAAGGAGCAGTCTTCACACATGGCTATTCCTTCTTCAATGGAGGGAAGACCTACTACCAAGTTTTCTTTTTCCAGCCTTCTTAAATCCTTGAGATTGAGGTGCCCATATCTCTCATGCCATATTCTAGTTTTATCATTTTGTTTACTAACTAAAGCTTGATCTTTGATAGTAGACAGACTCATGGGAAACACTTGATTGGAGGTCATTTTTATGGTAGCAATGTGAAAGGAATATTTGTCAAAAATGATACATTGTGAGTCATCAAAGATTAGCTTGTATCCTTTCTTGACAAGTTGCCCTACACTTAATAAGCTTTGAGTAAGGTCAGGAACAAATTGGACATCATAGATATATTTAATTTGACCACTCTTGGTTTTAACTGATACCACCCCTTTTCCTTCTATTTTCTTTGACTTACCATCTCCCATAAGAACTTCAGATTTTAAGGTATCATCAAGGCTAACAAAATACGTTTTTTGATTTGTCATGTGGTTAGAACACCCACTATCAATATACCACATATCATTTTCAGTAATTTCACAGCCGGAGTTAGTGTAAAATACTCGATCCTGATCCTTGTCTTCATGAAGAACATCATCCTTGACTGGTTTTTGCTGAAACCAGCAGTCTTTGTTGAGGTGAGTAGGTTTCTTACACCTTTTACACTTGTAAAAACAATCATGTGCTTCATGATTTGGTCTTTTACATAAGTGGCAGAACACTTGAGAGTTGGTCTGTCCTCTTTTTTGAGGATCAGAGAATTTTTCATAAGTGTTTTGAAGATTCATTTTGCTTTGAAAGGCTTTTTCTAAGGAAAAATTTTCATATCTCTTGGTCCTTTCTTCATGAGCCTGAAGAGAGCCCATTAGTTCAATAACTGTGAGATTGCTTAATACCTTGGATTCTTCAATGGCTGAGACTACTGATTCATATTTTTGTGTAAGAGTTCTTAAAAATTTTATAGCAATCTTGTTTTCTTCTAAAGTATCTCCAAAGCTTCTAATTTGATACACAATAATAGAGATTCTGGTGAAATATTGCTGAGATGATTCTTCCTCCCTCATCTTGAGGGATTCAAACTCTTGCCATAAGTTTAAGAGTTTGATAGAGATTACTGTTTGCCCGGAAAGCCCGCGATCTAGTCTTTACGATGCAAAAAGGTGGTCTCAGCGGTCTTCAGAATCAGTGATCGCGCAGATCGCCAGCCTTCAGCCTGATCAGTTTTCCTATGTTCCAAGCAACTGAAGTTGTTCGAGACCGCCAGTCCGAGCGGTCTGGGCTTTTTTCCTGTTTTTACTATTCGCACCCCATTTCACTGCCCCGGCTCTCCTGTATCCCGGGCAGCCCGTAGTTTTTCAGTTCTGCCCGTTTGGGCAGCCCCCACGTCTATAAATAGAGGGGTAGGGGTACCAGGAAAAGGACTTTTGAGCTCCGAGGCTCCAGCTTACAACCTGTGTAAGCGGTCTCATTTTTTCGTGATCGCATTTTGGTGATCGTTTTCCTTTCGTTCCAGCATCTTCTGTCTTAGTAACCTACACTTCGCAGTTTTCTCCCATCCCTTTTTAGTGTGAATTTTGGAGGTACCATTTTTGGCACCAACAGAACGAACACGCGACCTTCAGATTCGAAGTGTTAGGCGAAGCTCAGACTTTCAAGATGGCTGATCGCCGCAGAGGTCGTCCTTTGCGGTCTCCCAGTGTTCCCCCTTCCGATCACAATCCGTTAGAAGCGATGGAACGCCGTTTCGAGCTTCGCGTTGAGCAGGCTCTCCGCGAGGCCGCCCGAGCTAGGCAAGATGCTGCCGCTGTTCAGCAAGAGATCGCGCGGTCTCAGCAAGAGGCCGCTCGAGATCGGCAGGAAGTCGTCCGGACTCAGCAGGAGTCCGCAAAGCAGATCGAGGCCATGAACCAGGTTCTGGCCGCGATCTCCCAGAAGATCCTTCCTCAATCCTCTCAGATCGCTACCCCTGACCGCATGGCAAGCGGTCACCCTAGTGATCATCCCATTTTCCAGCCCGCAGCTCCTCAGCGATCTCAGCATGAGGAGTTCGCCGCCCGTCGTAATTCTTTCCGAGCCGCAGCCCAGGGGCCTCCGGCTCAGACCTTGAATTTTGAAGAAGGGTTTGCTTACCCTCAAGATCCTCCAGCTCCTTTTCTTCCTCCAGGACCTTCTGTTTTTGGGGAGCCTTCCCCCTTCACTGATGAGATTCGTCGGGATCCAATTCCCCATGGATTCAGAGAGCCCCGTCTTCCTGTGTATACAGGAGAGACCGACCCGATGTGTCATGTCCAAGCCTTTGAATCTGTCGTTGCCCTCAGGACCATTTCAGATGGAGTGAGGTGCAAGCTGATGGTTACCTCCTTCGATGGGTCAGCCATGGAATGGTTCTATAAGCTGCCTTGTCAATCTATCTCAAGCTTTGCCGCCTTGAGGCAAGAGCTCCTCCTGAGGTTCGCCACCGCAAAGAAAAGGAAGAGTGGTCCTGCGACCCTCTTCAAAATTAAGCAAGGGGACAGCGAGACTGCAGCGCATTTCGTTGATCGCTTTCAGAAGGAGATCTTGGGCGTCAGAGACATGGACCCCGAACTCTATATGGTAGCTTTGATCAGCGGCTTGCAGGAGGGTCCTCTGAAGTTCAAAGTCACAACCAAAGAGCCTGGCTCCTATCAGGAGCTGATCAGCATTGCCAATCGCTATATAGAAGGGGAAATCAACAACCCTACCTATGTGAGCAATCTGACCAACAGAGCCACCCAGAAAGGCTCTGCGGGATTCTATCCTGCTCCATCTTCCTCGAAAACTAAACAGGAGCTTCCACCTCCAGCTCCAAGAGGTAAGAATTACCGCAGCAACCGCTTCAACCGAGGTAATCAATTTTTCCCACCTCAAAATTCATTTCTTCAAACTCCTGCTACTCCTGCTCCGCAAGTCACCCCCATCCACCAGATCCAGTACGCTCAACCTCCTCTTCTACCCGTTCCTTCACTTTATAATGAATCCCAAGAGTCCTTCACGGACTTTGGTGTTTCTATGAATGAAGTGCTGCAAGTTCTCCAGAAACAGCCCTTTGTTAAGAGGCCAGCTCCGCTGAATTCTGATCCGAAAACCAGAAACCCTACTCTCTACTGTGAATATCATAGAGATAGGGGTCATTTGACAGAGGATTGTAGAGCTCTCCGCCTATTTTTAGAGAAACTATTAAAGGAGGGAAAGCTCTGCGATCTCATTCAAAAGAATGACTCTGCCAAAGCTTCAACCTCCAAGGCCAAGGAGGTAGCAGAAGTTCACTGGGAGTGCGAAGAAGTAGATGATGTTGGCCATCTGGGCAACATCGGTTTTCCCAGCGAATGCGTGGACGCTAATGATGAGGGTGCCTTGGGCAACCTATTCTGCATCCATGGGGGTGCAGGGCCGGAGTCCTCGAGAAAGGCAAGTCTGAAGAGGGTTTACCAGTCAGAGGTTGTTGCTACCTCTTCGGCTCCGGTTCGAGGAACGGTCACTTTTGGAGATGAAGATCTTCCTCAGACCGCGAATCCCTTTGATGATGCAGTCGTCATCAAAGCTGTAATCGAAAATTATACGGTGGAAAAAATTCTAATAGATACAGGGAGCTCAGTCAATGTGCTTTTCAAGCCTGCCTTTGAGGCGTTAAAGACAGGTAAAACCCTCCAATCAACTGAAGGCCCCCTTTATGGTTTTTCAGGAGAAAAGAAAGAAGTTGAAGGGCTCGTCACCCTCTCCGTGATTCTTGGAGGAATAGTGAGGCTGGTCAAATTTATAGTCGTTGATGCTCCCAGTAGCTACAACGCAATTTTCGGGAGACCCTTTCTGAACGGATATCAAGCCATTGTCTCCACTTATCATCAAGCGGTGAAGTTCGCCTTGAATGGCAAACAACATCGAATCAGGAGCGACCCCAGGAAAGCTAGAGAATGCTATGTAAAGACGGTCAACATGATCATGTCTTCTCCACCCCAGGAGGTTATGATGACTGAATCCATCGAAGTTCCTGAACAAGTTCAAGTCGCAGAAGAGGTGGAGGATGTGAAAGATGGAGTTCGCTTGGAGCCTGCCCAAGCAACTCAAGCTATTCAGATCAGCGAGGAAGATGAGAGCAAGAGCCTCTCCATCAACGCTGAATTATCCGAGGCTGACAAGAGTCAGCTCATCTCTTGTCTTCTGCAAAATTTAGATATCTTCGCTTGGTCGGCAGACGACATGCCTGGAGTGGATCCAGATGTTGCTTGCCATCACCTCAACATCAGCCCAAATGTCATCCCAATTCAGCAAAGGAAGAGGACTGTAGCAGCCACTCTGGCTCAACCTATCCGTGAGGAAGTAGAGAAGCTCCTGAGGGCGAAGTTCATCCAACCGATCCAATATCCTGAGTGGGTGTCAAACGTTGTAATGGTAACAAAGCCAGGTGGAAAGTGGAGGATGTGTGTCGATTTTACCAAACTCAATAAAGCTTGCCCCAAGGATTGCTATCCCTTGCCTCAGATAGATTCTTTAGTGGATTCTGCGGTAGGTTATTCTTTTATGAGTTTTTTAGATGCTTTTTCAGGTTATCACCAAATCAGGATGCATAAACCGGATATACCGCACACTTCGTTTATCACAAATGATGGTTGCTTCTGTTATCTCGTGATGCCTTTTGGGTTGAAAAATGCTGGAGCAACTTACCAAAAAATGATGGATACAGTTTTCAAAAGTCAGAAGGCAAGAAACCTTGAGGTGTATGTCGATGACCTCTTGGTGAAAAGCAAATCCTTCTCCTCTCATCTCAAAGATCTCTCGGAAACTTTTGCAACCCTACGAACCTTCAATATGAGGTTGAATCCATTAAAGTGTGTTTTTGGAGCAAACAGAGGTAAATTTTTGGGTCATCTCCTCACTCCAGAAGGGTTAGAACCAAATCCAGATAAGGTAAAAGCTATTTTGGAAATGCCACCTCCCAAAACCCCAAAAGAAGTTCAACAGTTGGGAGGGAGAATGGCAGGCTTGAGTCGATTCATCTCCCGGTCAGGGGATAAAAGTGCACCTTTCTTTAAGACCCTCCGGGGAGGGACCAAGTTTGAATGGACTCAAGAGTGTGATGATGCTTTCAGTCAGCTTAAAAAGCAGTTAACGTCAATTCCTCTGCTCCAAAGCCCGCGAGAAGGGGAAGATCTTTTCCTCTATTTGGGAGTTGGCACCGATGCTATAAGCTCTGTTTTGGTCCGAGAAGAGAAAAAGAAACAATTTCCAGTTTACTATGTAAGCCGAATTTTGAAGAATGCAGAGACTCGATATCCAATCCTAGAGAAGCTAGCCTTAATGCTCGTAATTTCAGCAAGAAGACTAAGACCGTATTTTCAAGCTCATTCGATTTTAGTCGTCACTGACCTTCCATTAAAGAGTGTCTTGGAGAAGCCGGAGCATTCAGGCAGATTGGCAAAGTGGGCAATAGAGCTCAGTGAGTTTGACATATCCTATGTTCCAAGAATGACAATCAAAGCTCAAGTCTTAGTGGACTTCATGGTTGATGCTAAAGAAGTTGAATCGCAGAAGGGGGTTAGAGTGCCCCTTGCCTGGAAAATCTTCGTGGATGGAGCCTCAGGGAAAAATTCTTCCGGGGCAGGAGTTATCTTAATCAACCCAAATGGAGTAAGGCTTGATCAAGCACTGAAGTTCTATTTTCAAGTAACAAACAATCAAGCGGAATATGAGGCTTTGCTAGCCGGTCTCAAGTTCGCCAGGGAGCTGGGGATTGACGATGTCGAAGTTTTCACAGATTCTTTGGTGATGGCTTCTCAAGTAAATGGGATTTTCGAGACTAGAGATAGTATTTTAAAGCAGTATCTGACTCTGGTAAAAATCGAGGTAGGGAAATTCAAAAGTTTTGCTATTGAACATATTCCCAGAGGTGAGAATATGGAAGCAGATGAGTTGGCAAAGTTTGGACTTCCCTCGGGAGGAACAACTTCGGAATTGTTCCGCCCAGCAATTGAAGAAGGAGAGGTTATGGAAATTGATCAGCATTCGTCTTGGATGGATCCATTTGTTCAATATCTTTCAACTGGAGATTTCCATTCAACAATAAAAGATAGAAAAAGGTTTAAGCGGAAAGCAGCTAACTATTATCTTGTTGCAGGAATACTTTATAGAAGAACGTTCCTTTCACCATTAGCGCGATGCGTTTCGGAAAAAGAGATTCCAGCGGTCCTCCAAGAAGTCCATTCTGGAGAATGTGGAAGTCACTCTGGAGCTAGAACTTTGGAGAAAAGAATTCTGAGGCAGGGCTACTTTTGGCCCCAGATGAGGAAGGATGCGGAAAATTTTGCTAAGAAATGTGTGAAGTGCCAAAAGTTTGCTCCTCTTCAAAATCAGCCGGCTCAACAACTCAAGTCAATAGCGACTCCGTGGCCGTTTGCAGTTTGGGGAATGGATTTGATTGGGCCTTTTCCTATGGCAAGTGGGCAGCGGCGATATATTATAGTCATGATTGACTATTTTAGCAAATGGATAGAGGCAAAAGCATTGGCCAAAATTACCACTCAAGCCGTGAAAAACTTTATATGGGGAGAGATAGTATGTCGACACGGAATTCCAATGGCAATCATCACGAATAATGGTTCTCAATTCAACAATTCAACTCTTATTAGTTTCTGCAAGCAAATTGGCATTGAGCTTCGTTTCGCTTCCGTGCATCATCCTAGAAGCAATGGGCAGGTAGAGGCCGCCAACAAACTCATCATAAATCTCTTGAAAAAGAAGGTGGAAAACGTTAGGGGCAACTGGGCAGAACAACTACCTTCCGTCTTATGGGCCTTGAGAACAACTCCGAATTCTGCTACTGGGGAAACTCCGTTCAAATTATCACACGGTTCCGAAGCCCTTATTCCGGTAGAATTTGAAGTAAAAAGCCCAAGAGTATTATTGGCACAACAAAATCAAATCGAGTGGATGGAAGGAAATGATGAAGAATTAAAATGCAGCCTTGATTTAATTGAGGAATTGAGAGATACTGCAATCATCAGACAGGAAGAGGTAAAAAGAAGAATGGCGAGGTTATTCAATAAAAATGTAAGAACCAAAGAATTCGCTGTTGGAGATCTAGTCTTAAAGAAGGTAGATGCAGCAGCAAGAGCTGGTTCAGTTGGAAAGCTTAATCCAAATTGGGCAGGGCCGTTCGTGGTAAAGAATGTGCTTAAAAATGGTGCTTACCATCTCCAAACTTATGAAGGAGAAGAGTTGCCTCATTCCTGGAGCGGAGATGATCTCAAGCTTTTCTTCTCTTAAATGTTCACATCTAATTCACTCATTTCTTGTTCCTCACTCTTTTCTTTCTTAAACATCACGTATGTATTACCAAAGCATTTGCAATACAAGTGATGGATGATGAATCTTAAAAATAAATTGATCTCTGAAAAGCCAAAAACCTGTCAAGTGAGATATCGCCGGATCCTACTATCTTCCCCCTCGACTTGTTAGCTCGACGTGTAATTCTGCCAGGACCACAGATGTCGGGGAGATTTCGAATCTGTGTAGCAGTAGCTCGCCAAGCTCAAGCGGTGGAAGTTTGGGATACCGGGTCTTTGCTGACATCTGGCACGCCTCAGCGTTTTAAGGAGGTCTAGGTGGCTGGCTCAGCTCTGTCATGCATTGAAAAGGACATTGTTACAATCTTAATGATCTTTCAGGGAAAGCAATGTCGGTATAGCCTCCGCGGCATGACCACACCTGCCCTACCGATCATTTTGATTTGTAACTCTCGAATACTCGTTGAAGCGTGGTTAGGAAAAGGGGCGGCCAGGAACATCTATAACCGTCACCTAAACCTTAGATTGACAAATTTGCAGCAAATTCAATAATTCTCCAGAGAAAAACAATGTCGGTATAGCCTCATCGGCATAACCACACCAACCCTGCAAACTTTTTTGAAATTCTCTTTTTCTATAACCTCAATTATTTCATAATATTGAGATCGGGCGGTCAGATCTTACGAAGACCGCATACTTTCCTCTCTTCAAAGGGTGATCGACATTGTTCATGATTCATGGCTTGATATTCTCCAGGATCCGAATAAAAGTGATCGCCGGTATCAGTTTTTTCATGATCGCTAGGCGAGATTTTTTCTAAAGAGGCTTGGTTTTCAGAAATGATTGTTATTGGAAGAAGTCGAGTTGCTTATAGTCATCAGCTATATTTTCTCCAGGATTGGGCAGAAGCGATCGTCAGGCAAGGCTTTTTTCATAAAAGATTGGAATCGTTATTCAGGAATCTCTTAAATTGTCTTGATAACGATCGGACTGATAATATTGGGATCGCGATCTAAATTGTTCTTATTCAAAAATTACGTGAGAATGCTCATGATCCTTCAATCCCTATCGCTTGATGGTTGGGTCTTTCCCTCGAAATGGCGGACTGAATATTGTTTAGATCGCCGCAATGATATTCATAGAGATTCATCTCTTTATAGATTGTCCGATTATTCGAAGATCGCAGAATTATTCTTTTCATAGAGATTCATCTCTTTCCCTCGAAACGCCGAAACCTAGAGCATTGAGATCGAATGCTAAATTTATTATGCTATGATCGCATATAATAGAAGTTGTGATCGATTTGCATGAATAATATAGCAAAAACAAATACAGAAAAGAATCATTCACGAACAAAAATAACTTTCCATTTATCTCAAAAATTACAATATCGGGCGCGGTCATTAACCGGCAATTACATCGTTTGTTTGGAAAAGGTAAGTCTAGTTCTTCTGTTTCTTCTTTCGCGGAGATCGCTCCTCTGAAGAAGAAGTTGAACTCTCTGAGGACTCACTCTCACTATCAGTCTCCCTCGAACCAGAATCTGAGGCCGCTGCTGAGCTTATTTCCTCGCCAAGAAAAACACTTCCACTAGGGGAAGCGTGATCGTCTTGACTTTCAACGATCTCGACGGATTCATCTTCAATGGTCTCGGCAGTTTTCGTTCCTTTAACTTTTTTCTTTTCTGCCTCCTCGATCATTTCAGCGATCTCAGGGAAGAGATCGGCAAACGTCGTATCCCGGAAATCAGCAGTAAGGCCATCCTTTTCACGAAGAATAGCAATTGTTTTGTTCGAGGCATCCCTGACATGAGTATATAGGGATCTGAGATAGTCGGGATTATGGATATCATATGCGGACTTCTTGAAATTCTGTAAAAGGCAATATATCAGATCGAAGCGGTCAAGGTAAGTATTTAAAAGTTGCATTTCTTTTGAATACTTACATCAAAACGATCTTGCAGACGCTCCGCATGCTGCAAGGATGCGCGAAGAGATCGCCCCATGTGGTGGTTCAGAACCGTGCTTCGGGCGGTCACCTGAGCGCATACATCAGGGAGATCGTCAGTCCTGATCCTCAGTGCTTCATTAGCATTCTTTTTTCCATAAAGGGCAGAAGTGACCGCGAAAGCATGATTCGAAAACCTCCCTCCCCAAAAAGGAAGATCGGTTGACACTTTCAGAGACTTTCCGGTCTCGCCCCATCTCAGTAGAGATTTTCCTTTAATGTCCTTTACTTTCTTTCCAAAACCCAATAAGGGAAATGGTCCCTCCTCCAGATCGCCCTCCTCGGCGATCTCTTTCGCTTTCCTTTGACGATCTTGCTTCAGACGTTTTTCGCGCTGGGTAAGAACTTCCCCACTTGGCGTCACCGGGCCGACCTTTGGGATCGCGAATCCGGCTGTAAGAAGAAAACAGGTAAGAAATTTCCAAATTTTACTAGAGAGGCCGAAGGGAATAAAAAAAAAATTGTTGTTGTAGCTTACTTTCTTCCGGTAAGACCGCAGCAACATCGGGCCAGATCGCCAGGTAATGATTCAGGTCGAATCGTTTCCCCGCCAGCCATTCCAGAACTGCAAGTTCTTCCTCCGAAACAAATTTTTCTTTTCTAAATATTTTCTCTGCTCGCGAAGAAGGACGGCTGGCGAGACCGCCGAGATCGCCTTCAAAGATTAGATACCTCTCGGTCCAGAGAGGGATTTTATTTGGAAGATTTAAAACTTTTATTCCATTACCACTGAGATACAACAATCCTTTGAACTCTTCCTTGTTCAGACCCTCTTTTAAAACCTTTACAGAAAATGTACCTCGGAAGATTGACATTGTGAATTTTAACTTCACCGATCTCAAGTAATTGATAAAGACGCTCATCAGACCGATCGAGTTCGGCGGAATCTGGGCGAGAACGAGACCGTAATAATTCATCACTTCCAACATTTCCCAAGGGATGGGAATTTGAAGACCATAAGCGAAGTGATCAATCGGGATGACATATTTATCTTCATCCCCAGAGTTCAAGCCTTCATCTTCGAATGGAATTCTGATCGTAATCTCATCATCGATCTCATATTTTTCAATAAAGGAAGAGTACTCTGTCTCCGAGATTTGACCATATTTGTGATCGGAGTTCAAGAAGACCTCAGCAGCTTTGGAGCGCGCGGACACCATTTTATGAGATCGCAGGAGTCAGTAAATTAAAGAATACTCAAGAAGAATAAAATAATGATCCAGAAGAGAAGCTATTTATAGAAGGAAGGAGATGATTATGCAATGATAGTACTCCTTGAGATCGCCCTGCAGATTGATCAGACCGCCAAAAGCTATTTAGACTCGAAGATAACTAATACGCATAAAATTGTCCTCAGATAGATCACATAATCCTTAGTTTTTTAGGGTGTCACCAAATAGCTCGCATGCAGATCGCAATACACATAATCCACAATAAAAATACTATTAAAAAAGATCGCATTTATGAAAGCTAGAGATCGTAAAATGAGTACCACAATACTAAATACCATAAAGCAAAACCAAAAAATATCTTACAGACCAGAAATTAACTAAACAGGGTTTTTAAAGAGATCGCTAAATAAAAGAAAGAAGGGCTGCGGTCTCATCGCCTTGGATCCTTTCTCCTTCCAACGAATGCCGCCACATCCTGCATCTCGTTGACCGCAGTCCAGGCAGAAGCTAGGCTGTGATTGGCAACCATGGCAGCCCTATGGATTTTAGACATTTCGCGGTCTACTTGCTCCATAGGGATTACCACGATTTCCGCCGATCTCTTTTCCGCGAGACCGCTGGAAGTGCCCGCTTTCATCGACATTTGAGGCCCGCCCCGGAGATTGGCGATCTCCGCAGCAAGTGCCGCGGCCTTCCCTCTATAATAATCGGCGTCCTTTTCGGCTTTTCGAAGCTTTTCTTCAAACTCGCCTCGAACCTGCTTTTCTTTGACTTCAAAGCTTGAAAGAATTTGCTTCTCCTTAGCTTCAAAATTCGCGGTCTGGATTCGGAGGCGGTCTTCTAGCATCCTCTCGCGATCTCGCATGACCCTCATGTCGTCAAGCATCGGCTTAAGGAGATCGGCGAACTCTGGAGGAATTGAAACCTTTTTTGGTATCTCACCTTCTTCAGAAGCTGAGCTCACAATTTCATCTGCAATCAGGAGAGAAAACGGTCAAAAGTAATCAGCATTTATTATCAAATAGAAAGTAAGGTTTTCGTGTGAAATACTTGACAGTGTAGAAAGACCGCAGTCAAGTAAGTTCTTTTCAGCATCTTTTGAGACCGCAGCATTGGCGGTCAACAAAAGGCGGTCAGATCCTCTTAGGCATTCTAAATTGATTTTTTCTAATTGTCTTTTTCGCGACCGCTCGCCTTCTTTTCTTCTTCTTTTTAATTCAGCATTACTAATAAGAATGTCATCAGTTTCGATAATGACAATCTCAGGTCGCTTTCCAGGAGACGCAGGACGGAAAGCAAGTTTGGGAAGTGAATCAATCGGTCTCGCGATCATCTTCGCCTTACCAGCCTTAATAAAGTCTAACGCAGCTGCGCGGTCTGCCGCCTCCGCATCCAGCTCTTTTTCCGCTTCTAACAAAGCATCGACGTGATCATTAGACGCAGCGGTCTCATTTTTTCCTTTTTTGACCGAGACCGCCTCTCCAGCGATCTTCTTTTTCTTTTCTTTCTTCCTCTTCTTTTTCTCCTTATCCTTCTCAGCAGCTAGAACTCCCTCTTTTTCTTTCCTTTCTTTCTCCGCGGCCATAGAAATCTTTTCTTTTTCTTTTCTCTCCCACTCTGCTTTGGCGATCTCCTCCTGCTTTCTTTTCTCTTCTTCTCTCTTCTTTAAATTCTCAGTGATCGCCGCAAGCCTGGCAATCTCATCCTCTTTTACTTTTCTTTCCTCCTCCTTTTTCCTCTCTTCTTCCTCTTCTTTCTTCTTTCTTTCTTCTTCCTTTCTCCTCTCTTCTTCCTCTTCTCTCTTCTTTCTCTCTTCTTCTTTTCTTTTTTCTTCAGCAGCTTCTTCCTCGGCGATCACTCTAAGTCGTTCAACCTCAAAAGGATATGTTGACTGAAATAATCAAGGAAAAAATTAATAAAAGTCAATTTTGAAGTATGTATAAAATTTGAAGTATGATTGCTTACGCTTGAAAGATTCTCAACAGGGTTATCTCCAGAAAGATAAGTCTGAAGATCGATGTCGCCGGCGGTCATAATTTGTCCAGTTTTCACCCTCTTAGCGATCCGATCAGGAGAACTAGCTTCTTTTCTTTTTAAGTCTCTAGCGGCTTTTTCTTTATTAGCGATCTGACTTCTAAGATTCTCAGCTGAAGCCTTCACCTGCAACATAGCAGCCCTGATCGACTCCACAGAAGCGGTCTCTCCAGAACAATCGGCAGGTTGATTGACCATTTCCGAAGTCATCTTAGCAGCAGCTTCTGTGATCGTTAAATCAACAAGGACCTTGGAAGCAGGATCATCTTTTTTCTTTGAACTCTTGATCGATTTTTCTTTGCTAGAATTGACGGTCTTCTTCGAAATAATTTTCTTTGTTTTCGACGCAGATCCTGGCGATTTTCGAGATTGCGCTGATATTTTCATCAAGTCCAAAGCATCCATCTCAAAGGAAAAATTCTTTCACGATCTCAGTAAACAGCGACCGCTCAAGGATCAGGATCTCACAATGGTGTGGAATCTGAAAATCTGGGGTGATATTTATAGCTCAAGCCACATTTATGACAGTCGCGGTCTCGGCGGTCAAAGTTTACATTTTCGAAGTTCCAGCGTAACTTAAAAATGTGCGGGGATTATGTTTGCCCGGAAAGCCCGCGATCTAGTCTTTACGATGCAAAAAGGTGGTCTCAGCGGTCTTCAGAATCAGTGATCGCGCAGATCGCCAGCCTTCAGCCTGATCAGTTTTCCTATGTTCCAAGCAACTGAAGTTGTTCGAGACCGCCAGTCCGAGCGGTCTGGGCTTTTTTCCTGTTTTTACTATTCGCACCCCATTTCACTGCCCCGGCTCTCCTGTATCCCGGGCAGCCCGTAGTTTTTCAGTTCTGCCCGTTTGGGCAGCCCCCACGTCTATAAATAGAGGGGTATGGGTACCAGGAAAAGGACTTTTGAGCTCCGAGGCTCCAGCTTACAACCTGTGTAAGCGGTCTCATTTTTTCGTGATCGCATTTTGGTGATCGTTTTCCTTTCGTTCCAGCATCTTCTGTCTTAGTAACCTACACTTCGCAGTTTTCTCCCATCCCTTTTTAGTGTGAATTTTGGAGGTACCATTTTTGGCACCAACAATTACCTTGGCCGATCCTTGGAATTCAGTTTTTAAGGTGTCCCATGCTTCCTTTGAGGTTTCAGCTCCCATGACTCTTGGAAATAAGCTTCTTGTTACCCCTTGCTGAATATACAGCAGGGCCTTAGCATCCTTTTTATAATTCTCTTCATAAGTTGTAACTGTGGCAGCATCCCAGCCAGTCAAAGGGTTCTCAGCAGTGGGCTTGTTAAACCCGTTTTGAACAATACTCCAAAGTCCTTGTGAGATGAACAAGGTTTTCATTTGGACATGCCAAAAATCATATGCATCTCCTTCAAAGATAGGTACACCATTGGGTGAGTAATTTTGAGGGGAAACATTGTTGCTAGATGATGCCATATGATGATAATAACAGAGGGATGCCAACACAAGACCGGGTAGCAGCACAAATGCACCAAATTTTTTTCTGATGGCAGATAGCAACTACGACCTCCGCTCTGATACCATGTTGGAGTTTGAGAACAAGAAAAAATAAAGAAAACAGGGAACGGGGAGAAAGTAGACGGTACTACTGCTTTTGCGTTACTCTAACAAAAGGTTACATAGACTTGCTTCTTACAACCTGCAGGAAACACTCTTGAAAGAAAAAACACACACACTCTAAAAGGAGAGGCTCATCCATGCTTTATATATAGCAGCAATGGAGAGGCAAAACAACAACTGAAAAACAAGTACAAGGTAAGGCTTGATAGCAGCTCCTTGGGAACAGGAGGGGCTTTAGCTGCAGCGGCGCATTAACTGAGAGCAGAGCTGGATGAAAAAAGTAATCAACGGCATCATGGCAAGATTATCTTCAACATATATACTTATATATATATACTTATACTTATATTTATGTATATATATATTATATAAGGATATATATAAGTATATATAAATATATACTTAAATATAAGTATATATATACTTATATATAAGTATATATATATATATATATATATATTTATATATATAGATATATACTTATATATATATTCTTATATATATATACTTATATATACATATATATCTGATACCAAAAGAGGAACAGAAACCCAGGACAAGAGAAAACAACAAGAAAACTAATACAAGATAGAACAAATAAAATACAAAATAGAAATCATAAAATACAAAGGAAGAAAATTACAAAGAACTCTGAAGGCTTCTTCTCGTTCTCCCTCTTTCCTCCTCCTCTGCTCGGACTTGGGATGGAAGAGGAAATGGCCTTCTTATTTATAGAAGGGCAGCAGCTGGTAAGGAATCTTTTGAATTATTGCCGGCGTGGATGGCTTTTGAGCTGGCAGGCATCGTGGAATAGTAAGATGTCGTCTGCTTTTGCATAACGGATGACTTTGGAGCTGGCAGGCATCGTAGAATAGTAAGATGCCGTGTCTTTACTTTTGCTTTGGGTGCTGGCAGGAATCGTGCTGAGTGCTGAGAGGAATCATGGCCGGCAGGAGTGAGTGCGGGCGTCTTTTGAGCTGGAAAAGCATCTTGGAATAGTTGCTGAGAGGAATCATGGCCGGCAGGAGTGAGTGCGGGCGTCTTTTGAGCTGGAAAAGCATCTTGGAATAGTTGCTCTGTACGGCTCCCCGAGGCTCAATACAGGTGATTCGGATTTTTAGCAAATCCGCAGCTATCAACGGGTTTGACATATCTTTACCGGTTACCGTTTGAACCGGATTAGCCAATAGATTGAATCCGCTCTATTGATAGCGTTATGAATCCTCATGAAGGATTATCGGATTTTTAGCAAATCCGCAGCTATTTAACGGGTTTGATATATCTTTACCGGTTACCGTTTGAACCGGATTAGCCAATAGATTGAATCCGCTCTATTGAAAAGCGTTATGAATCCGGATTTAGATTTTAAAGGAATCCAGACTTTCGTCATATGGAACCTGGGCGAACAGGCCAGCGAAGGGGTCTGGTGCTGCTTTGGAGGTAGAAGCAGATGGAGATGTGGCTGAGGATATGGATGAATGGAGACGATGTTGTTTTTGCATATGTTTGAATTTTTGGAATTCTAAGAAGGTTTGTAAATCATCGTCGTCATCTGTGGATGAGAGGGGCAGAGAGGACTTGGAAGGTGGTGTAGGTGGTATAAAGATTTTTGGTGATGGAGGCGGTGGAGTTGAAATGACTGGAGATGAATTGCCAGTTGATAGGTAATGCAGAATTACCTTTTCAGAGGCATTGTGATCGTTGAATTTTGGCCACCATTTGATTTTGAATGTACGGGTGAGTGAGAATGGGAAATCGTCTGGATGAGTTTTGGTAATGGCAAAACTCCAACAGAATATCCAAGGGATTTTGAAGGAGCGGTGGAAATTGAGTGATTTTTTGTAGGTGGGGCCAGGAGATTTGGCGCACCAGGTGTGGTAGCTTTGCTGAAGTGTTTGAGGTAAGATTTGCCGAGAGGCACCATATCGGGTCCACCAATCGTAGAACCAGATGGGGAAGGAGGTGGCGCAGGTATTATGAAAGACCATGAACCATGAATGGGAAAAAGGGCGATAGAGGAGTGCGCGAAACCAAGCGAGTTGATAATCGCGGTAGTTGTATGTTGGTGGATTGAACGGGACGGAAAATGAATGTGGGGTCCATGGATTGGACCACGCGGTGGAGTCAATGACTTGTTGAATGACGCATTTCGAAAATGCGATTTGGGAGGGGTTGGTTTTGTCATTTGTATGAGTGATAGTGGCGGATTGGGTGTCGATGAGTATGAGTTCATAAAACCGTTGTGTTTTGAGTGGGTCGTCTAACCAGTATGAATTTGGGGGAAAAGTTTGGCTGACGTGTTTTTGTAATGCCTCGTAAGGGGGTGTTTGGGAATAGTGTGTCAAATGAATGTGGTCGGTGATGGGTTGCGATATGTAGGCTGGGTCGGTGGGGGCATAGTTGGTGCTGATTTGAAGAGGAGTTACGGGTGTAGGTTTGGGTTGAATAATGACATTTGAATAAGACAGAGGTGTGAACTTATTTTGCGTTGGAATTGGTGGGAGTGTTTTGAGTGCGTAATCCTGCGGTGTTTGAGTCTTTTGCTGAGTGGACTTTGGTGACTTGCTCATTGCCTTGTAAAAATTCACGAGTGAGGAAGTCAGGAAGAGAATTTTCAGAGCCTTTGATGTATTCAATATCAAAATTGAAAATAGATAATATAGCTTGCCAACGGGCAAAAATTTGCTTGGAAACAAGATTTTGAACATCATTTTGTAAAATAAATTTTGCAGACTGGCAATCTATTCGTAAAAGGAATTTTTTGTTAACTAAGTCATCCTGGAATTTTAAAATACATTTAACAATGCTGAGGATTTCCTTTTTTATAGTATAATAATTTTTTTGGGGACCGAGCCATATACCGGAATGGTATCGGACTAAGTGTTCGGTGTGTGATGGGGGAAGTCGTTGTTTGAGAATGCCGCCATATTCGATATTGGAAGCATCCGTCTCAACGATCATAAAGGCATTAGGGTGTGGTAAACAAAGACATGGAAGTGTTTGTACTTTGGATTTAATTGTATGTATGATAGTGGTATGTTGTGATGTCCAGGGTGGTGGATTCTTTTGGAGCCGGTGATATAACGGGGCACATGGTTGACGTAGGTTGGGAATAAAATCAAAAATATAATTTAGGCAACCGAGGAATCTTTGGAGTTGTGTTTTGTCCTTAATTTCATCAGGAAATTTAGTTGTGAACTCAAGGCTGCGTTGGATGGGAATTATGGTATTGTGATGAATATGATGTCCAAGAAAACGGATTTGTGTTTGAAATAATTTCATTTTTGGAAAAGAAATAACTAAACCATTCTTTTTGATAATGTACAAAAATGTTTTGAGATGTTTAGTATGTTCATCAAGGGAGTTAGAGAAAATGAGAACATCATATATATAAACAATGGAAAAGGTTGAATAAGGATTTAATATATCATTCATAATGTGTTGGAATTCGGAAGGGGCATTTTTTAATCCGAATGGCATAACGTTCCATTCGTAATGTCCGAAAGGGACGGTGAATGCAGTTTTGTAACGATCTTTGGGATCGACTTGAATCTGCCAAAAGCCAGATTTCATATCGAATTTTGAAAATATTTTTGCGTTGCTTAGGCGTTTAAGTAAATCTCGTTTATTGGGAATTAGATATCTAATCCATTGTAACACTTTATTTAATGGTTTGTAATTTATGACGAGACGTGGAGTGCCTCGTTCGATTTCTGCATTTTTCATTACATAAAACGCAGCACAACTCCATGGGGAGTTGGAGGGTCGAATTAATTTTTTATCCAATAAGGTTTGAATTTCGGTTTTACAGAGTTCAAGGAGTTCTTGGTTCATTTGTATTGGGCGTGCTTTGGTCGGAATATTTTTTTCTAAAAAATCTTTTTCATACGGGAGGCGTATGATATGATTTTTGCGGTCCCAAAATGCATTAGGTAATTCCGCACAAACTTCAGATTTGAATAATTCTTCTAATTGTTGAATGTGTAATTTGGTTTGTGGCGAGTTTAATTGGTTGCTAATATGGGCATGAGATATATCGTTTTTTAAGTAGAGTAATTTGGTTTGTTTTTGTCGGATTTGATTAATTTGTTTGAAAATAGAATGTTGTTGCAGTTGATTAAGCTGTTTTTGTCGAACAGGATGAATAAACTTAAAAAGGACGTTGTTGCCCATGATATTTGTAGTAATACCATGTGTGGAAACTTGAAAAGGATAAATTTGTGTAAGGAAAGGAGTACCAAGAATTATATCAGTGTTTAAATTGTTGACTATAATGAATTGGTGTTTGAAGCAAAATGGTCCATTGCAAATGGAAGCTTGAGTGAGTTTGCCGTTAATTTGGAGGGGTGAATTGTTTGCGGCTATTAAAATTTCATTTGTATGTTCATAGTATTTTGTTGGTATTAGGCCGTCACGGATGCAGCTTTGGTCTGCTCCGCTATCCATCATGGCGATGAATGTTTGTGTGAAGTTATGGACGGTTATGGTAATGTGTATTAGCCATTTTTGAAATTGTATACGATCAATGGTGGAAAGAAAAGAGGCATCAGTTGTGGGGGTATGTGAAATGGAGATTGGGGGAAGAGATGACGTAGAAGGTGGAGGTTCATTTGTGAGTGGGGAAAGTAAGCTTTGGAGTAATGAGAATTGGGTTTCATGAGCAAGATGTTTTACATCAAGGGCATGTACTTGGGATTTAAGTAAATGAATTTCTTGTTTTAAATTATGTATTTCAGTGTTTAAGTCTTTGATGTGTGGAGTTTTTTGTGTAGCTGTCTGGGGATATTTATCAAAGAGTTTGGAAATGCTAAAAGGTTCTATGAGTGAGACTTTATTGTCCTGTAGGACTAGTGTTTGTAGTTTTTCAAAAAGCTGTTTTTGTTGGATGGGATCTGGTATTTGTTGGATCATGTCAAAAATGAAATCTTTTGTGTCAGTTTTAGTTGTTTTGATCATGTTGATTTGTTTTTTGCAAAGGCAAGTGGAGTCTTGGTTAGATGAGCTGGATGAATTATATGAATTTTGGTCATTATCTGAAATTAGAAGGATTTTATTTTTTAATTTTGTTTTGATATTATTGCTGACGTCAGAAAGGTCATCAATGATTTCATTGATGCGTCCTTTGTTACGGCACTTTGCCGCAATATGGCCTTTTTGGCCACATTTGAAGCACGTGATAGAAGTGGAAGGTCGTTTGTTGTGTGCTCGTTTGTTATAATGAGGATATGGTTTGGAGGTGGGAGATTCCTTAGAATAAGAGAAAGGTTGTTTTTTAAAATAAGATTGGTTAGATCTAGAAAAATGTTTATGGGTTTTTCGTCGTGCAGTTGAAGGGGCAGATACGCCAGTGATGCCAAAGGCATCACAAAATGAACCGAGTTCTCGGCGCTTGCTACCGTATTTTGCCTGGAATTTGAGTTCTTGGCATGCTGCCAAGGCTTCACTTTTGACAAAAGCAAATATTTGACCATAAGTCATTAAATTGAAATTAATATGATCAGTGCCCATTTCCTTTTGGAGATTGAGCATAATTCGTTGGGAAAATAAGGATGGTAATCCAGTAATGAATTTCTCTTTCCAAAATGGGGCATTGGAATCAGGTCGTTTAAGAACCTGTGTGAGAAAAACATCTTTGTACCAACGGAAATCAGAGAGGGTTGGACATCTGATATTAGTAAGGAAGATTTTGGAAGAGGTTAATTCCTCTCGAGGGTTTCCTATGAAATGCATTGCAATAGTGACAATGAGATAATCACAGGCATCAGATTCTGCTTTGATGTCTCCGTTTTCATCTTCAATGTCTATTGTATGTTGTAAAATGTTATGTTTGTCTTCAATGGTGAGAGAATTATCCCACCAGTATTTAAGTTGTCCAGTGAAGCCAGTAACAAGAATACTAGCAGTTTCTTTTTCTGGACAATGTTTGATTTTGTAAGCCATTTTGGCCATACCCATTTCTTGAAGGGTATTGAGTATTTCATACTCACTTTTGCCGTCAATATTCCATTCGTAGATGGAACCGCCGTCATAATGTTTGGAATGGAATTTGGCGCGTTCTTCATATTGAATATCTGGTGGTGTTGGGCGAGGGTAGTAGTTTCGGGTTTCTGGATTAATCCATCGTGGGTTAGACCGTCGAAAATTGGATTTATGAGTACGTCGGTGAATTTTATTAAGGTTTGGCGGTTGGTCGCTTTGGAGATCTTGTTCGATATCACTTAAGATATTTACTAGAGAATTGTCAGATTCACTGGTTGCTAATGAATCATTATCGGTTGGTGGATCTTGTTGATCAATTGTGTTTAGTTTGGAAGTAGTAGGGAAATTGTGATTAAGGTTTGTGAGGGTTTGATTTAATTTCTGGAGCAAAGATTCATTTCCGAAAGTAAGGCTTTGTTCGTGTGCTAGAGGAAGACTATGGGGCTGAAAATGAGGTGCCGAGTGGTTGGATGGAAATTGATGGCTGGTGGATGGTATTGGGGTTGGTACTGGTTTTGGGCCAGTTTGTAAGGATGCTACTTGGGTTGAGATTGTGTGGAGAAGTTGATTAGAGTAATTATTTTGTTGATATAATTTTCTAATATCTTCTATGACTATAGGGGTTTTGTCATCACCTTCACGACCTTTTCTAAAAGGAGTGGCGATGATGTCCTGTCCATCTGGCGTGGACAATTGTAGTGTTTGTAAAGGTGGTGTAATGGAAGTAACTGTTGTGTTGTCTGAAAGGCGCCATTTGGTATGTAACGAGGTTTGGACATTGAGGGCGGGTTGTGTAAAGGGTGAAGGAATGTTGTTTGTCTGTTGGAGATAATTTTCTAGCCAGACTTCAAAATTAAATTCTAATTTATAACGAATACTATCGTATTTCCATTGTTTGTAAATTGTTTGTTTGGTAGAGGTATTAAAGGATTCGAACCAGGAGTAATAAGAGGAGTCTTCTTGGAACTCAGTTAGTAATTCTTCAAATTGGGGGTTAAATGGCTTTAAGAGGGTAATTGCATTAATACGCATATGCGTAGAGGTTGGAGAATAAGCCGTACCAGTAGTTTGAATGACGTCTGGTAGTGGAGAAGTATAATTGACATGTACTGTCGGTGTATAGAGGGGTGGCGTTTCTGGGATGTCCAGTCGTGAGGTAGAGTCATATTGAGAAGTAGAGAATCGAGAAGGAATATAGTTTGGCGGTCGTGATGTTGAAGTGCGTTCTGTAAAGGAGTTGAATCGGATAAGAACAGTGCCATCTGTTTCTTCAATGACATCTGTTATCTCCGTTTGTTCAATGTTTTGTGGTTTTTGGGGGCAGTCAATTTTAAAATGATCTGGAATAGTAATTTCATGCCACTTTAATCTTTTAGGTAAAAAAGTTTTGGAGAATGGAGCATCTATTTGTAATAAGACTGTTTCGTCAGAAAAGTTTGTTCCCAGTTTAAATTTAGGATTTAAACAGGAACTCATGAGCTTAAAGTAAATACGGTAGATGATTGCAAATTGTTCTGCCAATTTCTCAAATTCATTTCCTTGCAAATGAATATCGAGGATTAATGAATTCATTATTAAAGGGTCTGTGAGAGAAACCGTAAAATTTGAAATACTATTAAAATAGATTGGGCCGTTACATATATTTGTTTGAATCATAGCAAGAATGGAAGATTTGTATTTAGACAATCGTTTGTCTCGTAATGCCATATATATAGGAATATTAACACCAATATGAACTAATGGTTTTACTGCTACTTGAATCATGCCGAAGTGGATATAACGAAAACCGCGATCAGAATATTTTTGCAGTGCTATATGTGATAATAGTGGTGTGGATTGAAATTGTTGTTGAATATTAAAAGTTTCTTCATGTGTTTTTACTGAAAAGGCTGTTTTGAAATCAAAAGTACCAATCTTGTATATATTATCTATATGTTCAGTTGGAATAGACCAATTAAGAAAATCAGAATGAATAATATCTTCTTTGTATAAGTATATATAAATATATACTTAAATATAAGTATATATATACTTATATATAAGTATATATATATATATATTTATATATATAGATATATACTTATATATATATATTCTTATATATATATACTTATATATACATATATATATATATATATATATTTATATAAGTATATATAAGAATATATATATACTTACATATATACTATATAAATATATATATATACACTTATATATATATATCTATATGATATAAAGAAGTACTTTAAGTACCACTTGAAGCCACTAAACCACCATCCATGAGAACATAGCAGTTCGATCAACTCCCTCTGATGAATTTCATCCGTCCGATTAAAAAATGTCGCCCGCTATTCATATACACCGACTCCCTCCCGCTGCTCTTCAAAATCCGCAAACCCTACCCAACATCATCATCATCGGTCGGCCCTCTTCCAGCGACTCCTCCTAGAACAGATCTACCATTATCGCCGCTCTGCCTCGAGCAGCGGGAGGGACCATCTTCTCGCCCATCTTCTCGCATGTTCCAGCATGTTCCACAACAACCACATACCAAGGTACTCCTCCCCCATCTTCTCGCATGTTCCAGCGACTCAATCATGATCGCTTCTACTCATCCACAACGACGAAACGATGTTGACCATCACCAAGCGGGAAAATGATTCCTCTGCATGTTTTTGGCATCTTCCTTCTTCCATTCACCTTCCGCCTCTTCCATTCAGATTTTAATGGATTTTCATTTTCAGAGTATTCTTACATATCATTCTTCATTTTATGGGATTTTCATTTTCATTTTTCATTTTCATTTTCAGAGTCTTCTTCATTGTTCTGCTTCACTGCCCGGATCAAAATTCCTCTCCGCTAGATACTCTTCTCAATCCTGTGCTTTCTCTTGCTCGCACATCCACGGAGCTCTCTCCTTCACCCTTCCTCCCGCTTCAAGGCGTCGCCTCCAAACCTCAGTCGACGTCAAGCCATCACTTGCAAGCTTCACCCAGCTTCAAGGTGTCGCCTCCAAACTTTCTCCTGGTTCAAACAGTTGCCTTCAAGCTCTATTACAGGAATTTTTTTTTTTCCCTTCAATAGCTGATGCTTAATCTCATTTCCATCGCCCTTGAATCCTCCTCCGCAACTGCTTGCAAGTTTCGTCAGGTGTCGTCGATTTGTCCGCAGCTGCTACCCAGTTTCGCGGCAGCTGTTTCCTCTGATTTCTTTTGTTGGCGGTGCTACTTTTTCAGTGGTAATATTTACATGTTTTTTCCTCCGCCCTGCTCTATTTTTTCTACACTTCGGCTTCATATTTTTTCCTTCTCCCTGCAATTTCTGTTTTGTATTAATCTAACTGATGAAGAAAAGCTTCGTTTCTTCAGTTCTCTTGATTTGAGCATTTACTCCTCGAAACAATCCATTGTTTGGCCTTTGAATGGATTTTGTAAACAGATTTTCCTTCAGCAATATTTATCGTACTTCTATATTCAGTGTTTGTATTGATATTTTCAGTAGCAATTTTTTAGTTGGCATCGGTCTTCGAAAGAATTTCTGATCTGAATCACCTTCTCTGTTGCTAAGGGCATAAATTTTGCACCACATCAAGAAATTTCATGAAATAATGGCGAGGAGGTACCTTCTTTGGCTTGAAGCTATATATTCACATTATTGCTCTACATGGTATTTGCCACTTCTGGAGGTGTGAGAGTTGGGGATGCCAGTTACGAAAGATTGTTTGGATGTTAATAAGAGAAGCACTATTATTACTTTTGAAGGTGTGAAAGAAGGGGATCCTTTAAGCGACATTTTTCCAGTGCCCATAAACATGAGGTTAGATGGCCTTTAAGATTATTTTTAGGTCTACATTTCTTTATTTGGTTGCATTTTTTTGGTTTTATTTATATTTGTTTTAATTGTTGTCTGGTCTGATTAGTCAAATGCCCTTTTCAATCCATAATAGGATGTCTTATATCCTGTTTTCATCAATCTATGATATGTAATTACTTTAATTGGAAAAGTTCTTGACAACCACAAAACATTTGTGTGAACTTATATTACACACCTCGATTATCTACTGAAGTTTTTTCATATCATGAAAAGTAACTTATTTAAGTCTCACCATTTACAAACATATATTATTTAAGTCTCAATCCATAGTTCCACCCCTGACGAATGACGCTGCCCTTGACGAATGATGCCGCCCTGATAAATGTCGCCGACACTGACGAATGTCGCCGCCCACGACCAATGTCGCCACACAACCAATGTCGCCAAAAGATCAATGACGTCGCCCACGACCAATGTTGCCGCCCACAATGAATGTCGCCACTCACGACCAGTGTCACACCCACGAGCAAGGTCCCCCCCCCACGACAAATGTCTCCCACCATGGCAAATGTCACTCCCACGACCAATGTCGCCGCGCATGACCGATGTCGTTATCCACGACAAATGTCGCCCACACGGGGGGGCCCACGTGCACTGTCACTCTGATGTATATGTTGCGGGCGCAACCCGCGAGGAGGCGCCCGACAACAACGCTCCGGGGGCGGACGAAGCCCGCCTCCGTAGGCCGGGTACAGTCGCGCCGGGCACGGGGGGACCCCCGTGCACTGTCACTCGTATACTTATATATATATATACTTATATATATGCATATATATACATATATATATTTATTTATATATATACATATGTATATAAATATATATTTATCAGTATATATATACATATATATATATATTTATACTTATATATATACTTATATATATAAGTATATATATAAGTATATAGTATATATATAAATATATATATATATATTTATAAGTATGTATACATATATACTATATATGTATATATATACTATAGTATACTATAAGTATATATAATTATATATATACATATATACTGTAGTATATATATACATATATAGTATATATATATACTCTATAAGTATACATATACTTATATATACTTATATATATACTTATATATATACTTATATATATATAAGTATTTATATATATAAATATATATATAAGTATATATTTATATATATATATATACTTATATATACTTATATATACTTATATATGTATATATACTTATATAAACTTATATATACTTATATATATACATATATATATATATGTATATATACTTATATATACTTATATATATATACTTATAAATATATATACTATATAAGTATATATATATGTATATATATAAGTATAAATATCTATAAGTATATATATATATTATATAAGGATATATATAAGTATATATATATATATGTTTATATATATTTATATAAGTATATATTTATAAGTATATATATAAGCGTATATAGTATATAAGAATATATATAAATATATACTTATATATATACTATAGTATATATGTATATATAAGTATATATACTATATATATACTTATAAATATATATATATATTTATATATATAGATATATACTTATATATATACTTATATATATAAATATATATACTTATATATATACATATATATATGTATATATATTCGTATATATATACTTATATAAGTATATACTTATATATACATACTATATATATGTATATATACTTACTATATATATGTATATATACTTACTATATATATGTATATATATTTATATATGTATATATACTTATACTTATATATATAAGTATACATATATATTTATATATATATATATACTTATATAGCATATATATATTTATATATATACTTATTAGTATATATATTTATAAGTATATATATATATATATACTTATAAATATATATATATATTTATAAGTATATATATAGTATATATACTTCTATATACATATATACTATAATATACTATAATATACTATAGTATATATATACATATATAGTATATATATAAGTATTTATATATATATAAGTATATATATACTTATATATAGTATATATATATAAGTAGATATATTTATACATATATTGTAAAGTATATATATATACTTATATATATATTCTTATATATTCTTATAAATATATATATACATATATATAAGTATATATATATATAAGTATATATATCTACTTATATAATATATATAAATATACTTATATATATATATATATAAGTATATATATATAAGTATATATAAGTATATATACATATATATGTATATATACTTATATATACTTATATATATACATATATATATAAATATATATACTATATAAGTATATATATATATATATTTATATACTTACATATATATGTATATATATACATATAAATATAAAAATGTACATATATATATGTATATATATACTATATAAGTATATATACTTATATATACTTATATATATACTTATATATATATACTATATAAGTATATATATATGTATATATATACATAAGTATAAATATCTATTAGTATATATATATATATTTAAAAGTATAAGTATATATAAACATATATATAAGTATATATATACTTATAGATATTTATACTTATGTATATATACACATATATATAAGTATATATATAGTATATATATATACTTATATATATATATACTTATATATATGTATTTATATAATATAAGTATATATAAGTATATATGCATATATGTACATATATATATACACTTATACATATATAATTATATGTATATATAGTATATATATATACTTATATATATATATACATATATAAGTATATATACATATATAAGTATGTATATATATATATATATTTATATAGTATATATATATACTTATATATATAGTATATAGTATATATATATAAATATATACTTATATATATACATATATTTATATTTATATTTATATATATATATGTATATACTTATATAAGTATATACTTATATATACATAGTATATATATGTATATAAGTTATATATACTTATATATATATTATATATATTCTTATATATATAAGTATACATATATACTTATGTACTTATATACTTATATACATATATATATACTTATATAGTATATATTTTTATATATATAAGTATATATATATAAGTATATATATAAGTATATATATAAGTATATATAAGTATATATGCATATATAAGTATATATATATACTTATATATATATATATATATTTATATATATGTATATGTATATGTATATGTATATATATTTATATATATATATGCTATATATATTAGTATATATATACAAGTATACTTATATATATATAAGTATATATAAGTATTTATATATATAAATATATATATAAGTATATATTTATATATATATACATATATAAGTACATATACTTATATACATATATATAGTATGTATATATAAGTATATACTTATATAAGTATATATATACGAATATATATATATACTATATATTTATTTATAAGTTTAAGTATATAAAAATATATATATATACTTATATATATATAAGTATATATATAACTATATATATAAACATATATATATACTTATAAGTATATATATTTATATAGTATATATATACTATATAAATATATATACTATATAAGTATATATATGTGTATATATATATACAAAAGTATAAATATCTATAAGTATATATATATTCTTATATATATGTATGCATACTTATAAATATATTTATATATATATATATATTTATATATATATACTATATATTTATATATATAAGTATACTTATATATATATATACTTATATATATAAGTATATATATATAAGTACATATATATAAGTATAAATATATATGTATATATATACCTATAAATATATATTTATATACATATGTATATTTATATAAATATATATAAGTATATATATATATGTATATATATATAAGTATATAAATATATAAGTATATATATATATACTTATATAGTATATATATAAGTATATATATATATATATTCTTATATATACTTATATAAATATATATGTATGTATATATGTATATATATATAAGTATATATATATATAGTATATAGTATATATATATAAATATATACTTATATATATACATATATATATATATTTATATTTATATATATATATATATGTATATACTTATATAAGTATATACTTATATATACATAGTATATATATGTATATAAGTTATATATACTTATATATATATTATATATATTCTTATATATATAAGTATACATATATACTTATGTACTTATATACTTATATACATATATATATACTTATATAGTATATATTTTTATATATATAAGTATATATATATAAGTATATATATAAGTATATATATATAAGTATATATAAGTATATATGCATATATAAGTATATATATATACTTATATATATATATTTATATATATGTATATGTATATATATGTATATGTATATGTATATATATTTATATATATATATATATGCTATATATATTAGTATATATATACAAGTATACTTATATATATATATATATACTTATATATATATAAGTATATATAAGTATTTATATATATAAATATATATATAAGTATATATTTATATATATATACATATATAAGTACATATACTTATATACATATATATAGTATGTATATATAAGTATATACTTATATAAGTATATATATACGAATATATATATATATACTATATATTTATTTATAAGTTTAAGTATATAAAAATATATATATATATACTTTTATATATATAAGTATATATATAACTATATATATAAACATATATATATACTTATAAGTATATATATATTTATATAGTATATATATACTATATAAATATATATACTATATAAGTATATATATGTATATATATATATACAAAAGTATAAATATCTATAAGTATATATATATTCTTATATATATGTATACATACTTATAAATATATATATTTATATATTTATATATATATACTATATATTTATATATATAAGTATACTTATATATATATACTTATATATATAAGTATATATATATAAGTACATATATATAAGTATAAATATATATGTATATATATACCTATAAATATATATTTATATACATATGTATATTTATATAAATATATATAAGTATATATATATATATATGTATATATATATAAGTATATAAATATATAAGTATATATATATACTTATATAGTATATATATATAAGTATATATATATATATTCTTATATATACTTATATAAATATATATGTATGTATATATGTATATATATATATATAAGTATATATATATATGTTTATATCTATATATATAAATATATATATACTTATATATAAATATATATATACTTATATATAAGTATATATTTATATATACTTATATATATATATCCTTATATAATATATATATATACAAGTAGAGTGTGGCAGCCACTCTGGAGCTCGGACATTGGAAAAAAGAATTCTAAGACAAGAGTATTTTTGGCCGCAAATGAGGATGGATGCAGAGAAGTTCGCTAAAAAATGTGTCCAATGCCAAAAGTTTGCTCCCATACAGAATCAACCGGCTCAACATCTTAAGTCTATAGCAACCCCATGGCCATTTGCAGTTTGGGGGATGGATTTGGTTGGGCCTTTTCCCATGGCAAGTGGGCAACGCCGGTATATTATAGTCATGATTGACTATTTCAGCAAATGGAAATAGTCATGATTGGCATCACGGGGGCGAGGTCGCCCAAAAGGGGGCGACCTCCCTGAGGTCGCCCAAGGCCTAAACCCTAAACCCTAAACCCTAAACCCTAAACCCTAAACCCCAAAACTACCTTGAGACTCGTTTCATTGAAAATGACGGGGTTTCGGGAACTCGTTCAAAATGGAATGGATTTCACTTATAGTACACCCTACGAGCCTCATTCTATTGAGACTTTTCTTCGCTACGCTCGCCTTGCCCGGCTTTCTTCCACCAGCTGTGAGGTTGAGGTCTCTAAATCGATTTAGGAAGGTTGATCTCGAGATTGGCTTTCATTAGTTGTTCTAGTTCAAGAAGAGTTCATACGAACAGAACTTTCTTTCCTCATTTCTCTTTATGGAATTAGCCATTCTGCTGTATTGGGGTCCTTCTGGATTGGGTGAAGATGGAAGAGATTGGTGGGATACCATTAGGTGGAACTCACTCGAAGCAGGAAAGAAAAGAAGCGAGACCTCATTCTACTTATATATACATACTATATATATGTATATATACTTACTATATATATGTATATATACTTACTATATATATGTATATATACTTACTATATATATGTATATATATTTATATATGTATATATACTTATATATATAAGTATACATATATATTTATATATATATATATATTTATATAGCATATATATATTTATATATATACTTATTAGTATATATATTTATAAGTATATATATATACTTATAAATATATATATATATATTTATAAGTATATATATATAGTATATATACTTATATATACATATATACTATAATATACTATAATATACTATAGTATATATATAAGTATTTATATATATATAAGTATATATATACTTATATATAGTATATATATATAAGTAGATATATTTATACATATATTGTAAAGTATATATATATACTTATATATATATTCTTATATATTCTTATAAATATATATATACATATATCTATATTATATATAAAGAAATCCCCTTAATGGTGTAATGGGACGCCACCAATCAGATTGGTGAAGTTTTTTATGATTTCTCCTTAATTTTTATTTTATTTATAAAAGTGATCAACATGAAAGTTGTGGATCTCATCGAAACGAACAACTTTAATGTTGATCAGTTTTTAATTTGAAGCTGTTTAGGTTCCCGATTCGGCGTGACCTTTTTTGAGGCTTAAATCGAGGCCCTAAACAGCTTCAAATCAAAGAGTGATCAACATGAAAGTTATTCTTCTTGATGAAATCTACAACATTCATGTTCATCACCATTTCAAATAAGATACAAATCGAGCTCAAAATCATAAAAAAACAAGACTCATGTTATAAAAGCCTAGATGCGGCCGAAGGCCGCCTGACAGCAACGCGCTAAGGGCGGGCAAAGCCCGCCAACGCGAGCCGGGTACTGTCGCGCGGGGCACGGGGGGCCCCCGTGCACTGTCACTCGTATAAGTATATATATCTACTTATATAATATATATAAATATACTTATATATATATATAAGTATATATAAGTATATATACATATATATGTATATATACTTATATATACTTATATATATACATATATATATAAATATATATACTATATAAGTATATATATATATATATTTATATACTTACATATATATGTATATATATACATATAAATATAAAAATGTACATATATATATGTATATATATACTATATAAGTATATATACTTATATGTACTTATATATATACTTATATATATATACTATATAAGTATATATATATATATGTATATATATACATAAGTATAAATATCTATAAGTATATATATATATATATATTTAAAAGTATAAGTATATATAAATATATATATATAAGTATATATATACTTATAGATATTTATACTTATGTATATATACACATATATATAAGTATATATATAGTATATATATATACTTATATATATATACTTATATATATGTATTTATATAATATAAGTATATATAAGTATATATGCATATATGTACATATATATATATATACACTTATACATATATAATTATATGTATATATAGTATATATATATATACTTATATATATATATACATATATAAGTATATATACATATATAAGTATGTATATATATATATTTATATAGTATATATATATACTTATATATATAGTATATAGTATATATATATAAATATATACTTATATATATACATATATATATATATTTATATTTATATATATATATGTATATACTTATATAAGTATATACTTATATATACATAGTATATATATGTATATAAGTTATATATACTTATATATATATTATATATATTCTTATATATATAAGTATACATATATACTTATGTACTTATATACTTATATACATATATATATACTTATATAGTATATATTTTTATATATATAAGTATATATATAAGTATATATATAAGTATATATAAGTATATATGCATATATAAGTATATATATATACTTATATATATATTTATATATATGTATATGTATATATATGTATATGTATATATATGTATATGTATATGTATATATATTTATATATATATATATATGCTATATATATTAGTATATATATACAAGTATACTTATATATATATATATACTTATATATATAAGTATATATAAGTATTTATATATATAAATATATATATAAGTATATATTTATATATATATACATATATAAGTACATATACTTATATACATATATATATAGTATGTATATATAAGTATATACTTATATAAGTATATATATACGAATATATATATATATATACTATATATTTATTTATAAGTTTAAGTATATAAAAATATATATATACTTATATATATATAAGTATATATATAACTATATATATAAACATATATATATACTTATAAGTATATATAATTATATAGTATATATATACTATATAAATATATATACTATATAAGTATATATATGTATATATATATATACAAAAGTATAAATATCTATAAGTATATATATATTCTTATATATATGTATACATACTTATAAATATATATATATATATTTATATATATACTATATATTTATATATATAAGTATACTTATATATATATACTTATATATATAAGTATATATATATAAGTACATATATATAAGTATAAATATATATGTATATATATACCTATAAATATATATTTATATACATATGTATATTTATATAAATATATATAAGTATATATATATATGTATATATATATATAAGTATATAAATATATAAGTATATATATATACTTATATAGTATATATATATAAGTATATATATATATATATTCTTATATATACTTATATAAATATATATGTATGTATATATGTATATATATATATGTTTATATCTATATATATAAATATATATATACTTATATATAAATATATATATACTTATATATAAGTATATATTTATATATACTTATATATATATATATATATCCTTATATAATATATATATATATACAAGTAGAGTGTGGCAGCCACTCTGGAGCTCGGTCATTGGAAAAAAGAATTCTAAGACAAGAGTATTTTTGGCCGCAAATGAGGATGGATGCAGAGAAGTTCGCTAAAAAATGTGTCCAATGCCAAAAGTTTGCTCCCATACAGAATCAACCGGCTCAACATCTTAAGTATATAGCAACCCCATGGCCATTTGCAGTTTGGGGGATGGATTTGGTTGGGCCTTTTCCCATGGCAAGTGGGCAACGCCGGTATATTATAGTCATGATTGACTATTTCAGCAAATGGAAATAGTCATGATTGGCATCACGGGGGCGAGGTCGCCCAAAAGGGGGCGACCTCCCTGAGGTCGCCCAAGGCGGCGACCTCACGGGGGCGAGGTGGCCCAAAGGGGGCGACCTCCCCGAGGTCGCCCAAGGGGGCGACCTCACGAGGGCGAGGTCGCCCAAAGGGGGCGACCTCCCCCAGGTCGCCCAAGGGGGCGACCTCACGGGGGCAAGGTTGCCCAAAGGGGGCTACCTTAAGGGGGCGAGGTCGCCCAAAAGGGGGCGAGGTCGCCCAAAAGGGGGCGACCTCCCCGAGGTCGCCCAAGGGGGCGACCTCACGGGGGCGAGGTCGCCCAAAGGGGGCGACCTCCCCGAGGACGCCCAAGGGGGCGACCTCACGGGGGCGAGGTCGCTCAAAGGGGGCGACCTCCCCGAGGTCGCCCAAGGGGGCGACCTCACGTGGGCGAAGTCACCCAAAGGGGTCGACCTCCCCGAGGTCGCCCAAGGGGGTGACCTCACGGGGGCGAGGTCGCCCAAAGGGGGCGACCTCCCCAAGGTCGCCCAAGGGGGCGACCTCACGGGGGAGAGGTCGCCCAGAAGGGGGCGACCTCCCCGAGGAAAGCTGGTTGGGGCCTGACGACGACAGCCCTCCCGGGAGATAGGAGACCATCCGGGCTTGAAAACCTGGAAAAAGCTAGTTCGAGGTGGTCGCCGATTTTTGGGTAAAACAAGTGTATATAAATATATATGTACTTACATACTATATATAAGTATATATATACTTATATATGTATATATACTTATATATACTTACATATGTATATACATATATATATTCTTATATATATAAGTATACATATATAAGTATACATATATATACATATATATACTCTATAAGTATATATATATCTCTATATATACTTATATATACTTATACTTATATATATACTTATTGATATTTATATATATACTTATAGATATATATATATGTATGTATATATATATAATTTATATATAAGTATATATACATATATAAGTGTATATATATAGTATATATATTTATACTTATATATATAGTATATATATACTTATATATACTTATATATATATACTTATATATATACATATATATATATATCTATAAGTATATATATATACTTATATATATATATATTTATAAGTATATATATTATATATATATACATACATATATATATACTTATAAATATATATATACATAAATATAAGTATAAGTATATAAATATATTTATATATACTTATATATATACGTATATATACTTATATATACTTATATATATATACATATTTATACTTATATATACTTATATTATAAAAATATATATATACTTATATACATATATAAATACTTATATAGTATATATATATATATGTATATATATATATTTATTTAAATACATATATATACTTATATATATATGTATATACTTATATATATACTATAGTATACTATAGTATATATATACATATATAGTATATACTTATATAAGTATATATATATAAATATATATATACTTATATATATACTATATAAGTATATATATGTATATTAGTATATATATATATATATATTTATATAATATAAGTATATATAAGTATAAATATGTATATATATAAGTATATATAAATATATTTATATACTTATACTTATATTTATGTATATATAGACATATTTATACTTATATATAGACATATTTATACTTATATATACTTATATTATATAAATATATATATACTTATATACATATATATATACTTATATAGTATATATATAAGTATATGTATATTTATATTTATATATACTTATATATATATGTATATACTTATATATATACATATATACTACGGTATACTAGAGTATATATATATAGTATCTACTTATATATATTTATTATATAAGTATATACTATAAATGTATATATATACTATAGTATATACATATATATATATACTTATAAATATATATATTTATAAGTATATATATATACTTATATATACTTATAAGTATATATATATTTATATATATATATATCTATAAGTATATATATATAAGTATATATGTATATAAGTATATTTACTTATATACATATATACTTATATATATATAAGTATATATATAAACATATATATAGTATATATATATAATTTATATATAAATATATATACATATAAGTATATATAAGTATTTATATATGTAAATATATATATATGTATATATTTATATATATATACATATATAAGTATATATACTTATATACATATATATAGTACTTATATTTATATATATAAGTATATATATAAGTATATTTATATATATATATACTTATATATATATATATATTTATATATATATATATAAATACTTATATATACTTATATATATAAGTATATATATATACTTATATACTATATATATTTATACTTATATATATAGACTTATATATATACTTATATATATACTTATATATTTATATATATGTATATTTATATATATATATACTTATACTTATATTTATGTATATATATATGTATATATTTATAAGTATATATATATATATATGAATACTTATATATATACTTATATATATACATATATACTATAGTATATATATACATATATACTATATATACTTACATATATACATATATACTATAGTATACTATAGTATATATATACATATATAGTATATATATATATAAGTATAAGTATGTATAAATATATATATATACTTATATACTATATATAAGTATATATATAAGTATACTTATATATATCCTTATATAATATATATACCTTTATATATATATAAGTATATATTTATATATATATATACTTATATATTTATATATACTTATATATACTTATATATATACATAAATATATATATAAGTATACATATATATATAAATATATATATAAGTATGTATATATATATTTTTATATAGTATATATATACTCTATAAATATATATATAAGTATATATATAAGTATATATATTTATATAGTATATATATACTATATAAATATATATATACTTATACATATATATATAAGTATATATAGTATATGTATATGTATATATATGTATATATATTATATACATACTTATATATATACATATATATACTTATATATAAGTATATATATATACTTATATATATACATCTATATATATTTATATAAGTATATATATACATACATATATATATAGTATATATAAATATATATACTATATAAGTATATATATAAGTATATATATAGTATATATACTTACTTATATAGTATATATATAAGTATATATATCTGTAAGTATATATATATAAGTATAAGTATATATAAGTATATATATATACTATATAAGTATATATATACTTATATATATATACTATATATAAGTATATATATATACTTATATATGTATATATACTTATATATATACTTATATATATATAAATATATATGTATACTTATATATATATATATTTATATAGTACATATACATATATATTTATATATACTTATATATATATATATATATGTATATACATATATATACTATAAGTATATACTTATATATGTATACTTATATATATATACTTATAAATATATATATATATTTATAAGTATATATATACTTATAAGTATATGTATACTTATATATATACTTATATATATCTATAAGTATATATATATAAGTATATATGTATATAAGTATATATACTTATATACATATATACTTATATATATACTTACATATATATACTTATATATATAAGTATATATATAAACATATATATATAATTTATATATAAGTATATATACATATAAGTATATATAAGTATTTATATATATAAATATATATATATATAAGTATATATTTATATATATATACATATATAAGTATATATACTTATATACATATATATAGTACTTATATTTATATATATAAGTATATATATGTATATATACTTAGAGATATTTATACTTATGAATATATGTACATATATATATTTATATATATATATACTTATATATATATATATGTATATATATATAAGTATATTTATATATATATACTTATATATATATATTTATATATAAATACTTATATATACTTATATATATAAGTATACATATATACTATATATATTTATACTTATATATATATACTTATATATATACTTATATACTTATATATATACTTATATACTTATATATATATTTATATATATATGTATACTTATATATATATTTATATACTTATACTTATATTTATGTATATATATATATATATTTATAAGTATATATATCTGTATACTTATATATATACTTATATATACATATATACTATAGTATACTATAGTATATATATATACATATATAGTATAGATACTTATATATATACATATATACTATAGTATATTATAGTATATATACTTATATAAATATATATATGTATATATATAAGTATATATATATACTTATATATAAGTATATATTTATATATATATATAAGTATATATTTATATATATATATAAGTATGTATATAATATATATACATATACTATATATACTTATATATATTTATATATATGTATAAGTATATATATATATATATATATATATATATTTATATAGTATATCTATCTGCTATATAAATATATATATATACTTATATATACTTATATACTTATATATATATTTATATAGTATGTATACTATATAAATATATATATACTTATTGTTGGTGCCAAAAAATGTACCAACTCCACACTCGCTCGAACTGAAGGACGGAGGGTGAGACTGTTCGGTGGACGGTTACTTTGAGCTGAAGGAAAGGCAATTTTATTGATATAAAGCTTGTGTTACATCTGAGGTTACAGTAAAAAGCATGAAAAAGAGGTCTCCTGAAAAAGAGGTGGAGAGGGCTCCAGAAGGGAGACGGGAAGGTCTCGGTGGTCTCCCAAAAACTGAGACCGCTCAAGTCCACGACTAGAGCTGGGGACTCTCCAAAGATCTTCAAAATGGTACCCCCTACCCCTCTATTTATAGACGCGGATGTTGGATCTTACGTCGCCCTTAGAGGGGGGTGAATAAGGGAATAAAATTCTTTTTATAATTTTATGGAAATTACTAAATTATTTTATAATATGAGAAGGTAAAATAACAGATTAGCTAAATGAATAGAAAATTATGATTTGCAATTTTAGAAACAAGTACTAAATTATTGTATGATGAAAGAGATAGAAATAAATAGTTTAGATTTAGAATTGAAAACTTAGAACACAATATAATAGAGATTACGTCAAATGAGAGAAATCAAGTAAACACAAATAGAGACATGATTATATTATATGAAAATGTGTTTACAAAAATTGATTTCAATATCGCTAGAAATCGAAGGCGTACAAAGTAAAACATTTTTTCCTTTTCTATACTGACTTGTATCCCCACAAACCGGTTGGCTTTAGCCAATCCTTCCCCGGATATGTCCTCAAGCCGCTCTAGTCAATCCTTCCCCGGATATGGCCTCGAGCACCCCCTTGATCTAATCACCTAGACCTAGTCGCCAACACAAGGCGAATTTCCCCCTAAGTCCTACCCAGACCTAGTCGCCAACACAAGGCGAATTCTCTAAACGGTTACAAAAAGTATGGAATGGAAATAATGAAAACAATAATAATAACTCCCTATATGAGATCTTCTGAAGTTGGAGATGAAGGATCGTTGTAGTATGAGCGAGGTCGAAGCGATCGTCCTTCGTATGTAGCGTGACGTAGTCCTCCTCCAGAATTCTCCTTAAGCTTTTTGTGGGAGATCCATCTTCGGCATCATAACAGCACTGGAATTGTGGCACAAGCAACCTCTCTGGGATGGATTAGCCAAAACGAGAAGCAAAGCTCCAATATATAGAACTTCTCGCTAGCGCCTGCGGTAGCGTTCGTGTGGAGCGGTTGCGAAACCGTCGGCGGCGTGGCGCTGTGCACGAACTTGAGATAGCTCCTGGCGGTAGCGCTAGCGCTGGCGATAGTGGTTGCGAAACCGTCGGCGGCGTGGCGGAACAAACGTTCATCGAACGAAATTTTCATCGAACGGAATTTTCGTCGAACGGAGATCCAATTTCGTCGAACGGAATTTTTCATCGAACGGAATTTTCGTCAAACGAAAATTTTCGTCGGACGGAGCTTCAAGTTCGTCGAACAAGCTAGCGCCCGGCATTAGCGATAGCGCTGGCGTTAGTGCTGCTCCTTTCAAAAGTTTGATTCCATGCTGCTTTCTACCTGTGGAGTATTGCACCTATAGTTCCTGCACACTATAAACACACTACAAGCAATATCAAATACAATATGGGATTTGTTATTCTCAAACAAAGGGATGTGACACACATGTCCAACAGCGGAGCCTGCCCGAACGGGCAGATCTGAAGGGTAACGGGCTACCCGGAACTGCTGAGATCGCCTGAGACCGTTGCTGAGACCTCTGAGATCGTCGAGATCGTCTGGACCTGCTGGGATCGTTAAGACCTGCTGAGACCGCTGAGATCATCGAGATCGTCTGGACCTGCTGAGATCATCAGGACCTGCTGAGACCGCTGAGATCGTCGAGATTGTCTGTACCTGCTGAGATCGTCAGGACCTGCTGAGATCGCTGAGATCATCGAGATCGTCTGGACCTGCTGAGATCTCAAGATGTTCTAACCTTTTTGAAATCTCAAAGTTTTTCATAAAGATACCAAGCATGAAATGAACATATCAAAGAGAGATTATACTACAGTATTACTTAATTTTAAGTTTAAGAGATACCAAAACATTGTAGAGATTATGCTAGGTTATCTAGTGCATTTCTTATATAAAGAGTAGTATAGATAAAGCATTAGAATCCAATACTCATGAGAAGAAGTGCTATGAAAGAGAATGATGTGCACATAAGTGTATTTTGGGCAATGTTAACAATTGATTTAAATCAACAAAATACAAGACATATGTAAAGTAAAATGCACAATAAAACACAAGTATATCAACTTTCACACACTTTTAATGCACATAGTTTTTAACAAAGTGGTGTAGTAACAAAGGTTTGCACAAGACACTTTACTATTCTTTCCAAGGTGCTCAACCTCACAATGCTTATGAAGACTTATCAAGAGGTTCAAGTAGTTCTTGGTGGAGTTATATTTGTCTACATATATAATTTTTTGTTCATATTTGTGAGACAACATTCTCCGAATACACTTGTTTTGTAAACCCAATTTTTTAAACTTAACCACTTTTCTAAATTTCATAAGTGCAATTCAAATGTATTATAGGCAATAAACTTATGCAAGTTTTAATTCATTGTACAAATACAATACACAAGCAAGCATTTTTAGATTTAAACACACATGTTGATTACCAAAATAAGTGAGTGAAAGGTATCATTATCAATCATAATACATTTACTCATACTTAGAGGCATGCTAAGCTTGGTTCGACATATATTTTTCAATACAATTGATGCACTTTAAATAGATATATCAAAGCATGATAAGCAAAACAATGTTCATAGTAATTTGAAAGAATATGTTTTAACATTGTAAATAATTCTAAATAATAGAATTCATACATACTTGATATTGGCAATAAAGATCATACATTTTTTTTATCATTTTTAAATTAAAAAACAGAAAATCACAAAAAAATATATTTTTGTATTTTTTGAAATTTGAATTTTTGTAGTAGATTTTTCATAATATGAATAAAACACAAATAAAAAAAAATATTTTTGTATTTTTGAATTTTGAACTTTTGTAGTTGATTTTTCATAATATGAATAAAACACAAAAAAATAACATTTTTTGTATTTTTGAATTTTGAATTTTTGTAGTTGATTTTTCATAATATGAATAAAACAAAAATAACAAATGTCAGAAATAAAAATCAAAGTAGTATATATAAACTAACATATTTTTGTTGATTTTTAGAAATTTTACAAAATAGAAAAATCACAAACCCACGCTAGCGTCGACGCTAACGCTAGCGCTGGAAACAGTACACAATTTTTTAAGAATTTTAAATTTTGATTTTTGATTTTGATTAAGTGTCCTTAGAGTAGTTCCATGCTGAAATTTTAGAATTTTTGGAGATCTCTAGGTGGATCAAATTTGCATGAAACTTTGGCTTTTTCAAATTCTTGTGTTTTACAAAACCATTTAATCATGAAAAGATAAATTATGAAGACACAAGAGGACATTTTTTATTAAACAACCCAAAATATGCATGAATTAAGTAATAAGTGAATAAAAATGTTCATGCAGTGAGTAATATAAGTATGTCCTAAGATTAAAGACTATCCCGACTAAATGTCTACACCCTAGCCCCGTACTAAGTGACGGATGGGCATGAGGAGCTGCTCACATGCCGTAGGTTGGGGTGTTAGTCCCATATGCACACACTAAAGAACACTCAACCTAGCACTCATTCCCCTCAGTGCCTCACAAGGCCCCACTAGAACCCTCCCCGGTTAAGGACAAGACATGACTTAGAGGTTAGGTCTCTAATGCATACAATCCTACGCCCCCGCTATTGTGAGATATGAAGTCAAAGGTGAATAATCTTTGGACAACCTATGCTTTTTAAACTATGGGTTGATTTATAAACTATGGGTTTTGTTTAATGTGATGAGTTATATAAAGCCGCATAGTTTTTCTACTATTATGAGATGACGATATGAGATAACTAGCACAATTACTAATATTCAATAAGTGACAATGCTATAATGATGAGTTTTGGGTTTAATGTCATGTCATAAGATTTATATTAATATTGCATGTATTCCAAAATAGAATTTCAAATTATAGATCTAGAATAGAGTGATGATTAAGTTTGATTTATCTTTATTATTCCTAAGTTGATTCTAGAATCTATATATATGTGAGATACATGCAATCAATATCAAAGCATATCCATACACCAACTAATGTAAAGAAAACAATATTCATATTTTTTTATCATAAGATTCATAATTCATAGGTGGTATTATTGTTTTGAGATTTTTCTTGATAGAACATGAATTATGATTTATGATGATAGACAATTTTGCATAGAATATATGTTAGATCATCATGATGTATGAAAATTCTAATCCTTCTAGACTTATGATATAGTGATATAGTGATTTTCTTTTGAATAAACATGTTTGATTTTTAAGCCTAGAAAATGATGAACATGTAGTCATATCAAAGATAAAGATCGCATATATAATGTTTTGAAATTTATAATAAAATTTGCATTCAATAATTGAATCTATTGATCTTTGGTTTTGCATGATAATATATGATTTATGATATAATATTCATATATATTCTAATGATTAATCCATAAACTGTGTTTGTTGGAATTTTAGTATTCTATTATAATTTCAAATCACATAGTTATCATGAAATTTGAATAACATTGTAAGTGTTATACCTAGCATAAATATATAAGCATAAAATAAGAGGTTATGCTAGGATTATGAGTTCGAATGCAATGTTATTACATAGGATTAATGGATATTATGTTGCATGTAATATGAGAAGTTTTCAAATTAATTTTCTTTAGACCTAGAATGAAATGATTAAACTTTTGATTTGATCTTAATGATACAAGATGATTCTAAGGTCTAAATTACATGCAAACATTGGTGACACACATCACACAATTAATATATGAAACAATTATACTAAGGATAGCATGTGATGAAAAATCCATAAACACAGAAATTTCCAAATCAAGCAAACTAAGATAGTAATTTTTTTTTTAAACGGAGTTGAAATTTGGCAAATTGACAGCACCAAACGAACTCAAATGGGCAAGCCTAGTTCGCCGGTGGATGGAGATTTCTGTGCTCTTTCCGAAAATATATTAAACGCGAAAAAACGGACGAGCGGATCAAAAGATATGGCTATTTGAAGTTTTGATCAAAACTCGCATTTTTGAAGGATTAAACATGCGTTTTGTGAATGTTTGTTTTCGATTTTATTTGATAATATTTTTCATTATAAGGGCTATCAAATGCAGCAAATAAAATAGAAAATAATCAAAACGTTACGCATTTTAATTTTTAGCTTAAGTCCTTTAATAAACCATTTAAATCCATTTTTTAAAATAATTTTATTAGTCTTGAAAATAATTTCAATATTCAAATGATAATGTTAATTCAAGACATTGATGGGTAAAGGATTTAAAGGATATATATAAACAATTTAAAAAGATGAGATGTAGGTCTCTTTTAAAATCATATGACTTTATGTTCAATTTTAATTCAATTTGATTTGATAAACATTAGGCTTAATATGAGTAAGTCATATCTTATGAAAAATAAAGTGACCATAAACATTTTGGATCAAAAAAAATACAAAACAAACAAAAAAAATAAAGCACATCATGAAGTAGAGTATTGATATTTCATTTTTAATTGTTTCTACTTCATGCAAATGATAGGATACTAATGAATAAGAGATTTAGGTATCCAAAGGGTACCATGTGAGATGGTTCCTTTGGGTACCCAAATACATCGTGGTGGCTTTTGGGAAGATAATGATGAATGGGCTTTTTCAAGTAAAGATGATATGTCATTTTTCTTTATGGGTCTCCATTCATACATTGGTTGTTTATCACTTAAATCCATATAATGATTATGTGACATCTTTATATGATGATAGTTGTTTGAAAAATAATTCTTTGGGGATTTATGTTTATTCAAATTATTTTTCAAAATAGATTGATGTTGATAATCATAATGAATTTTATTATATGGATTCTTTGAAAGTTTATAAGAGTGATTGTCTTTCTTTAGAAGTGATTGTTGAAAGAGTGGGTTACAATATGTTTTAAAAGATTGATTATTATTTTGATGATTTTCATTTCCACTCTTTCTTATAGACATACTCTTATAATATGAAGGATAATATTTTGTACTTTGATTTTCATGTAAAGGAGTTTTTAAATTTGAGTCATGATTGAAAATATATTGAGATTTATAATAGTGACTCTTAAGAATTTTGTGAGGGTCATAATTCTTTTTGAAACTAAACTCATTTTGAGTTGATGTATGAAAATGATCCCTTTTAGAAATGATTTTGTAAGTTAATTTATCTTTGTGATTCAAAATCTTATGATGAAAGTCATTACTTGACATTTGAAATTTTTCAACAAAAGATTTTAATTGTGTTAACTTACAAGTTAAAGTATCATTTTCAATTATCAATTTTTCATTATGCTTTTTAGAAACTAAGAGCCCTTTTTCAATTTCCTTGAATTTTTCTTTTAATATATTGCAATTCAAACAAGGAGTAGGAATTTTAACTAAAGAGCAAGAGAGAGTATTTAACACATCAATATTTGATTCTACATTATCGTTTGCTTTTAAAGATTTATTTTCTAAACGTAATTTGAATTAGCAATTTTTAACTTTAAAATTTTACGTTTAGCAATTTTAAGCATACGAGAGGTAGAAATAGAATTTGTTACAAAAAGAGAAGTTTTTTATTTTCTTACATTGCTATGGGATGAGGCAAGATTTGAACCAAGGGTTCCTTTGACATCTTCATCGCATTCCTCTTCCATAGTTGAATTTCCGTCTTCTCTTTTGCTTGATGAGTTGCCAACAAATGAGTCCAACATTGTGACGTTGTATTCTTCTTCCTCCAAGCATGAGTCCTCATCGATTTCTTCTCTTGGATCCATAAGGAATTCCTCGTCGATTTCTCTCTTAGATTTATCTTCCTCCAAGAATGAGTCCTTGTCGATTTCTTCTCTTGGAACCATAAGGAATTCCTCTTGTTCATCATCTGTGGAAGGAAGACTATAAGAATTCTCAAGAAATTTCCAAACTTCATAAGCAGTAGGAAATGTATAAATAAGTTTGAAAATATTTTGATCTAATGCAACAATATAGACTATTCATTGATTTGGCATTTAAAAACATTTCATTTTTATTAAGAATACTTGGGGGCATTTTAATTGTAATATTCCATACTTCAATATCCAAAGATTTAAGAAATTTTTCCATAAGAAATTTCCACCCATTATAATTTTTTCCTTCAAATAAAGGTGGTGCTAAAGATTTTTCATTTATAAGAAAGTTTCCCCCACAAGTAGAAGCGAGATCATGAGACGCCATTATTCCTGGTTTTTAAAACGTTTGGAATAACCTTCCTCTGATACCACTTGTTGGATCTTACGGCGCCCTTAGAGGGGGGTGAATAAGGGAATAAAATTCTTTTTATAATTTTATGGAAATTACTAAATTGTTTTATAATATGAGAAGGTAAAATAACAATTTAGCTAAATGAATAGAAAATTATGATTTGCAATTTTAGAAACAAGTACTAAATTGTTTTATGATGATAGAGATAGCAATAAACAATTTAGATTTAGAATTGAAAACTTAGAACACAATATAATAGAGATTACGCCAAATGAGAGAAATCAAGTAAACACAAATAGAGACATGATTATATTATATGAAAAAGTGTTTACAAAAATTGATTTCAATATCGCTAGAAATCGAAGGCGTACAAAGTAAAACAATTTTTCCTTTTCTATACCGACTTGTATCCCCACAAACCGGTTGGCTTTAGTCAATCCTTCCCCGGATATGGCCTCAAGCCGCTCTAGCCAATCCTTCCCCGGATATGGCCTCGAGCACCCCCTAGATCTAATCACGTAGACCTAGTCGCCAACACAAGGCGAATTTCCCCCTAAGTCCTATCCAGACCTAGTCGCCAACACAAGGCGAATTCTCTAAACGGTTACAAAAAGTATGGAATGGAAATAATGAAAACAATAATAAAAACTCCCTATATGAGATCTTCTGAAGTTGGAGATGAAGGATCGCTGTAGTATGAGCGAGGTCGAAGCGATCGTCCTTCGGATGTAGCGTGACGTAGTCCTCCTCCAAAATTCTCCTTAAGCTTTTAGTGTGAGATCCATCTTCGGCAGCATAACAACACTGGAATTGTGGCACAAGCAACCTCTCTGGGATGGATTAGCCAAAACGAGAAGCAAAGCTCCAATATATAGAACTTCTCGCTAGCGCCTGCGGTAGCTCTCTAGAACCTGCGGTAGCGTTCGTGTGGAGCGGTTGCAAAACCGTCGGCGGCGTGGCGCTGTGCACGAACTTGAGATAGTGCTTGGCGGTAGCGCTGGCGGTAGTGGTTGCGAAACCGTCGGCGGCGTGGCGGAACAAACGTTCGTCGAACGAAATTTTCATCGAACGGAATTTTCGTCGAACGGAGCTCCAATTTCGTCGAACGGAATTTTTCGTCGAACGGAATTTTCATCGAACGAAAATTTTCGTCAAACGGAGCTTCAAGTTCGTCGAACGAGCTAGCGCCCGGCGTTAGCGATAGCGCTGGCGTTAGTGCTGCTCCTTTCAAAAGTTTGATTCCATGTTGCCTTCTACCTGTGGAGTATTGCACATATAGTTCCTCCACACTATAAACACACTACAAGCAATATCAAATACAATATGGGATTTGTTATTCTCAAACAAAGGGATGTGACACACATGTCCAACAGCGGAGCCTGCACGAACGGGCAGATCTGAAGGGTAACGGGCTGCCCGGAACTGCTGAGATCGCCTGAGACCGCTGCTGAGACCTCTGAGATTGTCGAGATCGTCTGGACCTGCTGGGATCGTCAGGACCTGCTGAGACCTCTGAGATCATCGAGATCGTCTGGACCTGCTGAGATCGTCAGGACCTGCTGAGACCGCTGAGATCGTCGAGATTGTCTGGACCTGCTGAGATCGTCAGGACCTGCTGAGACCGCTGAGATCATCGAGATCGTCTGGACCTGCTGAGATCGTCAGGACCTGCTGAGACCGTTGAGATCGTCTGGGCCTGGATCACCTGAACAGATCACACAAAACAGAATCAGTATGGGACCGAGACCCTCCGGAGCGAGTTCATTGAGGAGAAGCGATCTCCCCTTTTGAGATCGCCCAGGAGGGGCGATCTCCTCCCTGTGAGGTCGCCCGGGAGGGGAGGCCTGCTCTGCTCGAGGTCGCCCGGAAGGGGCGACCTGTTCCTTGGGAGATCGCCCAGGAGGGGCGATCTCCTCCCTGCCAGGTCGCCCAGGAGGGGCAACCTCCCTATGCGAGGTCGCCCAAGAGGGGCGACCTGCTTCTGCGAGGTCGCTCAGGTGGGGCGACCTCTCTCTGCGAGGTCGCCCAGGAGGGGAGACCTCCCTCTGCGAGGTCGCCCTGGAGGGGCGACCTCCCTCTGCGAGGTCGCCCAGGAGGGGCGACCTCCCTCAAAAAATATGAGGGTTGTACACAATCCCCGCTCTTTTCGATCTTGCCTTAAGCTCGGAAAGAAAGTCCAACCCACCTATTTGACGAGTAGGTGGGACCCTAGAGTGACCCACGAAGGGCCCTGCCAACGGGATGCTCCTGCCGAATTTTCAACCGAACCTGATTTGGGGCGGAACGCGAAACTTTCTCCACTCAACAACCCTCCGATGAGCCGAGCCCAACTGGAGGTGGAGAAAGCTCAACACCTTTAGGTCGAGCTAAACTCGACCGAAGGTGGAGGGAGACTCAACACCTCCAGTCGAGTTGAACTCGACATGAGGTGAGGAACGGACCTTTCTCCACTAAACACCCCTCCTGTGAGCCGAGCCCAACTGGAGGTGGAGAAAGCTCAACACCTTTAGGTCGAATTAAACTCGACCGAAGGCGGAGGGAGACTCAACAACTCCAGTCGATCTGAACTCGACATGAGGTGAGGAACGGACCTTTCTCCACTAAACACCCCTCCTGTGAGCCGAGCCCAGCTGGAGGTGGAGAAAGCTCAACACCTTTAGGTCGAATTAAACTCGACCGAAGGCGGAGGGAGACTCAACACCTCCAGTCGAGCTGAACTCGACATGAGGTGAGGGACGGACCTTTCTCCTCTAAACACCCCTCCTGTGAGTCGAGCCCAGCTGGAGGTGGAGAAAGCTCAACACATTTAGGTCGAATTAAACTCGACCGAAGGCGGAGGGAGACTCAACACCTCCAGTCAAGCTGAACTCGACATGAGGTGAGGGACGGACCTTTCTCCACTAGACACCCATCCTGTGAGCCGAGCTCAACAGGAGGGGGAGAAAGCTCAACACCTTTAGGTCGAATTGATCTTGACCTTGGGTGGAGAAAAACTCAATACCTCTAGTCGAGCCAAGCTAGCTCGACCTGAAGTGGGGGCGGGAACTCTATACCTACCAGGGAGCCGAGCTCACCTGGTGGGGGATGGAACTCCACACCTACCAGGGAGCCGAGCTCACCTGGAGGGGGAGGGAACTCCACACCTACCAGGGAGCCGAGCTCACCTGGAGGGGGAGGGAACTCCACACCTACCAGGGAGCCGAGCTCACCTGGAGGTGGAGGAACTCAACACCTAACAGGGAGCCGAGCTCACCTGGACGTGGAGGAACTCAACACCTAACAGGGAGCCGAGCTCACCTGGAGGTGGAGGAAACTCCACACCTACCAGGGAGCCGAGCTCACCTGGAGGTGGAGGAACTCCACACCTAACAGGGAGCCGAGCTCACCTGGAGGTGGAGGAACTCAACACCTAGCAGGGAGCCGAGCTCACCTGGAGGTGGAGGAACTCAACACCTAGCAGGGAGCCGAGCTCACCTGGAGGTGGAGGAACTCAACACCTAACAGGGAGCCGAGCTCACCTGGAGGTGGAGGAAACTCCACACCTACCAGGGAGCCGAGCTCACCTGGAGGTGGAGGAACTCCACACCTAACAGGGAGCCGAGCTCACCTGGAGGTGGAGGAACTCAACACCTAGCAGGGAGCCGAGCTCACCTGGAGGTGGAGGAACTCAACACCTAGCAGGGAGCCGAGCTCACCTGGAGGTGGAGGAACTCAACACCTAGTAGGGAGCCGAGCTCACCTGGAGGTGGAGGAACTCAACACCTAACAGGGAGCCGAGCTCACCTGGAGGTGGAGGAACTCAACACCTAACAGGAGCCGAGCTCACCTGGAGGTGGAGGAACTCAACACCTAACAGGGAGCCGAGCTCACCTGGAGGTGGAGGAACTCAACACCTAACAGGGAGCCGAGCTCACCTGGAGGTGGAGGAACTCAACACCTAACAGGGAGCCGAGCTCACCTGGAGGTGGAGGAACTCAACACCTAACAGGGAGCCGAGCTCACCTGGAGGTGGAGGAAACTTCACACCTACCAGGGAGCCGAGCTCACCTGGAGGTGGAGGAACTCCACACCTAACAGGGAGCCGAGCTCACCTGGAGGTGGAGGAACTCAACACCTATCAGGGAGCCGAGCTCACCTGGAGGTGGAGGAACTCGACACCTACAAGGGAGCCGAGCTTACCTGGAGGTGGAGGAACTCAACACCTAACAGGGAGCCGAGCTCACTTGGAGGTGGAGGAACTCAGCACCTAACAGGGAGCCGAGCTCGCCTGGAGGTGGAGGAACTCAACACCTAACAGGGAGCCGAGCTCACCTGGAGGTGGAGGAACTCAACACCTAACAGGGAGCCGAGCTCACCTGGAGTTAGAGGAGCTCGACACATCCTCAGACCAGTTTCTCTTCTTGGAGCCTTACCAACCCAAACGAATCTACCCGACGAGCCACCCAGCGACCGGCCTCAACAAGCCGGGGCGAGTGGTCTCCAGTCGAGGACTCGACTTAAAACGAATTTACCCGACGAGCCACCCAGCGACCGGCATCGACAAGCCCGGGCGAATGGTCTCCAGTCGAGGACTCGACTTAAAACGAATCTACCCGACGAGCCACCCAGCGACCGGCATCGACAAGCCCGGACGAGTGGTCTCCAGTCGAGGACTCGACTTAAAACGAATCTACCCGACGAGCCACCCAGCGACCGGCATCGACAAGCCCGGGCGAGTGGTCTCCAGTCGAGGACTCGACTTAAAACGAATCTACCCGACGAGCCACCCAGCGACCGGCATCGACAAACCCGGGCGAATGGTCTCCAGTCGAGGACTCGACTTAAAACGAATCTACCCGACGAGCCACCCAGCGACCGGCATCGACAAGCCCAGGCGAGTGGTCTCCAGCCGAGGACTCGACTTAAAACGAATCTACCCGACGAGCCACCCAGCGACCGGCATCGACGAGCCCGGGCGAGTGGTCTCCAGTCGAGGACTCGACTTAAAACGAATCTACCCGACGAGCCACCCAGCGACCGACATCGACAAGCCCGGGCGAATAGTCTCCAGTCGAGGACTCGACTTAAAACGAATCTACCCGACGAGCCACCCAGCGACCGGCATCGACAAGCCCGGGCGAGTGGTCTCCAGTCGAGGACTCGACTTAAAACGAATCTACCCGACGAGCCACCCAGCGACCGGCATCGACGAGCCCGGGCGAGTGGTCTCCAATCGAGGACTCGACCTAGATGCTGTCTTTAACTACTTTTGATATATTATAAATAGATTACATACCATTACAATGCGCTTACTTGCGCTTACTCGGCCACATGCACCTTGGCCATCTCATTCATCACTTCCTCCATCTCCTCAGCTTCCTCCTGGTCCTTCCGGGTATAGTGTCTCCTCTCTGCCTGGGCTCTTCTTCCTTCCCTTACCTCCAGAAACTCTGGGCATGTGGCTGTCGCGTGGCCCTTCTGCTGATGGAAGTCATAGTACGGCAATGTCATCATCCTTGCTTCCTTCCCTGCGCGACCCCTCTTCTTATTTCCTCTTTTTCGGCCAATCATCACGGTTTGCAGGGGGTGGGGTTGCAATGGCCTTGTGTCCGGCTGCCACCCTGCTGGGTTGGACCGTCCCTGCCTCCCCTGAAAGTTTCCTCTCCCTTGGAAATGACTTCTTCCTTGGCCTTGAGGGGGTCCTCCTGGCGGCCTCCAAGTCGGTAGGGCGACTGGTGGTTGAAACCCCCAGCCTTGCTCCTGCCCAACGGGGGGTCCCTGGTCCCCCTGACTTCTCGCTTCCTCCTTCTTCCCTCCTTGCTGATGTGCTTGCTCCGCCTCCATCGGAGATTGCGAGGCGAGCACGGGTGCGGGTTGTGTCGAGCACTCGCCGCGAGGGGGAGTGCGACCCGCAAGAGTTCCAGGATCGACTTCTTGAACTCGTCAAAATCACCCTTCTTCAGGTACTCGCTGATAGGGGGTGAGTCCCCCAGCTCATCGTTTCCAGCCATGAGACTTGCCCAGAGCTTTCCGAACTAGCTGCCTCCACGCTCACCGCACCATAATGTTGAAACCAATAACCCGGTTTCGACATTCGCAAGGGGGATGCAGCTAACCCTTACTTGACCTAAGCGAGACTCTTGACCAGTCACTAAGAACCGAAGGACCTTGCCCTTGGAGAACACCTAAGTCCACAAACGAACCCCTTAAGCTCCAGCGCGGAGGTCTCACCACATACCCGGAAGCTCTCAAGGAACTTCCCCTCCCAAGCCAATGCTGAGCCTGAGCACCTTGGAGGGCACTAAGAACCACCTCACCGTCAACCTTCAATGACAGGGGAGGGGGGTGCTTGCTCACAAGACCACGCGAGGGAGGGGCAGGAACCAACAACCCATCCCAAGGTGCCCATGGGGGTCTATTTATAGACTTCCCAAAAAATGGTCTGCGGATAGCCAAAATGGTCTGCCAATAGCCCAGTTCTGCTATTTGAAAATACTACCCGCACCCCAATGAGCCGAGATCACCCTGCCCGGGCGAGTGGACATCGGTCCACTCGCTAACTTGGCCGGACGGGCAGGTACCCAAAGGGCGGGCGAGTGGGGGATTCCCCCACTCGCCCAAGGGTGGGCGAGTGGGGGGTTCCCCCACTCGCCCAAGGGCGGGCGAGTGGGGGGTTCCCCCACTCGCCCAAGGGCGGGCGAGTGGGGGGTTCCCCCACTCGCCCAAGGGCGGGCGAGTGGGGGGTTCCCCCACTCGCCCAAGGGCGGGCGAGTGGGGGGTTCCCCCACTCGCCCAAGGGCGGGCGAAGGGCAGTCGAGTGGGGGAATCCCCCACTCGCCCAAGGGCGGGCGAGTGGGGGTCTCCCCCACTCGCCCAAGGGCGGGCGAGTGGGGGAATCCCCACTCGCCCAAGGGCGGGTGAGTGGAAAGATACCACCCCCTCTTGCCCTGCTAACCCCTTCTCCAGCCTCGACCGGCTCTGGTTGCCTCTGAGCGACTGCTCTACTTGTCTCGGCTACCTTCTCTATCACGAACTTATCCGTGTCGGGTCACACCTACTCAAAAAATATGAGGGTTGTACACTTAATATACTTAACGATTTGAGGCGGAGTATCCATCCACGTCCTGGGAGCTTTGCTTACCTGGAGACAGGGGAACTCAACGCCCTCCCAATCCCATTGGAGGCGGAAGTACCCACCCGCGTCCTAGGAGCTCAGCTTGCCTGGAGACAGAGGAACTCAATGCCCTCCCAAATCGGTTACTGGATATATACTATACTTATATATATACTTATAAATATATATATTATATATAGTATGTATACACGAGTGACATGGCACGAGGGGCCCCGTGCGGGCGGCGATATTCGGCGGGGGCGACATTCAGCATGGGCGGCGACATTCGGCGGGGCGACATTTGGCAGGGGCAGCGACATTCGGCGGGGGCGACATTCGGCAGGGGCGGCGACTTTCTGCTGGGGCGATCTATATTTATATCAGTATATATAAAACTTAATTTAATTTTGTTCAACAAAAACAATATGGTGTGATGGTTGTCATCTTTGGTTGACATAGTGGAGACCTGGGTTCAATCCTCACCATTGACAAATTTTTTGAGATTAAAAAATGGGTCATATGACACTCATTTTTCAATAAATTTAGGCGTAAAATCGTAATTTCATGTTGTAGAGTACTCTACACCTTCATATTCACCCCCTAGTAGATTTAGGAGACCTATGAAAAAATGGAGAGAGAGAGAGAGCGGTTTGATCCGACGGCTGATGAAATATCATGCCAGATTCAACGGCCGTAATCATTTCAACGGCTTTAAAATTCATGGGTTTGATATTTCTTTATATATAGTAAAGATTAGAGAGAGAAACTCCCTCCCCCCATTTAGGATGTAACTTTCAGTAAAACTATATATATAATGAAGAGTGGGGAGAAGAGAAGAACCTTATTGCAGAAAAAAATGGAAGGAAAAGAAGATTAATTGCAGGAGGCCAAGAAGCTCATTATCCATTAATAAGAAGTTTTGCCACTATTCTTAATCGAATTCATTATTTAGCAAGCAGATCTCAAAGGTGATCTCACTATATATTGGTGTCTGGTTCGATATCGAACTCGACAGCGAGCTCAACGACGAAATAGAAGGCGAATTCGACGACAAAATTGAAGTTGATACTCCCAATATAAATCAGATAATGTTATAAAGAAATTACAGTATTAGCAGTGAAATCCACATATAGGCGGCCTTCTCCATTTCCATAATCTTTCAACCTGTACTTTATCCTGTCCTAATATCCGGTTTCTTCTCGGCACAATAATAAACAGGAAGCCCCCAAGTAACATCTAACTTACTCATGATTAACTACATTGTTACTCAGAAAGTAAGGGTGATTTGGAAGATATCACCATAAAAGGGAAAAGAGGAATAGAGAACTTCCTCCAAATATGTATGTATAGAGAGAGAGAGGAGAGGAGAGGAGAGGGAGAGTGGGAGAGGAGCATCGACGAAGATATAAAAAAAAGGAACATAGTCGACGGCGGCATCCACTTCCCCTTCGAGCTCGACGGCCAAAAAGTACTGAAGGAGACCCTTCGAAACCTCCAAAAAATTAAATATGATATGCAATAGAATGAAATATAACTGGAGCGGGGTTGGTAACCCAGACAACAGAGAATAATTTTCCAAAGCCACCTCTTGTTCACTTAGATGTATAACTAGAAAGAGGGGATCTCAGGAGAATTTCACGTTATAAGAAGGACAAGTGTCCCAACTCAGCCAACCCTCACTAACAGGATTAAATCACACATATCAACTGTTTTCAATATAAATTGCATAATCGAGAAGCAGGGAAATAGATCCAAGACCAGCTTTCCACAAATAATCACCTCAAAATAATACTTCATCATATCAGAAATCGGAGCAATCTATGTGAAGTAAAAACCCAATGCCTCTACATCATAGAACCATTGATCATTCCATCCACTGAATAATGCAAGATTATTAATAGTGTAATCAGAGAAGGGTTAGGATTACCATAGCCGGAGGAAATAGGGGAGCATGGGACTTGCTCGGGTTGCTCGAAGTCGAGCCTTCCTCGATGCATATCAATCCAGGCTTCCAATTTCCACCTTTTTGTGTATATTACGAGCTCGATAGAATTGAAGGAGTAGAATGAGAGGAGTTCGAGTAAGGGATTGGAGGAGAAGACGGTGAGGAAGAAGAAGAAGAAAGCAAAGCTCGGCCTCTTGACGGAGAGTGTGAGAGGAGAGGATACTTCTCTTCACCGGGCTGTAAGTCCTCTGTCGTGAGAGGAAGAAGAAAGAGGGGAGGCGTCGATTTCTTTATGCGAGATGCAGATCCCATCGTTGTGAGTACGTGGGAAATAAGAAGATGAAGGTGGAGAGAGAAGCTCTATCTTGCCGTGCTGTTCCGGGAGGAGGAGATGAAGCGTATAAGAAGAAGGGGGAGACTCGTGGATTCCGCCAATTTGCCGCCCCCTGCTTTACCACCCCTTGGTATACCGCCCCTCGTTTGTATTCACTGGTTTTTGGTTTAGGAAAGTAAAATCATTAAGTTTTTATACCTAACAACTTATACTCGTATGAATATAAATACACACACACACACACACACACACACACACACACACACACACATATATATTTATTTATTTAAATGTTTAAGCATATTAGTTTATAACTCATAAAATACGTGTGGGTGCGATAGGCGCCTTTATGCTCATATCGGCCATAAGAGACTAACAAAATCAACTGAAATTGATTTCGAGTCTATTTACAAAATCAACTGAAATTACTCACTCAAATCGTCGCGTAGCTCAAAACGACCCATTTTGGTCCACTTTCTCGAAACGAATTGCACCGCGCTTGTATTGATCATACGAGTCTAATGTAACTGACTAGGGTTAATTCAGAGTTCGTTTGCTCATATTTACCTACTCGGGTCGACTCATAGTTCAAATGCGACCATATTTGTTCAATTTCTCGATTTACGTCAGATTTGAATGAAATGAAAGGCGTCTAGTTTGTATTGACCCTACGAATCCAACGCAACTGACTGAGATCAATTCAGAGTCTGTTTGCTAAGAAAGTCACGTCGGGGTCGTCATGTAACTGGATTCAGCCTGATTTAGCCAACTTCATCGTTATACATCGAAATGAGGCGTAATTGGTGTTGAGTTCATATTGATCTCATGAGGGCATTGCCACAGACCGAGATCGATTCTGAGTTGATTTACACAAATATCTATATTAAGGCATTGTAGTTCAAAATCGATATTAATAAAAGACGGAGGTCAGGTCACGGTTCACCGTGACCCTCACTAAGCTCCTTCAGGGTTCAATTGAACCGATCAGACCCCTTATCAAAGTTGGGATGTTACATTACGTTCCTTGATGAGTAACCTATGCCTTATTGAACCCAAACCCATCCGACTTTACTGCGACAACAAGGTTGCTATCAGCATCGCTCACAACCCTGTCCAGCATGACCGCACTAAACACAGAAGTAAATTCGATATTTCATCAAAGAGAACATAGAAAAAGAAATTGTGTACACCCTTTGTTCCCTCTGACGGACAACTTGCTGACGTACTCACGAAAGGATTGATAAGTTGGGCATGATTAACATCTCACGTCCAACTTGAGGGGAATTGTTACAATATGTTAAAATATGTTTGTGTTGCAATTTTCGCGTATTGTATTATCCACCTCCATATATAGAGGGGATGAAGTATGTAATTAATTAAGAAGTTATTTTCTCCCCTTTCAACATACAATAATGTTGACATGAAGCAGAGTACTCTCAAATTTTGTGGGGTCATCAATCAACAGGGTGAACGAACCCTTTCCTACTCAATTACCTGATTTGTGTTGATACTATTCTTAATGAGAGGATCCAATTCAATGACAACCAGGACAGGCCTATCTGAGCACCCTCAAGCAATGCGATTTTCACCATCAAAAGTTTCAGACAGCTGAACGGTTATCAGGATCTTCCTAAAGATCCATACATATATGGATTTGCAACTCTCAGATTCCTCCAAAGATGGCACTTACAAACTGGAAATAGATTTTAAACAAGCTCCTGTGGACAAAAAGTTGAAAAAAATTGAAATACAGCCAGCATCGAGATGTTGTTGCTGTGCGGTGAATCCTTCGACAGTGACCACTAATCATGTTCTCACCTTGAGTAAGGTGGTACTCAAATTTGGAAGGCGTGGGGCATTATGAATATAAGTAAAAAAAAACTGGACTCCAATACTTTCGAAGCTAGCTGCAGACTTGGACCAATTCAGTAAAAAGAGAGGACATGGGCATCAAACGGATCATTCAGTCTATCCCTGATTCCCTGATCTCTATTCTTGGTTCATCTAGACCGACAATGCAAAAGAGTGTTTACAAAAACAAGAGCATCCATGTCCACATTATCTGAATATCAATTTCAAGTACCATCACCACCATGTTCTGCAACCAAAAAGATTCATGCGCGTGACAGTGAAGTGGCCTGGCTAGTCACTCTCTTTGGTCTTTAGCCTACTTATAAAGACACCATCTAGGTTAAATGGATCTTCCTTTCCAATTACACATAGACGGAGCTAGAAACAATGCAGTTCAAAAAGCCAGCAGGGGTAGTTCCATCAGACTCACTAATAGAAATCTTCTAATTGCATTGTATCTGCTATTATCACTGAATGTCTTGCACATGGAGATAGCCTGCGTTATTGCAAGCATTTGTCCATCCACAGAGTCCACATCTCTACTGACTCCTCCTTGGTCTCTCAGTTTGTCAAGAATAAGAAGTTCAACAACTACCTGAATTGGGATTCCAGCAGGGGCATCCTGAAGTTCCCTACTCTAAGGTCTGTCATTCTCCACTTAACATTTATTTTCTTTAAGATCAATGAGGGTTCATTAGGAGAAATGTTGGTTTGCCTTAATTAGGGTCTCTTATAGAGACAAAGTATAGGTGGAAGGGAGGATAAAAAAGGGAAATGAAAAAGAGGGGAAAGTTTGGTAACAAAGTAATGGATGGAGAGAGATCATTAAGTCATTTTAGGGAGATGAGATGTGAAGTACTCATTCGTGAGATCTTTTTCTTCTGCTTCCTCTAAATTTCTTTGCAAGAATTATTGAGAGATCAATAAATGGAGATTGCAAGCTAGTGTTCTCTTTTCGATCATGGTGACTTTGGCCGCCTTCATTTGGATCCAAAATGTGTGAATCTAGTGATGAACAAAACTAATGTCAGAGATGCAAATAATATTATAGAAACAAAGATCCAACTCCTAACAATTTCCTCATTGCCTTCTAGTTGGAGAATCGTCTCATGTTGTTTATCCACAATCTCCTTGAATGTGATAGCTCCGCTAACCCCTTTGGTCAGAAGATTGCTCTGCAAGCCGGATCCATCTCTTTATGGAATTTTTAGAAGAAAAAACTTTAATTATTTGGGGCTTTTTGGCACCATAGAGTCATGGAGACAACTCGTCAACTCTACTCTGGATGTTAGTCCTGCATCCATTTGATTATATCATCAAATTTGAGTCGACCGTTTCTCTGTTGGAGGTATCCTATACAACCAAATGCCACCTTCTAATACTCTCAAAGACTGCCCGCTATAGTTATTTTTATATTATTTATTTGAGATAACATGTTTCAGCATATGATACATTATATTAATATATATATACACACACACACGGCCCGCAAGGAGTCAAAGTCTCAGCTCGCAAAGTTCGGACTATAGTATGACTGAAAGTGACTAGTTCGTGAGTGACCATGAAAGCAAGAGGCAAAAAGAGAACAAAAACTATTTTATTACTTGACGGGGTGGTTGTGTTACATTGTCGAGGTCTCACCGCATACCTAGGAGTGTATAAGAACTCTCCCTCTGAAACCAAAAGTTGTGCGAATTCGGAGAAAAGCGGGTAAAGTCGACAAATCTTCAAATGGGCGAACCTTTGAGGGGTGTGGATTGTCTCCCACCCGTTACAATTGGGTCATATTTATAGGCAAAGACAAAAAGGTACCTTGTTGTCATAAGGTGGACCACAGCCCCATGAGAGGACAATGCAAGCTCGACAAGTTGATCTGACGAGATCGGCAAGCTGCTCTACTGAGGAAGTCGAGATGACCTGTTGAGATCGCCGAGATGATTTGCTGAAGTGGCCGATGTTAACACAAATCCTGCGGCCTCGGTCAGCATCTGCCCTGTCGGAACTCTTTCCAAGAGTTGATCTTCCCAGCGGGGGGGGGGGGGGGGGGGCAGGGTTGTTCACCAAAGAGCCCGCCCCCTCCAGCCAACAACACCACTCTCTGAGAGGAGTCGCGGAGGGTACTCTCCAGAGCTCGCCTGGACCCATTTCGGCGAGTAGGTGCGCGCGGTTACAGCATGTCGTACCCGCGCGCTCTCTTTCTTCTCTCCCGCAACCGACACTTTGGTTTCCTCGAGCGGCGAAGCATTTAATACAGCATTAAATGCCCCCCACCGGTCAGGCAGCCTACCCTCTAGTATAAATAGAGGGTCAGGGATGCTTGGAAGAGACACGGAACTTGGGCCAGAACCTACCCGATTGTAGGTGCGGTCACAAGTGTCGGACACTCGGTTGCCTTCTTTTTCGGTATTCTTGTAATAGCTTGTAATAGATCCTTGTGAAATATCATAAGCCCGCAGCAAGAGAGGCAATCGCCGCTGTGGGCCAATCTGGTGTCCACCGCTGCTAGCGTCATCCGCTTTTCTGTGCTCTGTTCGCCTCGTCCCGTGGGTTAGTAAGCGGTTGCTTGCGGTTCTCGATCTCATTGTCCAAGTCTCCCAAATTGTTCGCTGAGTGTGGAGAGTTTGTGACAATTTTGGTGTCAACAGTTTGAACACGCGACCTTCAGATCAAGCAACCGGCGAAATCGCCCGGTGCGCGGACGCAAGCAGCAACAAGTGGAGAATGTGTAGATTTCAGGTGGGTTCTCCTTAGGACGAGCGGACACCCGTGAAGCAATCGCGGGTAAGCCCGTGCTGTTAGACGCCCGGACAGAGGGAACCCATCTGGAGCCAGCCCAGGAGTTCGGAAAGTTAGAGTCCCGGGAGGGGACGGAGACAAGACCGTCTCCATCAATGCAGAACTAAAGGAAGAGGACAAGGCAGTTCTTATTCAGTGCCTCTTGGATAACATAGATATCTTTGCATGGTCAGCTTCAGACATGCCAGGGATAAGTCCCGACGTCGCTTGTCATCGTCTCAATATCAGCCCCAATTTTAGACCTATGAAGTAGAAGAAGCGAGTGGTGGCAACAACCCTCGTCGAGCCTATCCGAGAAGAAATTTCTAAGTTACTCAAAGCAAAGTCAAAGAAATTCAATATCCAGAATGGGTCTCCAACGTTGTGATGGTTCGCAAGGCCAACAACAAGTGGAGAATGTGTAGATTTCACAAGACTCAATAAAGAGTGTCCTAAAGATTGTTATCCCCTACCTCGGATAGACTCTCTGGTCGACTCCGCCGTAGGGTTCTCGGTGATGAGTTTTTTGGATGCCTTCTCAGGATACCATCAGATTCGAATGCATGTACCCGATATCCCTCATACGTCTTTCATCACGAACGACGGTTATTACTGCAATCGTGTCATGCCTTTTGGATTAAAGAATGTGGGTGCTACATATCAGAGGATGATGGATCATGTGTTCAAGCATCAAAAAGATCGTAACTTGGAAGTTTATGTTGACGAACTCCTTTTAAAAAGTTACAAGTTAACAGGTCACACTGAAGATTAGACAGAGACGTTCGCAACTCTCCGTAAGTATAATATGAGGTTGAATCCAGTCAAGTGCGTCTTTGGGGCTAGCAAAGAGAAGTCCTCAGTCACATTCTCACCCCTCAAAGCTTAGAGTCCAATACAGACAAAGTGAAAGCCGTTCTCGAAATGCAGCCTCCAAAGAGCCCAAAGAGGTCCAGCAGTTAGCAGGGAGGATAGCAGGGCTCAGCCTCTTCATCTCTTGCTCAGGAGATAAGTGTGCCCCTTTCTTCAAGACTCTCCGAGTGGGAGCAAAGTTCGAATGGACTGAAGAGTGTGGTCGAGCATTCGAAGAGTTGAAGCGTCAGCTGACGACAACTCTTCTTCAGAGCCCTCGTCAGTCAGAAGATTTGTTCATGTACCTCGGGGTCGGCACCGAGGCAATCAGCTCAGTGCTAGTCTGAGAGGAAGGCAAAAGACAATTTCCAATTCACTACGTCAGTCACGTGCTGGAAAGCGCTAAGACGCGCTATCCCATCTTAGAGAAGCTCGTCTTGGCCTTAGTGATATCAGCTCGAAGGCTTCGCCCCTATTATTAGGCCCACTCCATCAAGGTTGTTACCGATCATCCGTTAAGAGTCGTCCTTGAAAAGTCGGAGCACTAAGGGCGACTAGCAAAATGGGCTATAGAGCTCAGTGAATTCGATATATCCTATGTTCTGAGGATCGCTGTCAAGGCTCAAGTGTTGGCAGACTTTCTCAGCGACTTTGTTGATGATGATGCCGCAAAGCGGGAAATCCCATCTCCGCGGTGTTGGAGGATGTTTGTAGACGTAGCTTCCGGGAAAAACTCCGTTGGAGCAGGAATCGTCCCGATCATCCCCAGTGATATTAGAATCGAGCAAGCAGTTAAACTCCACTTTCCCACGACTAACAATCAAGAATATGAAGCATTGATAGCAGGGCTGAGTTTGGCTCGGGAAATTGGGGTGGATGACTTAGAAGTGAGGACGAATTCTCTGGAAATGGCATCTCAGATAAACGGTACTTTTGAAACCAGGGAGCCCATCCTCCAGAGGTATGTGGTTCTGGTGGAGCAAATTGGGCGTTTTCGTACCTTCAGTATCCGGCCTATCCAAGAAAAGAGAACACCGAAGCGGATGAGTTGGCAAAGTATGGACTCCCAGCGGGTGGAACTCTCGCAGAATTGTTCCATCCAGCAATAGAGGAAGCGAATGTCATGGAGATCGATCAGCGTCCGTCTTGGATAGATCCATTTGTTCATAACTTCTCCACAAGAGAAGTCCATCCTTCAGTAAGCGACAAGAGAAGGTTTAAGCTCAAAACGGCCCACTATTCCTTGATCTTCGGGAATCTCTACCGAAGGACATTCTTATCGCCTCTGGGCAAGGTGTATAACCGAAGAGGAAATTCCCCGAATCTTGCAAGAAGTGCATGCAGGAGAGTGTGGCAGTCACTCGGGAACCAGGACCTTGAGAAAAGAATCCTTCGTCAAGGCTATTTCTGGCCAACTCTCAAGAAGGATTGCGGAGATTATGCAACGAAATGTTTTAAGTGCCAGAAGTTTGCCCCCCTTCAGACTCAGTCAGCGCAGCAGTTGAGAAACATCACTATCCCATGGTCGTTTGTTGTTTGGGGGATGGACTTGGTGGGTCCTTTCCCCATGGCCAGCGGACAGCGACGCTTCATTCTGGTTATGATTGACTATTTCAGTAAGTGGATAGAGACAAAGGCGTTAGCCAAGACAACAACCCAGGTAGTCAAAAAATTTATATGGGGAAATATTGTCTGTCGGCATGGGATCCTCATGGCAATCGTTACAGACAACGGCCCTCAGTTCGCCAGTTCGGAACTCGAAGTTTTCTGTGAGCAGATTGGAATAGAACTTTGGTTCTCGTCAGTTCATCACCCGCGCAGCAACGGGAAAGTAGAAGCCGCAAACAAGCAAATCCTTAATTTACTTAAGAAGAAAGTAGAGAACGTTCGTGGCAGTTGGCCAGAGCAGCTTCCAGCAGTGTTGTGGACCCTGAGGACCACTCCATCGTCCAACGGGGAAACGCCCTTCAAGTTAACGCACAGATCTGAGGCGCTCAACCCCGTGGAGTTCGATGTCATGAGCCCCTGAGTCCTCTCCAAGCAAGGGGAGAGCAGTGGATGGAAAGCAACGACGAGGAGATGAGGTGTAGTCTCGACCTTATTGAAGAGCTCAGAGATCAGTCTATCATCAGACAGGCAGAGGCCAAGCGAAGGATAGCAAAGCACTTCGACAAGCACGTCAGAGTCAAGCAGTTCGTCGTGGGCGACCTCGTGATGAAAAAGGTAGATGCAGCAGGAAGAGCAACCTCAGTCGGGAAGCTCAATCCCAACTGGGAGGGTCCTTTCGTCATTAAGAAAGTGCTCAAAAGCGGTGTCTATCGGCTGCAATCCCACGAAGGGGAAGAGGTACCGAACACTCGAAGCGGCGATGACTTGAAGAGATATTACTCTTCGTGAAGTATCTTATTTTTTCCTCGTTTCGATTTATAATATAAGTCCTTTGCATTTTTATCAGGGCACAATGCCTATATCAATCTATGCATCGCTAATATTTTTAGCTAATATTTTTAGGCAAGGGACTTCCGGATTCTTTAATCCTCTCTGCCGATGCAGGCTACTTTCTCCACTCTAAGACCACTACAATTGCCTTCGCAAGAATAATTCGCGACTGACATACGTGGCAGGTCAGGAACGTGATAGTCGGTCGTGCATCAACAGAGATATCAACCCTGCAACAGTGGTCCACACGACCAATGTTTAGCTCTTTGTTCTAGTCTGGGGTGCTACCAGAGCTTGCTTGGACCCCTCGAACATATCCGGACATCTCCTGCGGAGGTCATCAAGTTTCCGACCCTCTCTGTCGGTGCAGGCTACTTTCTCCACCATAGACCACTACAATTACCTTCGCAGGAATAATTCGGGACTGACATACGTGCAGGTTAAGAACGTGACGGCCGGCCGCGCATCAACAGAGGCATTACTACTGTTACTGGTGCCTTTCTGTGGACATCTCCGAGACAGGTGCTTCATACCCCAAGAACGTATCCGGACGTTGCTTGCGGAGGAGAACCCTGCGGAGACATAAGCCCAACTGGCCGTCATAACCTCTGGTAATGGGCCCCCGCAACTAAAGAAGCAGTTGCCTCGTCCCCACAAGTTTTTCTCCGGGAAGAGGCTGCGGGCGGTTTCATCCCCGTATTATTTCTGTCTTGCAGGTAACATGCGGTCACATTTAGGATAGGGTGCGCGCACTTCTTTAAGCGTTCGACCCGCCTGACGTAAACCAGGGCGGATACCTCATTCGCACGCTCTCTAAGAGCCTCACGTTGGGCCAGCACCCTACAGTGCCCGCAGGCGAAGCGGCGCTAATAGGTATTCTATTTGAGTTATGAGAATCCTAATCAGGTACAGGCGGCGGATAGGCGGACAATAAATTATGGAAATATCAAAAAACCCGCAAGTATCCGGCAGAATCATAAATAAAGTACGTTTGAAGTTGTAATTATGCATGAAATAAAACGAAACCGCAAGTAAAAACAGATGTTCGCGAACAAAAATTATATATCTTCATTACTTCAAAATTGTTTACCAAAAAATTATCGGTACTGTTACAAAAAGAATCCGTACGGATATCAGCAAAACAAAAATTATAAACAGCGCTACTCGTTGTCCTCGCCGGATTCTGAGGTGGGTGCCTTCCTCTTTCTCTGCCCCCCCCCCCCCCCCCCCCCCCCCCCCCCCCTCCTCTCGGGAATCCACGGAGAGGCTATATCCGAGTGACCCCGTCTCAGACTCCGAGGATTCGATTTCTTCTCTGCTAGCAGCCGCTCCGACCTCGTCTTCAGAATTCGATATCTCACCTCCCCCATATCCCGCGTACATGGTGG